>CANTUR010000375.1:600000-1034927 GCA_947683625.1 Mallotus nudiflorus | reverse complement strand
ATTGAGCTTCCAGGATCAAAGTTTGTGAAGAAATTTTTCATGAATCAATCAAATTGAAGCTAAAAAAATTTGGAAACCCTAAATGGCCGAAATGAAGAAATCAAAACCTAGGAACATCTGGATCATTTTAAGTGAAACAAAGCTTGGAATCACACTCAACAGAGCTCAAGGAGAAGATAGAGACCAGTGACGTCGAATTTGGTGGCCGAAAACAGCTTGATCGGAGCTTGATCAATTTTGGCTTCTTTGAGAAAAATCGGTCAAAACTCGCCGGAAGAGGGTGATTTAGGCATCGGGAATGGCTGGCAAGGGAGGAGGAAGGCTGAGGGGCACAATGACAGCAAGAAATAGAGGTCACAGTGGCCAAAAATGGAAGAAAAATGGGTGTCAGACATTTTGGAGAAGAAGAGTGGCAATTCTATAAATAAAGGGAACTTTTGGTTTTTGATTAAAAATTATGTATATATGTATATATATATATTCACACTATATATTATAATAATATAAAATCTCACACACAAATATTTTATTATATTTAATAATTTATACACTTAAAATTAATTAATTAATATTAAAACTAAATAATAAAAATTAAGGTAATTAATTAAATCCTAATTAATTTAAATAAATACACATATATACATTTTATTTTAGCACTTAAAAATTATATATGAGTTCATGCAAATTTGTAAAACTAGTCAAAATAATTAGTATTAAATTATTTACATATCAATTTCCCCGAAAATATAATTCCCGAAATTTTTTTACGTAAAGTACTTAAAATAATGTAAAACAATTAAAATTAGCTTTAAACAAATAACAGACTCATAAAATATTATTAATATATACAAAAATTTTTAACACTATATATCCCGATACAATATAAAAATATTTAAAAATTCGGGATATTACAAAAATATATATATATATATATATATATATATATATATATATATATATATATATATATATATATATATATATATATATATATATATATATGTACATGAATTTTATACATATGCTAAAAATTCACTTTTATAATAATAATAAAAGCAGAAGAATTTTGAGTGGAGGATCAGAGTAAAATCCCTAAATTTCTGCAACCTCAACACTAAATATCATTAGTCATCAGACTTTTCATAACTTCAAAAATATTCTTTTATCCAACTTTTGGTAATGAACTAGCCTCGAGTACACAAAGAGTTAACTAAGGATTCGCAGTTCCACTACTGGTGTTAATTGGCCCCGAGTACCCTATAGGTCAGCTGAAGATCCGCAGTCACACCACTTATCATCCACAATTTACCAAAATCATAATTCTCGTATCAACGTTCAAAACCTAATTCTAACTTACTGTTGCGCAACAACCTTAGCATGACCCACTAGGTGGCACATTCTATAACTATCCTCTAAAACATTATTTCTTAATAAAAATAATGAAAATTCATAATAAAATATGACAACATAAATATAATTCAAAATAAATATTATCAATTATATATATGCAGACATATATATAAATATTAACAATAATAAATATGGTTTAAGGAAATGAGTATAATTAAATTCATATTTATTAAAAATATATGGATACTCACAATATTAATCTATATACAATGTATATATATGATAATAACTCATTATTCTATCGCTCTCCTTGACCCTGGCTTGGTTGACTCGGTCCGATGGGCCTAACACGCAAAGCAACTCAGAAAAATAATAAAATATTATAATCAAAATCCAAATTTTTTATACTTCTAGAATTACTAAAGAATGACTCAATTTAGAATACGATTCAACAAAAACTAAAAACTCAGGATTGACCTAATGTCACGTTTTACAAAAATTCTACAAAATTTTTGGCTGAGTCTCCTCTATAAAACAATTGTCTCTCTACTAAAAATAGAGCTGATTCTGTACGCAAACACACTTCAAATACACAAAAGTGCTTAACTTCTTGCATTGGGCCCCCAAACTACATAAATTGCTCAATCGAGAACTAATATACACAAAAAACAATAATATAATATTAAATATTAAAAATCACTAAAATCCATAAAAATAAATAAAATACCACAATTCAACTTATTTAAAAACAAAACATTAAAGATATTTATTTACAAAATAAATAATAAAATCCCAATATAATTAAATAAAAAATTCATTTTTTAAATATTTGAAATTAAATAGTATAAATTACCAATAATTATTTAAATTTCTCAAATATATAATAAAAATAGCTAAAATTTCATTTAATCATAAAAATAATAAATAAAACTATTATTTGAATATATTTTCAAAAATTATTATTAATTAGCTAAAAATAGTAAATAATTCATAAAAATTATTTCAATACTATTTATTACTCAAAAAATTTCCAAAACATAATAATCAACATTAATTTCAATTAAAATACAAAATTCACTAATTTATACTAATTTTTCCAAAAATCAAATTTTTTACATAAATATTAAAAAATTTATAATAAATAATCGGAACATAATTTCAATAAACTTCCTTCACAAAATATGCTTAAAATAGTTTTTAGAATTTATTAAAAATAAAACACATTTCCGAGCTGAGACAGTCCTCGTGAACAGTTATCGAGCCCGGAATAGTGCTTAAAATTCTATTATCTCCAAAATCGAATTTAAACACATTTTTTAAAAGCTTATAACTTCAATGTAACTAATCTAAAGTTAGTTTAATAACAATCAAACCAATTGAACACAAAATCAACAATTGAAATTATGAACACTAGAATGAAATTGACTAAATTGAAGTTGAATTCAAGGTTAATCATATGAATTACCTTGGAGGAAATGAAGCCCAAGGAACAAGCTTTCGATCAACACCAACCTCAACCCTGGACGTCTTCAGAAATGTCACCGGTGTGCTTCTATAGTTGTTGGTGTCGAGAGAAACCGAGAGGGAGAGGGAGAGGGAAGAGGAGATGGTGACAGTGGGAGGAAAAGGAAGGAAGAGAAGGTCGTGGTGGTGGTGATGGTGAGCAGAGGAGAGCGGTGGCATGGGTGCTTGCTAGTTTACAATTTTGCGTTGTGTAGTGAAGAGAAGAAGAAAGGAAATGGGAGGGAAGGAAAACAAAGGAGGGGGAAGGAAAGATTTGGCTTATATATATATATATATAACAAAAAGATATTAAAAATGAGAAAAGTACAAAATAATATAAAAATAATCTTTTTAATTTAAATATTTACTTTTTTTAATTAAATTCACCACATAATATTAAAATACATTAAATGCACTAAATTAACATTATTCACAAATAATAATAATAATAATAATAATAATAATAATAATATTATAATTTTTAAATAATATATAACCATAAATTTAAGTTTTAAAATCTCAATTTAATATTAATACTATAATATAATAAAATAAATAATAACACTTGAATTTAATTCCACAAAATAACCATAATATATCAAATTAATAAAATATTTATTAACACTGCAAATTTCAAATTTTAATTTAATAATTTATAAAATTTGGGTTATAACAAAAGAACTCCTCAAGGACAAGAGAATACAAGAAAGGAGATGAGAAAAAGAATAAAGAGGTGACTTGCTATGAATGTATCTGGGTATATTAGGAATGGATGCCTAAGGTTGAAATTCAAGAACAATGGAGCAAAGGATAAGAAAAAGGTATTCAAAGCTTCATGGGATGATTCCTCCAAATTGGACAAGGAAGAGGAGCAACAAGAAGTAGCCAACCTTTGCTTCATGAATCTTAAGGACAATAAAAAGTTACCATCTACTTCTCACTCTTTTTGTGATGATAATGATGGAGATGATGATGATGAGAGCTCAATTGTTAGCAAACTCATTCTTAAATGCAATAACTTACTTTCTATAAAGAAGCTCTACAAGCATGAGCTCTCAAATTTATCCAAGGAATTTGAGAACTTGAAAAATGATTTTTCAAAACTTATTTTATCAAATGAAAAACTTATTAATGATTTAAAGAATTCCACCTCTTTGAATGAAGAACTCAAGAAGACTAATAATGAAAATAAAAAATTTTCAAGACAAGTAGTGGAATTAAAAAATTCCATTTCTAAGTTTAAAAAGGAAAAAAAAGACTTTACATAGTCTTCTTGAATCCCAAAGATTCCATAGAAGCACCCATGGACTTGGATATATAAATGAAACCTCATCCTCGTCGTCATTACATAATAAATTTGTTAAGGCTAGTAGTGATTCCTCTCCCTCTAATTTTAAATCCATTAAAACTCAAGCTTTTAAAGCTAAAAAGTTATAAATAACTAAAGTCAATGTTAAGTCTAATAAGATTCAACAACTATTGACTCAAAGGTCTAAGGCACAAGCCAAAAGACCTCAACCTAAGCATGCTTACATGTACATTAAAAGAACTATTCCTAAGCATACGACATCATACTCACTCATGTGTTCGTATAACTCTCATGCATCCTAGATCACAAGTATACTCTAAGAATTAAACTCCACATTTTCATGCATAATTTAGGAGATATGCCCTTCACAAGAATAATATGCATCATTCAAATGTGAAATATTCATATGCATCAAAATCCAAAAAGATTTGATAATGTGAGATGTTTTTATTGTATGACATTTAGACACACTAGTAATGTATGTTATTATAAAGGGTTGCATTCAAATTTATTACCCTTGGACTATGTTGATGCTAGCCAAATAAGACCACTTAAGGTTTGGGTCAAAAGAATGTTTAAACTTTCCTTGTGTAGGTGTGTCTAAAATCCAAAAAGAAGAAAAGCAAGTGGTACTTTGATAGTGGATTCTCAAGGCACATAATGGTTAATAAGGAGCAATTTACTAAGCTTGAAGCTAAGGATGGAGGATGTGTTACCTTTAGACATAATGCTAAGGGAAAGACAGTTGGCATTGGAGAAATTAATAACCCTCAATCCTTATCTATTCATTATATTCTTTTGGCAGATGGTATGAAGCATAATTTGCATAGCATTAGTCAATTATATGATATGAGAAATAAAGGCACCTTATATCCTAAGAATTGCTTTGTTAGTAATCTAGTTGATGACAAAGTGATTTTTAGTAGTGAAAGAGTTAACAATGTGTACGTTATTAATTTAAATGAAGTAGGAAATAAAGAATATAAATGTCTTGTGGCTATTTCACATAATGTATGGACTTGGCATAGAAGATTAGGACATGCTAATTTTGAGCTTTTAGATAATCTTAGTAAAAGTGAACTTGTGAATGGTTTACCTAAACTCAAGTTCATCAAGGATGAGACTTATGAGGTTTCTCAGTAAGAAAGTAAATGAAGTCTTCCTTTAAGCTCAAAAATAATATTTCTACTTCTAAACCATTAGGGTTAATTCATATGGATTTATTTTTTCTACTAGAGTAACTAGCTTAGATGGAATGCATTATGCACATGTATTTGTTGATGATTACTCTAGATTTACTTAGGTGTGCTTCTTAGCTCGTAAAAATAATGCCTTTAAAGTTTTTCAAAGTTTTGCTAAAAGAGTTCAAAAAGTAAAAGGATTTTTGTATTTCCTCTATTAAAAGTGATTATAAAACCAAATTTGAAAATGAATTTTTCAAAAATTATTGTGATGAAAATGAAATTTTCCTAACTATTCTTCTCTTAGAACTCCTTAACAAAATAGAGTTGTAAAAAGAAAGAATAGAACCTTAGTAGAGATGGCTAGAACAATACTTTATGAATATAGCTTGCTACTATATTTTAGGGTGGAAGCCGTCAATACCATTTGTTATATAGCTAATAGAGTTTTTAAAAGACCTATTTTAAACAAAACTTCTTATGAGTTTTAGCATAATAGAAAACCCAAGATCTCATATCTAAGAATATTTAGATGCAAATATTTTATATCAAACACTAAGGATAATCTTAGAAAATTTGATTCTAAAGTCGATGAAGGAATTTTCCAAGGCTATTCTACCTCAGGTGTAATATCCCGTGTTTTTAAATATTTTTATACTGCATCGGGATATGCAATGTTAATAATTTTTAAATATGATATTGATACTTTATGAGCTTTTATTTAATTAAAATTGAATTTTTAATTGTTTATTATTATTTAAGTACTTTACGTAAAATTTTCCCGGGACTTACATTTTTGGGAAAAATTTCACGTAAATAATTTACTACTAATTATATTAAATATATTTACGGACTTGCATGAACTCATACATATTTTAAAATATTAAACATCGTATATGTGTGTAATTATTTATTTAATTAGGGTTTTATTAATATTACCCTAATATTTTATTATTTATTTATTAGTTTTGTTGTTATTTAATTAATTTCATTTATTATTAATTTTTTTTAAAATATTAAATATTAAGTGTGTGGTGTGTGATTTTCCCAAATATTTTATTAAAACTATTTTTCTTTTTTTTTTCTTTTCTTTCTTTTTCTTTTTCTTTTTCTTTTTCTTTTTCTTTCCTTTTCTTTTTCTTTTCTTTTCTTCTTCTTCCTTCTTTCTTCCCGAACCCGTCCCTTCTCCCCCTCCCGCTGCAAATCCCGACCACCTACCGTCGGTGTGCCACCAGCAGCTCTGCCCTCCCCAGCCAGCTGCTCCGCCGCCCCTAGCCTCCTTCCCCAGCGCTGACTAGCTTCCTTTCCTCCATTTTTGGCCGAAAGTTGCATTTCTTCACACCTCGTGATTTCGGCCACCATTTTTGACACCACCGGTCTCTTTCTTCTCCTTGAGCTCCAGTGAGTGTGATTCTAGCTTTGGTTTGAGCTGAAATGGTCTTGATTTGCTTAGGTTTCGAATTTTCAAATTCGGCCATTTTAGGGTTTTTGATTTTTTTGAAATTCGAATTGTTTGATTAATGAAAAGTCTCTTAACAAATGTTGTTCCTATTAGCTTAATATACATGTATGAATTTTTTTTAGAATTTTTGGAGATTATTTTGATTTTTGGGTATTTTTGAATATTTTAATATTATTTTCTAATTTTCGGAAATTAATTAATTAAATTATGAAATTGTGTTTTATGATAATTATAGGTGTTTAAATGAATTATAGGAATTTATTTGGAATTTTTATGAATTTCTATGTATTTATTTTGAATTATTTAAGTTTATGTAATTTTGGGAAAATAGGGTTAATTATGTTTTTAATTGAAATTAATTGGTAAATTGAGTTTAATTATTGATAAATATATTGAGAAAATTAATTTTGGATAATGATATAATTTTTGGTGAATTTTTGAAGTAATTTTAGTATATTTATATATATAGGGGTATTTTGGTAATTTTACATAAAATTGGCTAAAAATGTAATTTAATTGGTTTTAATAGTTATTTAAGGTATAAAAATGATTTCCATAAATTATTTAGTATTTTTAACTAATTAAAACTATTTTTCGTGAATTATTTTTAATTATATATATAATATACGGTTTTACTAATAAAATGAGTTTTTATCGGTTTTTACTATGTTTAAAGGTTAACTATGTAATTTCTATTTATAAAATGTATTTTTGTGATATAAGGGTATCTTTGGTATTTTTATAATTGTTCTGTGATTGTGGACCCCGGTCGGTAGACTGTAGTTTGGAGTCCGACCGAGGGGTTGTGGATGAGTTATTGTGCCTGTTTTTTGAAGTGTATTTCTTTGCAAGGCCGGCTCTACTCTTTGAGTAGAGAGATGTCCGTTTTACAGGGGAGGTTCTGTCGAATTTTTGATAGAATTCTCGTAAAATGTAATGTCCGGTCGAACCCTAATTTCAATTCTGTGTTTAATATTCTAGATCGAGTTCTAGGATTTTCTGTTAGGTTTATTCTGATGTCTGTTATTATTGTTTGTTTAGTTGCACCGAGACCGAGGCCTAGTGGACCAGGCCCATCGGACCCATCTCGTGGAGCGCACTAAGTGTGAGTTACTATTTTATATATATGTGCTTTAGGATGCATGATTTTAGAAATACATGTTTCATTTTGATTAAATATGCATAAATAATGTGATTTGTATTTAATTATATTTTTGGTTTATTTTTGGTTTATTTTTGGTATATATTAAATTATATGCATGTTTTATTAATGAACTGTGTTTAAAATGTTTTCAAATATATCTCTAGTTTATTTTGTAATTTAATTGGATTTATGTGACGTATATATACTCGAAATGTACCTGGTTTACTTTTGGTATATTTCCAGTATATATATGGCTTATATTGTTATTTTATTTAAATTCATGCATCATTTATTTGTGAATGAATGTTTTATATTTATAAATGAAGGATATCAATAGAACGTGCTACCTAGTGGGCAGCACTAGGACCGAGTACGTACCAGTACACCTATAGCATTTAGGCTATATTACTAACCATTTGTGGATATTGATTGGATATGATTATTTGATGTGTGAGATATGATTTGGGAGTGTGATTGCTGGAGCTCGGTTGACCAAGTGTCTCGAGGCTAATCACACTGACAGTCAGACTGCTGGAGCTCGGTTGATTTAGTGTCTCAGGGCCAATCTACTGTCTAAATGGAATAAGTGAATATTTTGGAATAAGTGAGCCTGTATGGCTAGAGTGTTGTCTAACACTGTTTGAGGTTTCGATATTCTAAGGTTCTATTTGCTCCTTCATAAACGATGATTTTCAATGAAATATATATAAAATGATTTTATTACATTTGTGTGTATTTGCCTGTATATATACATATTAGATATATACTGTTGATTGTATGCATTGTCATTTAGTGTGCATGTATATATATTATAGTAATTCACTCAGTGAGGTCTGACTCCCCTCCGTTGACTATTTTTCAGGAGAGTCATCATCTTCAGAGCTCAGTAGCAGGCCTGTACGCCAGATTTCTTTCGCCCCGGCTTCTTTGTGTAAACTGCTTCTCTGAGTCTTGGGTTTATTTTATCTAGACACTGCAGTAGTCACTAAATTGTTAGAGAGATGTTGTATTATATTTGAACTGGATTTGTATTAAAAAAGTTTATATATATGTAATGATGAGGATTTGATTTAAATCCAGTTGGTGCATATGTTATTGTGATATTTATGATTTTTATTTTTGCTGCATTATATATTGTTACTATTATTGCATGTTTTATTTTATTTTTAGGCTTGCTACGGGTTCCGGATTTGAAAGAATTCCCGTTCCCTAGCGTCGGACATGACCCCTGTTTTGGGTCGTGACATCAGGTAAGGCTTATAGAGTCTTCAATAAAAGAACCTTAGTAGTATAAAAGTCTATACATGTAGTATTTAATGACTCTAACCCATTTGATCCGAGAAAGGATCTTTCTTGTATTGATGATGTTGTGGATGAGTTTTTGGAGATGAACCTTCAAGATAATGATGCTAGTAAGCCCTTGGAACTAAAGGCTCCAAGCAAAAAAAAAAAAAAAAGCAAGGAGAAGCCCATCAATTCACCTTGAAGGAGGAGCTCCCCAAAGATTGGTAATTTAAGAAGGATCATCCCAAATACCTTATCATTAGTGACACTTCAAAGGGGGTAATCATTATATCTCATGTTAAATTTATTGTCAATTTAGCCTTCATCTCTCAAATTGAACCTAAACATGTTGATGATGCATTGTGTAGTGAGTTTTGGAGGCTTGCTATACAAGATAAGCTTAATCAATTTGAGAGAAACAAAGTATGGAATTTAGTTCCTAGGGCTAAACATCATCCTATTGTAGACATTAAGTGGGTGTTTAAAAATGAGATGAATGAATAAGGCATCATAACTAGGAATAAAGCTAGGCTAGTAGTTAAAGGTTATAATCAAGAAGAAGACATTGGTTATGACAAAACTTTTTCCCCCATTGCAAGGCTAGAAGCTATTAGGATTTTACTTTCATTTACATCTTTTATGAATTTTAAGCTTTATAAAATGGATGTGAAAAGTGCTTTCCTAAGTGGTTTTATTCAGGAGGAGGTTTATGTTAAACAACCTCTGGGTTTTAAAAGTTTTGAATTTCCCAATCATGTTTTTAAACTTTCAAAATCTTTATATGGATTAAAGCAAGCTCCTAGAGCTTAATATAAAAGGTTGAGTAACTTTCTTTTAGAGAAAGGATTATCTAAAGGCAAAGTTGACATAATCTTGTTCATAAAGAAATCTAAAAGTGATTTGTTGATTGTGCAAATATATATTGATGATATTGTATTTGGTGCTACTAATCACTCTTTGTCTAAGGAATTTTCAAAGCTAATTTAAGGTGAATTTGAGATGAGCTTGATAGGAGAGTTCAAGTTCTTTCTTGGTCTCCAAATCATACAAAGAGAAGAGGGGATCTTCATCAACCAAGTTAAGTACACTAAAGACATCCTCAAGAAGTTTGGAATGGATGGAGCTAAAGCTAGTAAGACTCTAATGAGCATAACCACTAAGCTTGGTAAGGATGAGAGTGGAAAGTCAGTCAATGAAAAATATTTTAGAGGTATGATTGGATCCTTTCTTTATCTTACCGCCAGTAGACCTAATATTATGTTTGCTACTTATTTATATGCTAGATTTCAATCTTGCCTAAAGGAGTCACATTAAAATGTTGTCAAGAAAATCTTCAAATACCTCATAGGAACCATACATTTAGGGGAAAAATGGCCAAATTAGACCCTCAACTTTGGGCCAAATCTTACATTGGTCACTAATTTTTTTTATTCCCAAATGGACCTTAAAGTACGAAAAGTGGCTCAAAATGGAATGTTTGTTAACTCCACAGTCAAAAAAAAGCTTAAACGGACAAAATTCCATTAAACAATGATTACATGGCATGTGGGCCCACCAAAATGATTAGTGTGTGGAAAGGGATAAGATGCAAATTGCACCCTTAACTTTACCTAAAAGTTTACATTTGACATTACATATATATATATATATATATATATATATATATATATATATATATATATATATATATATATATATATATTGTCATTTTGGACCTTAATCTTTGGAAATTCAAATATATTGGACTCTTTTTCAAAGAATTTTTAAAATTAAGTTCAAAAAATCAAAATAAAGTTTAACTTTAATGTTGATTAATAAAAATTAATTTGAATAACAATGCAACTTAATGAAATTGGTTTCAAAATATAAATTTATGAAGTTTTTAAATTTTAAAATTTTTTATGTATATAGAAATATATTTTGATGATTTTTAGAAATCTTAAAAATATTTTCTATAAACCAAAAATTTTAAAATTTTATAATCAGATGACATACATTTAAATAAAAAAAGAATAAAAAATTTCCATGGACTCAACAATTTTTAAATCTATAAAAAAATTTAAAAATTTAAAAAAGTATTAAGTGTATAAAAATTTATAATTCTTTTTTAAATATATATATATATATATTGTGACATTTTTAAAATTTTTCAAAATTTCTAGGTCGATAAAAAATATTTTTTTCACTTTTTTAAAATTTTTAAAAATTAAAAAAATATTTTTTTTAATAACAAAAATTTTAAATTTTTTTTAAAAACTTCATAAATTTATATTTTGAAACCAATTTCATCAATTGTGTGTTGTTATTTGAACTAATTTTTATTAATCAACATTAAAGTTAAACTTTATTTTGATTTTTTGGACTTAGTTGTAACAATTCTTTGAAAAGGAGTCCAATATATTTGAATTTTCAAATATTAAGGTTCAAAACGAATATATATATATATATATATATATATATATATATATATATATATATATATATATATATATAAAGGTTAAATATAAACTTTAGGGTAAAGTTAAGGGTGCAATTTGCACCTTATCCCTTTCCACTTACTAATCATTTTGGTGGACCCATATTCCATGTAACCACTATTTAATGGAGTTTTGTCCACGTCAGCTTTTTTTTATGGTGGAGTTAGCGGAGGTTCCATTTTGAGCCACTTTTCATACTTTAAGGTCCACTTAGGAACAAAAAAAAACATTAGTGGTTAATGTAAGATTTGGCCCAAAGTTGAGGGTAAAATTTGGACATTTTCCCTTTATTTAAGACTTTGACACCCTATGAGTGATTCTTTTGACTTAGTTAGCTATTTGGATGAGGACTTTGCTGGTAGTTAAATAGTTAGTAAAAGCACTTGCAAAACTTGTCAATTCTTAGGACAATAATTAGTTTCTTAGTTTAGAAAAAAATAAGTTTCGATTGCCTTGTCCATGACAGCCAAATATGTTGCGGCTAATTATTGTTGCTCATAAGTGTTGTGGCAAAAAAAAAAACTTAAGGACTTTGGCATTGAAGTTGACATTCCAATTAAGTGTGACAATACAAGTGCTATTAACCTTAACAAGAATCTAATTCAACACTCTAGAACAAAACATATAGAAATTAGACATCACTTTTCTAAGAGATAATGCTCAATTAGGTCACATCTGACTTGAGTTTATAGACACCAATCACCAATTAGCAGACATTTTTA
The DNA here is from genome assembly GCA_947683625.1 of Mallotus nudiflorus. NCBI lineage: Eukaryota > Viridiplantae > Streptophyta > Magnoliopsida > Malpighiales > Euphorbiaceae > Mallotus > Mallotus nudiflorus. Next base: position 1,022,495 of record CANTUR010000375.1, on the reverse strand, counting down.
TAAAAACCCTTAATGACGATAGACATAATTTCATCTTAAATAAGCTTAAGAATTATCTTGTTTGAAATGATAGACAAAAACCTTTAATGGGTCTTATTTGAAATGATACATAATATTACTTGTTTAAATTATTATTTTTTTTAAATAATTATCCATGTTTACATGCTTGATTTATTGGTTAAGCATAATCATTAGTAAAATAATTAAATTTATTTATTTGATTTATTAATGAAATTGCACATAAAAATGTGTGTAAGACCATTACTAACCTTTGCATGATTTAAATGAATTTTAATTTTTAATTAAATTTGTCAATTTTTATATATCATTTTGATTCCTTGAATTTTTAACCAAGAAGGGTACAATTCCATAACTTGTTAAAGTTTTATGGACTTAATTGTAAGTTTTTTAAAAGTTCAGGGACCAAAATGAAATTTGGTCATGACTGTTACTTACAACAGTTCATATTGTGATTGTGATCATGATCGTCACTATGGATGTGCATATTAAGATCATAACTGGCATGTCACGACCATGAGCGCATTCATGGTAAACTTAGGAAATAAAATTTTTATCTTAAATAGGTGTGTATTTTCAAATCATGAATGATTTTTTAAGTCCACTATGACTTATAAAACCTTCATTGACTTTTATTTAACCCTTTTTTGTCTATAAAAAGACCATACGAGCACACACTCAATTTTCCTTTACTTTTCTAAATTCTCTACAATCTCTACACACTCCTCCTCTTCCTCTCAATTCCTTTAAACATTTTTCTCTCTTTTCTCTACATTTTCCACTCACTATGGCACTTAAAAAAGGCACAAAACCTTCCTTTTCCTTCTATAGTGAAACACCCAAAAAAAAAAAACCCAATAAGTCACATCCCTCATTTTCTTATAATCCAAATAAAATCAAGAAAAGGCTTGCTTCCTTTCAAATGAGGAATATTATCTTTATAAGATACATGTCCTTTAGCACTTTGGAGAAGATGGGTTATCTTCAAGATGTTGAGCAATTTTTTTCAAAGGTGGGTGTTAAAGATTTTACTTTCACTTCTCTACCCACTTATCCCTCATTGGTTGTTGAATTTCTTTCATCTTTCACTCTTAGAATTGCTCAATTTGATGGCTAAAATACCTACTATAGTATAAGATTTAAACTTGGGGGAAGGGATAGATTTATGACCGACCCTTGAGTTTGATACCCTCTTTAGCTTCACACGGGAAGGGCATGTTCAAACCCTCTACACTTGGCTTCCTCACTCTTTTTAGGTTAAGCATTTCAAACCTCAAACCTCTACCAATTTAGCCAATCACACCAAAGCCTCATCCTTTCAATCTAAAGTGCTTTGGTACATTCATAGGTTCTTAAAGTAAACCTTTAATGCTAAAAGCTAAAGCAATAAAGCCATCTCTTTAAATGATCTTTTCATCCTTCATTGTATGGTGAAGATAACCCAATTGCTTTAGAAAGGATTCTTCAATGACGTTTATGGCTAGTTAGTGATAGTGTTTTAGGTTCCATATGTATTAGAGGGAATGTCACCAAACTTACCTCTTTATACAATATTTAACTCACCAGCCTTGATTCCATTGCCCTTGTTTTGCTTGATGACATTTTTATAAAAAATTCCAAATAATTTTTAAGTGTGCAAAAATAAATGGGTATGGAAAGGTTAAGCTCCATAAGAGGGTGGTGAAAGAGGTGATGACATGGATGACCTCCTTAGGAAAATTGAGGATTTTAAAGGCCAAGAAGGTGAGGAAGATGTTCCTACCTAAGAGCTTGAAGAAGAAGACACTTCCACTTAAAAGAAGAGAGCTAAAAGTGAAGGAACATCAAGGAGTGCTTAAGTGGTTAAGGATGAACCTTAATGGGTTGAATATCTTTTTAATAGAATATCTTTGATGGAGTCCAACTTCAATATTTGATTTAATAGGGTGGATAAGCACATTCTGCATCTTCAACATGATGTGTAGTATCTTTATGAGAGGCAAGGCTATGAATGTCAATATACCCATTTGCTCATCCTCCTAACCCTCCCCAAGAGGGAGATAATTCTTAGTTTTCTTTTTGTGCTTTAAGTCTTGTGTTTTTTATGTCTTTTTTTTTTATGTTTTCATGTTTTTCCCATTTCTTCTTTTCAATGTAAAGTGTCTTAGACTACATCTTTCAATTAATGAAATTTTTAGTTTTTTATATTCTTATCTCTTTACTTCCTATTTAATTATTTCCTTTCCTTTTTGTATTTTGACAAAAGGGGGAGAAATGTTTAAGAATATGTTGAGTTTGAATATATGATGTTTATATTTATAATAAGTGTATGCAATGTTTTATATTAAAATGTTATGTTTATGATGAGTTTATAATGCATATGTATTAAGTGTATAACCTTTTCATGTTGACTTTTGTTATATTTTACTCTCATCAACAATATATGCACCAAGTGAGGGGGAGTACCTCTCAAAAGCAATGCATATATTGAGGGGGAGCTACACTAACACGCATCTTCACAATTAATTATTTAAAATTCTCAAAATTATTTGTCAAAATAAAAAAAGGGGAGATTGTTAGCCAAATTTTAACAACACAATTTTGAAGTGCTAATGATGTTCATTTAAGTGTGTATTAGTTAGTCATCCAAAAGAACTCAAAAAGCCAAGAAAATGGTGAAGTACAACTAGATCACAATCTCAATCACGATTAGGACCTAACTGTGACCATATTAAGCCTTAAAGTTCCTTAAATGGTTATTTATCCAGTGGTGCTAACTTTTCATGTCGTGACTGTGATCATACCTATGACTAGGCTCATAACCTCACATCACAGCCAAGACCAAAAGCTCGTCAATTAGAAAAGAGTTTAATAGTGCTCATAGTCTCAATTATGACTGTAACTAGACTATGACCACCATCACCAAAGCAACTCACGACCATGAGCCAAGCACCATTCTTGAGATAAAAGTCCAATGGTCCTCACAAGCGTGATCATGCTCGTGTCTAACATCACGACTCTAAGTAATGAGCATAAGCTTTAAGAAATATTGCCTATCAAAGATGATATAGGTGATCATGGTCTTAGTCATGATCACGATTAGACCGTGACAAATAAGCTGTTGGATGCACAATGGTCACTTGGCTACCTTAACAGTTAGTGTAATCAAAGGTCACAACCGTGACCAGCCTCATCACTACCAAGACAGGCAAAATTCCTATAAAAAGTTGCTTGAACATTAAATGAAGTAAAAAAGCTTGGGGTCGATTTCAATGACCTCCAATAGCTAGAATTTAGTTGCAACTATAAAATTAAGTCTGAAAACTTCATTTAAGAAGTTAGACACTTTGACAAGAGCATTGAATTCATTATTAACTACTAAAAAAGCTCTCAATTTGTTATTCCTTTAATTATATTGTGGGTGTTTTGTTGTGTGTTAGAATTAGGCCTTTTCTTCATATATTTCTTGGGTTAGAATAGAAGGGAAGTGAAGTTAATTCTTGTGTTTAGTTGGTTTAAGTGTTTGCCTATTAAAAATCCTTGAGAATTAGTTTAAGTTGAACTAAGAAAAACTTTTGATTGTAAGGTTGGGTGTTAGCTAAAGAAAACACTCTTGTAATCAATCTCTTAAATAGAGTGGTGGGTGGTTGAAAATCCTAACTTAAGTAGTTAAGTGAAGACATATGATTGTTTTAATCTAAACTCCTTAAATCCTTATGTCCTTGCATTACTCCTTTTTCTACTCATTTCTTAATTATTAGTTAATCAACTTTAAATTTTCTAATTACCCTATTCACTCTCCTCTAGGGCCTTTTTCAAGAACCATTAGATTACTACTAATATAATTGTAGCCATTTGATACAATTTACATGTATCGGTACACAAAAAAAAATCAATGGTTATAATTAAATAAAAATAAATCCAACAGTTTTAATTTCATTTGTATAAATACAAATGTTTGTACTATAATATAAAATGCATAGATTCAGTATTTGAGTCATAATTTCATAAACTCTTAATATATTATGGGATAAGGTACAAATTGGATTCTTAACTTTACCCTGAAGTTTATATTTGACTTTAATTTAATTTTTTTTGTTGGGTCCCAATTGAACGCTAATATCTAAAATTTGGATTATATTGGGCCATCTTCTAAAGAATTGTTGTAATTAAGTCTTAAAATCAAAGAAAAGTTTAATTTTAATATTAATTAATAAAAATTAGTTGCAATAACAATGAGAATTGATGAAATTACTTTTAAACTATACATTTATGAAGTTTTTTAAATTTTTTAATTTTTACATCTATAAAAATCATTTTTCATTTTTCATGTTTTAAAAAATTAAAAAAGTTAAAAATATTTTTTGTAGATTTGAACATTTTAAAATCAAACCCTATACATTTAATAAAAAAGAATTAAAAAATTTTTATACGCTCAATAATTTGTTTAAAAATTTTAAAATTTATATGAATTTAATTTTTTAAAATTATTATGTATATAGAAAATTTTTAATTCTCTTTTCTTAAATGTATATTATTTGATTCTAAAATTTTTAAAAAAATTAGATCTCAAAAAATTATTTTACCTTTTTTTAATTTTAAGGAAATAGAAAAATACATGTTTATAAATTTAAAAATTTTAAATAATAAAAAATATTTATTTTGAAAGTATCTTCATTACTTTGCATAGTTTTTTTAGCTAAGTTCTATTAATTAACATTAAAGTTAAACTCTTCTTTGAGTTTTAGGAATTAATTGTAACAATTCTTTGAAAAAGAGTCCAACATAATTCAATTTTCAAAAATTAAAGTCCAATTGGAACAAAAAAAATATTAACATCAAATATAAACCTCAAGGTATATAAAGTTGTTAGTTCAATTTGTAACTTATCTCATTTATTAAACGGAGAGGATTGATGGGTAAATTACAATCACTCTCCTGAGGTTTGTCTTAATTTAGTAGTCCATCCTTGCATTTTCAAAAGTCAACTAAATGCCTCCCCATATTTGATTTGATTAACTATTTTTTCATTCTGCTAGCTAAATTCCCCATCAGGTTTACAATAAAAATATCAAACTTGAGGGAGTATTTAGTTAATAAAAAGGGGAATTACTTAATAAAATCAAACATGATGAGGTTATTAGTTGACTTTCGAAAATGCAGGGATGAACTACTGAATTATAACAAACTTCAGGGGTGATTGTAATTGTCCCTTTATTATATTATATCAAAAAATGTTCAAAATAACACTAATGTCCACCTCAATTTCAGTTTGACATTTCATATTTTTTGAAGTGCAATTATAATCCTAAAGTTCTCAAATCTGGTACATTGAAATACAATCTATGACGACACTAAAATTTTTCATTAGAATCAAGGGACGATATCCAAATTTGACCCTCTGTGTACCTCAGTTCTCATTTTGGCATTTTATTTATTTTTTTTATTTGAGAAAAAATAAAATTTAGTATTTCAATAATTTATTTTATTTTTAAATTTCAAGAATAAATTATTTGAGTTTCAATTGTTTTTAAAATTGCAATAGAATTCTTAATTAAAGCATGAATTAAAAATTCATAAACTATTTTCTAATGCAAAATGCTTTAATATTTTTTACTTTATTATATTATTTTATTATCCTTTATGTGGTATTAAACATTAGGGTCATTTTTTGGACTTTTCCCTTTATTATAAATGCATATTATACATTTTGTGGTCAATAAATTCTATGACAAAAAGAAATTTATAAAAGTTAAATAACAAAATTTGTAAAAGTTTATAAACATAGCAAAGTTTATAAATTATAAAGGCAAAAAAAAAAAAAAAAAAAAAAAAAAAAAAGTCCTACAACTTTTATCAAAAGAATAAATATCACATTAAATTTAATGTTGAACTATCAAAGTTCATAAATTTGAAAAATATCTCAAAATGACCATTTTTATTTAATGTCTAATTTAAAAATGTTAAAATCTAATTTGTAAAACTGAAAAAGGTATAAAGATGTTTTAATATTTTGTTTTAGTACAATCAAATTCTAAATATTTGTAAAATTCAATTGTTTACTTCTAAAAATTATTTTATTTTGAAAAATTTTTCATTTTAAAGCATATATTCTTTAAATTATAATATTTTTAAAAAATAAAAGATTTTTATACTCTAAAATATATAATTAAGAATAAAAATATATATTTTAAAATGATTTTATTTATTTTGCTAAAATTTAAAAGTAGTTGCATTAAATAAATGGTGTAATACAAAGTAAATTTTACTTTATTAATAATCGCCATTAGATAATTTGATAGTAATAAAAATATAGTAAAATAAAAAATCAAGTTAACTTAGAATTTTTCAGAATAAAAATAATAAATTATATATTATTATTATTATTATTTGAAAAAAGGGCAAGAGATTGGGAGAAGAAGTCAATAAAGGAGAGGAAAGAAACACCAATTCCACGTTTATTGGATCGGCATTGACATTTTCAAACCCAAAAACCACAGGCCGAGTCCGAATGGCGCCCACAGTCATTTCCATATCTTCGACTACTTTTTAATTCCAGCGTACGGAATCCACAAAACCAGGAACCCAGTTTAGGCGGCCATTTTTAATTCTCTATTCCCAATCATTAATTAATCCTTCACTCGCTTTTTTCTCACGCGCTCCACTTGCCGCTTTTCTTTTTTCAAAATTAAAATGGCAAAACCTATATTGAACTCCTAAATTTGTCAATATTTTAACTTTACATTCCTAAAATTTCATTTTATATATTTTGGCATTCAAATATTACAAATTTGAAATTTTAAATTATTCTATCAATTTTTAACAAAAATTATTTTATTTTGATCATTAAATTTTTATATTTTTAACATTTATATCATTTTTTACCTTTTAATATTTCTATCACTTTTAAAATTTTTTTACCAATAAAAAATAAATTTATTTATTTTAATTTCTAATATTTTAAATTTATATATATTTTTAAATAATTTTAAATTTTAAAAATAAATAAACAAGTTAATGTTAAGATTAAAAAAATTATAATAAAACTACTACTTTTCAAACTAAAATATTATATTTTCAAAATAAAATATTATGATAAAAAAGAACACCATAATTAAAAGATATTATGAAAAAAAATATTTTATAATTCAGCAAAATTTAAATTTTATATTTTCAATACATTTTTTAGTTTTTTGTTACAAAATTTTAATTAAATTATTGTGAATAATTTTTCATAATATAACTTTTATAAATTATGGATATCAATGCATGTTTTTGCATCACCAAAAAATGGTGATAGATTTTCCAATAAATTCAAACTTTTATAACCGTTATCTAAACTTTCATTTTTTTTATCATATTTTATGGGTACATGAAAAAATTTATATTATAAAAATTTATTCACAATAATTTAAAATATTGTGAAATTAGCATTATTATAATTTTTTTAAAAAATTAGTATAATAGCATTAACTTGTTTGTTTATTTTTAAAATTTAAAATTATTTAAATATGTATATAATAATTTAAAATATTAGAAATTAAAATAAGTAAAGTTATTCTTTACCAGTGAAAAAAATTTAGAGTAAAAAAAATGTATAAATATTAGAAATATAAAACTTTAGGGACCAAAAGAAAATAATTTGTGTTAAAAAATTGACAAAAAGGTTTAAAATTTCAAATCCAAGAAATTTAAAAGTCTAAATATACAAAGTAAAAATTTAGGGTCTAAATCTAAAAAGCTTATAAATTTAGAAGTCTCAGTATGAGTTTTGCCAATTAAAATTCCAAAAATAATAAAAATAATTTAAAATAAAACATATAAAAAAACTCAATATAAAACGATAAATGGCATACAAACCCCAACCTGCATCACAATTTTCATTTGAGATTAATATTTAAGGTCTGTTTGGCTTAGTTGTTTCTATTAGCTGATAGTTGTTAGTTGTTAGTTGTTAGCTGATAGCTATTTTATAGTAGTGTTTGGTAAAATGTTTTTGACCTATTTTAGTTATTATATGAAATGACTATTTTAGACATAATTATTTATTTTATATAAACAAATAGGAAAAAAATAATATCAAATTTTATAACAACAACAACAACAACAACAACAACAATAATAATAATAATAATAATAATAATAATAATAATAATAATTATTATTATTATTATTATTATTATTATTATTATTCAATAAACTAAAAAGGATTAGTAATTTTTTTTTAATAAGCTAATTTTGTTTTAATGCAACAACCCAAAATTTTATTCGTTGAAACTTATGAGGCTTTCTACATCATTATTAGACTACTATATTTGTTGCTAATACAACAACAACAATATTAATAAAACAACGACAACAATAATAATAAAAATCATTGTATCTTAAATAATATAATATTAAACTGAATATCTTAAATAATATTAATAATGAGACTGAAAAAAGTATATAATAAAATTTATTATTTTCAAAATCAATCACAGACTGTTTATCTCAATTTATATCATCCCTTGCTTTCATTAGACTACATGTAATTTGATCCTTTAACACATTCATTTGAACTGTCTCAACTTCTTAAGGATTTTCATTTTATAAATTATCATCAAACTTACTGAATATATCATAAGGCACAAAATCTAGATTTTGATTAAGAAATAAAAATGCTGGATTTGCTAATTTTTTTCTTCGAATATAATTATGTAGTGCCATTGATGCAACTATAATATCTCTCCGTATATGAAATAGATATGAAGGCATTACTCATAAAATCTTTCATCTTACTTTTCAAACTCCAAAAGCTTGTTCAATGCAACTTCTAAGCAATGAAAGCCACCTATTGAAAGTCTCTTGTAATCCTTTTGGTCGACCACTATGTTGAAAATCTGGTAGATGATATCTTATTCCTTTATAAAGTCTAAGATATCCTTCTATTTGTTGATATGATATCCAGTATCTACTAAATAATATTTTCCTACATAAATAATCAAAGTTATATATGTGTGTGTGTGTGTGTGTTAACATTGTAAAAAAATGGAAATTAATATAGTATGATACTAAATAATACATACGTTGTTGTGGCTTAGGAAAATTTATTGATTTATTATGAGTAACATATTGAAAAAATCATCCATCATGTGTTGTACCTTCCCATCCTGCCATTACAAAAATGAATTGCATGTCAAAGCTATAAGCAACCATAATATTTTGTTTAAGGACTCCTTTTCTACCAATAAACTGAACTAAATTTTCTTCTTCTACATAAGTTGACACATGAGTTCCATCAATTGCTCCAATGCAATCCTATTTTTGAAAAATAGTCATTAAATTTTGAAAACTAGAGAGAATATTGAGAATTATAATTTATCATATATGAATTTAATTGATATATAACACCTATATATATAGTAAAGGAAATAAATCAAATATGCGAACTAAAGCATAATTTTAGTTAATTTACACCTAACATATTGACTAATTTATAGCCTGACATATTGACTAATTCAGCCCGATATGTCAGCTAATTTAGTATGAGATTTCAGCCTAATATGTTAGTTGATTTACAACTAACATATTGATTAATTCCAACACTCCCCCTCAAGTTGGCTTAAAGATAACTTCCATTGCTAGCTTGTTAATTATGTGATTAAATTGATGTTTATGCAGTCCTTTTGTAACTATATCTGCAATCTACTATGTGGTTGGTAGGTATGACATACATATCAGCCCTTTTTCAAATTTCTCCTTGATAAAATTCTTGTTAATCTCCATATGTTTAGTTCAATCGTGGAGAATAGGATTGTGAGCAATTGCAATAGCAGCCTTATTGTCACAATACAACTTCATTGGTAGATTGCATGGAATTTTTAAGTTTTCTAGCAGCTTTTTAATCCACAATACTTCACAAATCCCATAGGTAACTGCTCTGAACTTAGCTTCTATACTACTTCTAACAGCCACATTTTATTTCTTGCTTTGCTAAGTAACTGAGTTCCCTCTAAGGAAAGTACAATGACTTAATGTAGAATTTCAGTCAATAGCACTCCTTGCCTAGTCTGCATCTGTATAAACTTCAATAAAAAATGCCCATGTTTTTTAAACAATAGACCTTTACCAGGTGAACCTTTTAGATATTTTAGGATCCTATATATTGCTTTAAAATGTTCTTATTCTAGTGAATGGATGAATTGACTAACTCAATTTAAAATAAATGCTATATTAGGATGTGTATGAGATAAATAAATTAGTCCTCAATAAGTCTTTGGAATTTTTCTATATTTATCACATCTTCAATTTTAGTATATTATAATTTTATATTCGATTCTATTAGAGTTTTGGCTACTTTACATCTGAGCAAACTTGTTTCATTGAGTAAGTTAAGTGTGTACTTGCATTGAGTAACAAAAATACCTTCCTTAGACCTTGCAAACTCCATGATAAGAAAGTATTTTAAAGTTCCTAAGTCTTTAATTTCAAAGTCTTTAGCAAGTCCCTTCTTTAATCTTTCTAGCTCATTATAGTCATTACCTGTCAAAATTATATCATCCATATAAACAATTAAGATAACTATTTTCCCTTGATTAGAATGTTTATAAAATTTAGTATAATGTGCTTGACTTTAGCAATAATCACGATGTAAGCACCCAATTTCGAAATGCAATTGTGCATGCTTGCGATGAAAGCCCTTATAATGAAAATCTAATCAAGAATTAATCTTTGGTGTCGAGTTTCACGATTTAAAGGACTAAATTGCTACACTTTGTGAAATTAATTACAAAATTCGTTTTTTGTAAGGATTTGATTTCAAAAATTAGAAACTTTCGAGGACTTTTTTTGTAATTAAAAAAAAAGTGATTGACCGGCATTTAATGCCGACTAGCATTGTGTAATGTTAGTCGGCATTAAGTTATACCAATCGGCATTACAGACGTTGATCGACATTCTAAAGTGCTGATTTTTGCTAACAATTAATTTTTTTTAATGTTGAAAATTAATTTTGTTCATAATTTTTCAATTTTTTCATTGGTCCAGGACACCATGTGTCCCTACATGTGAGTCATTGATTTTTTCAAAACTCTATTGCTCATCATCTCATTATTTTTATTTTAAAAACTCAAAAAATAAAATGCAGACTCCTAATCTCTCTCCCAAATAGTACGCAACTTCCCTGCGTGATCACAGGAGCTGGGGTTGCTAAGCCAGGCTTTAAAAGCCAAGAGACAGAATCTGTGAAGGTGGATGAAAAAAAAAGGTACGAAAAAACCCTAGAAAAAGAGCTACGAAAATAAAATAGAGAGAATAAAAACCCTATTTAGCTACTGCAAAAAAAGAGTGAATTAAAAAACACATACTTTTTACTGTAGGTTTCAAATAAAAAAAAAACGTTCTTTACTTTTAAAGTCCAGAGAATCAAGAAAAAACAATAGAGTCAATCTCAAAATGGTGATAATTCCAATTTAAGGGGCATTCAAACAACATTTGTATAGCATCTTCTACTTTTTTTTCTTTTTTTTTATTTTGATTTGATTTTTTTATTTTATTTCTTGATTGATTCGTTACTAATTAATTTTTTATTTTATTTTTAATTGGTGTTATGTGGTACTCTGAATGTGAGGTTGGTGATGTCATGGACTGAGTTGTCACAACCCAAAACAGGGGCCATGACCGGCACTAGGGAACGGGAATTCTTTCGAATCTGGAACCCGTAGCAAGCCTAAAAATAAAATAAATCATGCAATAATAACAATAACCATATTATATGCAGCGGAAATAAAAATCATAAATATAATGATAACATTTTCATCACTGGATTTGAATCAAATCTCATCACATAGATATATAATCTTTCAGTACAAATCCAGTTTCAATATAATACATCTCTTTAAATAAAATACATGAAATCCAACACTTTAATTCACAACTACTGCAGTATCTAGATTATAAAATAAGACTCAAGTAAATGATTTACACAAAGAAGCCGGGGCGGAAGAAATCCGGCGTATCGACCTGCTACTGAGGTCTGAAGAAGTTGACTCTCCTGAAAAATAGTCAATGGAGGGGAGTCAGACCTCACTGAGTGAATTACTATAATATATATACATACACACTAAATGATAATGCATACAGTTAACAGTATATATATAATATGTATATATACAGGCAATTTCACACAGATGCAATAAAATCATTTTATATATTTTCATTAAAAATCATCTTTTATGAAGGATCACATAGAACCCTATGATATCGAAAATATCAGATAGTGTTAGACAACACTCTAGCCATACAGGCTCACTTATTCCAAATATATCCACTTAATCCATTTAGAAAGTAGATTGGCCCCGAGACACTAAGTCAACCGAGCTCCAGCAGTCTGACTGCCAGTGTGATTGGCCCCGAGACACTTGGTCAACCGAGCTCCAGCAATCACACCTCCAATCAATATCTCACATATCTCAATAATCACATTCAATCAATATCCACAAATAAGTTAGTAATATAGCCTAAATACTATAGGCGTACCAGTACGTACTCGGTCCTAGTGCTGCCCACTAGGTAGCACGTTCTATCGATATCCTTCATCATTAATAATATAAAACATTCATTCACAAAAATAAATGATGCATGAAGTTCAATAAAATATCAACATAAACCATATATATACTAGAAATATGTCACGACCCAAAACAGGGGCCATGACCGGCGCTAGGGAACGGGAATTCTTTCGAATCCGGAACCCGTAGCAAGCCTAAAAATAAAATAACTCATGCAATAATAACAATAACCATATAATATGCAGCGGAAATAAAAATCATAATATCATAATATTATTCACATCAACTGGATTTAAATCAAAATCTCATCTCATAGATACATAAATTCTTTAATACAAATCTAGTTTTAATATGATACATCTCTTTAAATAAAATACATGAAATCCGATACTTTAATTCACAACTACTGCAGTGTCTAGATAAAATAAATAAGACTCAAGTAGATAATTTACACAAAGAAGCCGGGGCGGAAGAAATCCGGCGTGTCGACTTGCTACTGAGGTCTGAAGAAGTTGACTCTCCTGAAAAATAGTCAACGGAGGGGAGTCAAACCTCACTGAGTGAATTACTATAATATATATACATACACACTAAGTGATAATGCATAAAATCAACAGTATATATATATCTAATATATATATACAGGCAATTTCACACAGATGCAATAAAATCATTTATATATTTTGTCTGAAAATCATCTTTTATGAAGGATCACATAGAACCCTAGAATATCGCAACCTCAGAAATAGTGTTAGACAACACTCTAGCCATACAGGCTCACTTATTCCAAATATATCCACTTAATCCTTTTGGACAGTAGACTGGCCCCGAGACACTAAGTCAACCGAGCTCCAGCAGTCTGACTGCCAATGTGATTGGCCCCGAGACACTTGGTCAACCGAGCTCCAGCAATCACACCCAAACCACATCTCACACATAACAATAATCATATCAAATCAATATCCACAAATAAGTTAGTATTATAGCCTAAATACTATAGGCGTACCGGTACGTACTCGATCCTAGTGCTGCCCACTAGGTAGCACGTTCTATCGATATCCTTCATTAATAAATAATAAAACATACATTCATAAAAATAAATGATGCATGAATTTCAATAAAATAATAACATAAACCATATATATACCGGAAATATACCAAAAGTAAACCAGGTATATTTCGAGTATATATATATCAAATGAATTCAATCAAATTATAAATTAAGTTGGAAATATATTTAAAAACATTTTAAATATATTTTATTTACAAAACATGCATATAATTTAATATATACCAAAAATAAACCAAAAATATACTTAAATACAAATCATATTATTTATGCATTTTAATCGAAATAGAATATATATTTCTAAATCATGCATCCTAAGCATATATATATAGTATAGTAACTCACCTAATGCGCTCCACGAGACAGGTCCAACGGGCCTGGTCCACTAGCCCTCGGTCTCGGCGCAACTAAACAAACAATAAATAATCGACATCAGAATAAACCTAATAGAAATCTTAGAATTCAATCTAGAGTATTTAAACACAGAATTAGGGTTCGACTGGACATCACGTTTTACGAGAATTCTACCGAAAATCCGATAGAACCTCCCCTGTAAAACGGACATCTCTCTACTCAAAAGAGTAGAGCTGACCCTGCAAAGAAATACACTTCGAAATACAAGCTCAACACAAATCCATAACCCCTCGGTCGGACTCCAGACTACAATCTACCGACCGGGGTCCACAATCACAGAATAATTCCAGAAATACCAAAAATATCCTTACAGCATAGAAATACATTTTATACGTAGAAATTACATAATTAACCTTAAAACACTGTAAAAATCGATAAAAACTCATTTTATTAGAAAAACCGTATATTATATATATAATTGAAAATAATTCACGAAAAATAGTTTTAATTAGTTAAAATACCAAATATTTTGTAGAAATCATTTTCATACCTTAAATAACTATTAAAACCAATTAAATTACATTTTTAGACAATTTAGGGTAAAATTACCAAAATACCCCTATATATATTAATATACTATAATTACTTCAAAAATTCACCACAAATTATACAACTATCCAAAATTAATTTTCTTAACATATTTATCAATAATATCAATAATTAAACTCAATTAACCAATTAAATTCAATTAAAAACACATTTAACCTAATTTCTCAAAATCACATAAACTTCAATAATTCAAAATAAATACTTATAAATTCATAAAAATTCCAAATAAATTCCTATAATTCATTTCAACACCTAATTCAACCATAAACTCCAATTTCATAATTTAAATAATTAATTTCCGAAAATTAGAAAATAATATTAAAATATTCAAAAATACCCAAAAATCCAAAAAATCTCCAAAAATTCTACAAAAATTCATACATGTATATTGAGCTACTAGGAACAACATTTGTGAAGGGAGTTTTCATGAATCATTCAATTCGAAGCTCAAAAAAATCAAAAACCCTAATAGGCCGAAATTGAAAATTCGAAACCTAAGAAATTCTAGACCATTTTAGCTCAAACCAAAGCTAGAATCACACTCACCGGAGCTCAAGGAGAAGAAAGAGACTGACGGTGTCGAAAACGGTGGCCGAAATCGACGTGATCGATGATGGATCGACTTTCGGCTTCTCCGGCCAAAAATGGCTTCCAGGCGCCGGAAATGGCTACCACAGGCGGCGAGGAAGGCTTGGGGAAGGTGGTGGCACACCGGACGGCACACCCACGGTGAAGAAACGGCAGTAGCAGCGACCGAACGGTGAAGGGAATGGTCGAGAGGAAGAAGAAGCTCACGGGGGCAGTTTTGTAATTTTCCAAACTTTTTTTAATTTTGACAATTTTTAATGTATATATGTATATATATATAATTTACACTATATAATAAAATAATATTAAATTACACACTTTAAATATACACCACACACATAAAATTTAATATTTTAATAATTTATACTAAATAAAAATAATTAAATAACAATAAAACTAATAAATAATTAATATAATATTAGGGTAATATTAAACCTAATTAAATAAATATACACACACAGGCTTTATTTAATAATTTAGAAATACGCATGAGTTCATGCAAGTCCGAAAATATATTTAAAATAATTAATAATACATTATTTACGTGAAAATTTCCCCGAAAATACAAGTCCCGGGAAAATTTTACGTAAAACACTGAAAATAATACACAGTAATAAAAATAGGTTTTAAATACATATTAAATCGTAAAAATATCATATAATATACAGAAATTATTAACACTGCATATCCCGGTACAGTGTAAAAATATTTTAAAAATACGGGATATTACAAAATATACCAAAAGTAAACCAGGTATATTTCGAGTATATATACGTCAAATAAATCCAATCAAATTATAAATTAAACTAGAAATATATTTAAAATAATTTTTAAATATAATTATTAACAAAACATGTACATAATTTATTATATACCAAAAATAAACCAAAAATATACTTAAATACAAATCACGTTATTTATGCAATTTAATCAAAATAAAATGTATATTTCTAAAATCATGCATCCTAAGGCATATATATATATAGTATAGTAACTCACCTAGTGCGCTTCACGAGACGGGTTCGACGGACCTGGTCCACTAGCCCTCGGTCTCGGCGCAACTAAACAAGCAATAAATAATCGAAATTAGAATAAACCTAACAGAAATCCTAGAATTCGATCTAGAGTGTTAAACACAGAATCAGGAATTAGGGTTCGACCGAATATCACGTTTTACGAGAATTCTACCGAAAATCCGACAGAACCTCCCCCGTAAAACGGACATCTCTCTACTAAAAAGAGTAGAGCCGACCCTGCAAAGAAACACACTTCGGAAAATAAGCTCAACACAAATCCACAACCCCTCGGTCGGACTCCAGACTACAATCTACCGACCGGGGTCCACAAACACAGAACAATTCAGAAATACCAAAAATACCCTTATAACATATAAATACATTTTATAAGTAAAAATTACATAATTAACCTTAAAACACTGTAAAAACCGAATAAAACTCATTTTATTTGAAAAACTGTGTATTATATATATAATTGAAAATAATTCACGAAAAATAGTTTTAATTAGTTAAAAATACCAAATAATTTATAGAAATAATTTTTATACCTTAAATAACTATTAAAACCAATTAAATTACATTTTTAGCCAATTTAGGGTAAAATTACCAAAATACCCCTATATATATATATATACTTAAATTACTTCAAAAATTCACCAAAAATTATACAATTATCCAAAATTAATTTTATCAACATATTTGTCAATAATATCAATAATTAAACTCATTTAACCAATTAAATTCAAATAAAAACACATTTAACCTAATTTTCCCAAAATTCCATAAACTTCAATAATTCAAAATAAATACTTAGAAATTCATAAAAATTCCAAATAAATTCCTATAATTCATTTCAACACCTAATTTAACCATAAAATCCAATTTAATAATTTAAATAATTAATTTCCGAAAATTAGAAAATAATATTAAAATATTCAAAAATACCCAAAATCCAAAAAATCTCCAAAAATTCTACAAAAATTCATACATGTATATTAAGCTACTAGGAACAACATTTGTGAAGGGAGTTTCCATGAATCAACCAATTCAGAGCTCAAAAAAAATCAAAAACCCTAATATGACCGAATTAGAAAATCGAAACCTAAGCAAATATAAACCATTTTAGCTCAAACCAAAGCTAGAATCACACTCACCAGAGCTTAAGGAGAAGAAAGAGACTGGCGGTGTCAAAAACGGTGGCCGAAATTGGGAGAAACGGCAAAGGGAAGATTTCAGCCAAAAATGAAAAACAGGGGCTGCCGGCGCCGGGGAAGGGAGCTGCTGGCGGCGGGGGACGGCTGGGAACGGCGGTGGAAAGCCGGGAGGCACACCGACGGTAGGTGACCGGAGTTGCAGCGGGAGGGAAGGGAGTCGGGTGCACGGGAAGAAGAAGAAGAAAAAGAAGAAAAAGAAAAAGAAAAAAAAAAGAAAGGAAAGAAAAAGAAAAGAAAAAGAAAAAAAAAAGAAAAAAAATAAAATAATAATAATAATAAAAAAAAAAATTTTAATAATTTAATAATAAATAAAATAATAAAATAATAATAAATAAATAAACAAATAATAAAATATTAGGGTAATATATATTAAACCCTAATTAAATAAATATTCACACACATAGTCTTTATTTAGTATTTTAAAAATACGTATGAATTCATGCAAGTCCGAAAATATATTTAAAATAATTAATAATAAATTATTTACGTGAAAATTTCCCCGAAAATGCAAGTCCCGGGAAAATTTTACGTAAAACACTATAAATAATACACAATATTAAAGATAGGTTTTAAATACATATCAACTCGTGAAAATATCGTAATATATACACAAAAATTATTAACACTGTATATCCCGGTACAGTGTAAAAATATTTTAAAAACACGGGATATTACAGTCTTCCCCCCTTACAAGAATTCGTCCCCGAATTCCAAAAAATAAGATTACAGGATCAGGAAGGAAAGAGATACGGGTAAGAAGCTCGCATCTCAGATTCAGTCTCCCACGTATGCTCCTCGACTCTGTCGCTACGCCACAGAACCTTGACCATCGGAATCTGTTTCGATCGCAACTGTCGAACTTGAAAATCTACGATCGCCACAGGTTCTTCCACAAATGTCAAATCTTCACTCACTTCCACACTGTCAGGTTGCAACACATGTGAAGGGTCTGAGATATACTTCCTCAGCATCGATATATGAAATACTGGATGCACCTGTGACATACTCGGAGGCAAATCCAACCGATATGCAACAGTGCCAACTCTCTCCAGAATCTCAAACGGTCCAATATATCTCGGTGCTAACTTACCCTTCCTACCAAATCTCATCACACCCTTCATCGGAGATACCTTCAGAAAAATGAAATCTCCAACCTGAAACTCCACATCTCTGCACCTAGGATCCGCATAACTCTTCTATCTACTAACTGCGGTCTCTAATCTGCGCTTGATCACGGGGACTTTCTCTGCAGCATCCTGAACCATCTCTGGTCTAGTCAAAGCTGTCTCACCAATCTCATCCCAGCTCAAAAGGGATCTACACTTCCTTCCATATAACACCTCATATAGTGCCATACCAATACTGCTATGGTAGCTGTTATTATATGCAAACTCAACAAGTGGCAAATGATCATCCCAGCTACCTCCCAAATCCAAGACACACATCCTCAACATATCTTCTAGTGTCTGGATCGTCCTCTCAGACTGGCCATCTGTCTGAGGATGAAAAGCAGTACTGAAATCCAACCTAGTGCCCATCGCTTCCTGCAACTTCTGCCAAAAATGAGAAGTAAACACCGAACCTCTATCTGACACAATGGACACAGGTACTCCATGAAGGCACACAATATGCTTCACATACAACTTCGCCAATCTGGCAACTGAATAGGTGGCTTTCACAGGCAAGAAATGTGCAGACTTCGTCAACTTGTCTACAATCACCCAGATGGAGTCGTATCCATCCTTCGAACGAGGTACACCTACCACAAAATCCATAGTTATCCTTTCCCACTTCCACTCGGGAATAGGAAGAGGCTGAAGCTTCCCAAAAGGCTTATGATGTTCAGCTTTCACTTGCTGACACATCAAACACTTAGCAACATAATCAGCGACATCCTTCTTCAATCCATCCCACCAGTATAAATCTCTGATACTGTGGTACATCTTAGTGACACCTGGATGTATGCTATAGGCTGTAGAATATGCTTCCTCTAAAATCTCCTCTCTCAAGTCATCCACATCAGGAACACACAATCTACCACTGATCCACAACACACCATCATCATCGAGTGTGAAATCAGTGAACTTCCATGCTCTGACATTCTCTGCAAGCTCTTCCAGAATGGGATCTCGGCTCTGAGCTGCTTTAATCCTATCCCTCAGTACAGATCACACTTTAAACTGAGCTAGCAGTCCACCTGATCTACTAATCTTCATCATCAGACCTTGATCCACCAACAAATGCAATTCTTGGATCAATGGTCTTCTCTCAACACTGATGTGAGCAAGACTACCTGAGGACTTCCTACTCAAGGCATCTGCTACCACATTAGCTTTACCCGGATGATATAAGATCTCGCAATCGTAATCCTTCAATAATTCCAACCATCTTCTCTGCCTCAGATTCAAATCTCTTTGCTGAAAAATGTACTTAAGGCTCTTGTGATTAGTAAATATCTCACAAGTCACCCCGTACAAATAATGTCTCTAGATCTTTAAAGCAAAGATCACTGTAGCCATCTCAAGATCATGTGTAGGATAGTTCTGCTCATGCTTCTTCAACTGCCTCGAAGCATAGGCTATCACCCTACCATTCTGCATCAACACACAACCAAGACCAATTCTAGAGGCATCACAGTAAACTGTGAACTTATCCACACTATTAGGCAAAGCTAATATTGGCGCTGTGGTCAACTTCTCTTCAACAACTGAAAACTATTCTCACAAGCTTCTGACCACTCGAATCTAACATTCTTCTGAGTCAAGCGAGTCATAGGGGATGCAATTCTGGAAAAATCCTGCACAAACCGCCTATAATACCCGGCTAAACCCAGAAAACTTCGAATCTCAGTGATAGAAGTAGGTCTAGGCCATTAAAATACTGCCTCAATCTTCTGTGGATCAACCTGAATACCTTCTTTAGACACTACATGTCCAAGAAAAGAAACACTCTCCATCCAGAAATCACACTTCGAGAATTTAGCATAAAGCTGATGATCTCTCAATGTTTGTAGTACAATCCTCAAGTGATATACATGCTCTTCCATACTCCTAGAATATACTAGTATATCATCAATGAAGACTACCACAAACTGATCCATATACGGTCTGAATACCCTATTCATCAAGTCCATAAAAGCTGCTGGTGCATTAGTCAAACCAAAAGACATCACCAGAAACTCATAATGACCATATCTAGTGCAGAACGCTGTCTTAGGAATATCGGATTCACTGATCCGCAGCTGATGATAACCTGACCTCAAGTCAATCTTAGAAAAGAATTGTGCACCCTGTAGCTGATCAAACAAGTCATTTATCCTCGGAAGAGGATACTTGTTCTTCACTGTCACCTTATTCAGCTCTCTGTAGTCAATGCACAGTCTTAGGGTACCATCCTTCTTCTTCACAAACAGGACTGGTGCACCCCAAGGAGAAACACTAGGTCTGACGAAACCTTTATCCAACAACTCTTGCAACTGCTCCTTCAACTCTTTCAACTCTGCAGGAGCCATTCGATAGGGTGGCATAGATATAGGAGTAGTACCTGGAACCACATCTATACAGAATTCAATCTCTCTGTGAGGTGGTAAACCTGGCAACTCCTCGGGAAAAACATCAGGAAACTCACAAGCAACCGGAACATCTGTGAGTGATAACTTCTCCACTGAAGTATCCCTGACCAATGCCTAATATCCCTGACATCCTTTCTTCAATAACTTCCTAGCTGTAATAGCAGAAATAAGATTCTGAGGTGCTGAACTCCTATCACCAACAAACTTAAAATCTTCTTCACCAGGAATTCTAAAAGTCACCTCCTTATTCCTGCAATCTACCACGGTGAAGTGCTGAGATAACCAATCCATTCCCAAAATAATATCAAACTCCATCACATCCAACAGAATCAAATCAACGGGTAATTCTCTATCTCCCACGAGAACTGGACAACCAGAAAGAACAATATCGGCGTCCAAGGAATCGCTCAAAGGAGTGGCAACAGACAAAGGAAAAGCCATCCTTGAAGCTTGCCAACAAGATTTAGAAGCAAAAACAGGAGAAACAAACGAATGCGTGGCACCCGGATCAAACAAAACCCATGCATCTAGGTAATAAATAGAAACAATACCTGCCACGACTGCATTAGATGCCTGAGCATCCTGCTGAGTGAGATGAAAAACTCTGGCTTGACCTCGACCTTCCTGAATGACTAGTAGAAGCCTGGCCAACACCTCTGGCACCTCCTCTAGTACCTCTACCACGACTCTGCTATGGAACAAACTGAGTGGAACTCTGATGCTGGGCTGGTGGCAACTGAAATGGCACGGGTGCTGCACTAGCAATCGACTGCTGTGGGAATCGCAGAATCTGCTGCTGCTGATATCCGGAATAAGGACACAATTTGGCAAAATGTCCTGTCTGCCCGCATCTGAAGCATGTCAGTGGTGTCAGATAACATGATCCCTGATGGACTCTACCACAAGTATGGCAAATGCTGGCCGCTGATCCAGAACTACGACCACTGCTGCTGCTCGAAGCACCTGATCCGAATCTGAATGATCTACGCTGACCTCCAC
Source organism: Mallotus nudiflorus (assembly GCA_947683625.1). NCBI lineage: Eukaryota > Viridiplantae > Streptophyta > Magnoliopsida > Malpighiales > Euphorbiaceae > Mallotus > Mallotus nudiflorus. The sequence continues at coordinate 1,000,527 of CANTUR010000375.1, read as the reverse complement.
GGCCATGTCTACTGCTCCGATGCACTCGCTGCTGCTGTCTCTGACTTTGCTGAGTCGGACCTCGCTGCTGACTACTCGAACCAACATGGAAGCTCGAATATGGAGTAGCCTGCAATCCACTCGACTGAACTCCTAGCTGGTAATAATCAGGCATCGCTCCCTGCCTAACTAGTCTTAACTCAATCTCTTTGGCTAACTCAATCATAGACTCCAGAGTAAGACCTGCTGTAGGCATACCAGTAAAAGTAGAACCCAAACCAGTAACGTAGGTAGTGACCACGAAATACTGATCTCACATCAGATCCTCAGCATATCTACCTAGACGAAGAAACTCTCGGGTATACTCCTCTACAGATCGATCTCCACGAGAAATACTGGTCAGACAAAGACGATAGCTCAAATGAAGAGGCTCTGGACAAAATCTCCTCATAAATCGCTCTCGAAACTGAGCCCACATCATCGTCATCATGTAGGGCTGGATCATCTGAATAAACCAGTCTAGAGCTGATCCCTCGACAGACAACTCTATAATCATAATCCGCTGGTACTCGGTATGAGCAGTCTGAGTCCTAGTCTCAATCGCATGTAGAAAGTCTAACGAATCGGAAGTACCATCAAAAGCAATCCTGCCAACTCGGGCATAGAACAAAGCTGCCTCAGGGTCAGACATACCCTGCTAATAGGCAGGCTGAACAACTGGAAGAATAGGAACATCAAACTCAGGCTCTACAGGCTCCTCATCCTGTAACTCTCTCTGCCTACGGCGACTTGCCGCTCCTCGAGGTCTACCTCTGCCACGACCTCTACGTCTAACTGGCTGCTCAGGAGGTAAAACCTCATCCTGAAAAGACTCATCATCCTCGACCTCAACGACCGGTGGAGTGACATGCGCTCGCCTCCTCATACTGAAAAGACAAACGAAAAGATTCAGACAAACAGAAAATGGAGGAATAACGCTGAAAACTACAGCAAGGAATACTTATCAAGACATACTCGAACCTAATACACTGCAGTAGTTCAACAGAAAACACAACTTTAAAACTAGGGCCACAGCTCATAAAACTAAGCCCTGACACATAACTCCGCTCTGATACCAACTTTATCACGACCCAAAACAGGGGCCATGACCGGCGCTAGCGAACGGGAATTCTTTCGAATCCGGAACCCGTAGCAAGCCTAAAAATAAAATAAATCATGCAATAATAACAATAACTATATTATATACAGCGGAAATAAAAATCATAAATATAATGATAACATTTTCATCACTGGATTTGAATCAAATCTCATCACATATATATATAATCTTTCAATACAAATCCAGTTTCAATATAATACATCTCTTTAAATAAAATACATGAAATCCAATACTTTAATTCACAACTACTGCAGTATCTATATTATAAAATAAGACTCAAGTAAATGATTTACACAAAGAAGCCGGGGCGGAAGAAATCCAGCGTATCGACCTACTACTGAGGTCTGAAGAAGTTGACTCTCCTGAAAAATAGACAACGGAGGGGAGTCAGACCTCACTGAGTGAATTACTATAATATATATACATACACACTAAATGATAATACATACAGTCAACAGTATATATATAATATATATATATACAGGCAATTTCACACAAATGCAATAAAATCATTTTATATATTTTCATTAAAAATAATCTTTTATGAAGGATCACATAGAACCCTATGATATCGAAAACCTCAGATAGTGTTAGACAACACTCTAGCCATACAGGCTCACTTATTCCAAATATATCCACTTAATCCATTTAGACAGTAGACTGGCCCCAAGACACTAAGTCAACCGAGCTCCAACAGTCTGACTGCCAGTGTGATTGGCCCCGAGACACTTGGTCAACCGAGCTCCAGCAATCACACCTCCAATCCATATCTCACATATCTCAATAATCACATTCAATCAATATCCACAAATAAGTTAGTAATATAGCCTAAATACTATAGGCGTACCGGTACGTACTCGGTCCTAGTGCTGCCCACTAGGTAGCACGTTCTATCGATATCCTTCATCATTAATAATATAAAACATTCATTCACAAAAATAAATGATGCATGAAGTTCAATAAAATATCAACATAAACCATATATATACTAGAAATATACCAAAAGTAAACTAGGTATATTTCGAGTATATATACGTCAAATAAATCCAATCAAATTATAAATTAAACTAGAAATATATTTAAAATCATTTTTAAATATAATTTATTAACAAAACATGTACATAATTTATTATAAACCAAAAATATACTTAAATACAAATCACGTTATTTATGCAATTTAATCAAAATAAAATGTATATTTCTAAAATCATGCATCCTAAGGCATATATATATATAGTATAGTAACTCACCTAGTGCGCTCCACGAGACGGGTCCGACGGGCCTGGTCCACTAGCCCTCGGTCTCGGCGCAACTAAACAAGCAATAAATAATCTACATTAGAATAAACCTAACAGAAATCCTAGAATTCGATCTAGAGTGTTAAACATAGAATCAGGAATTAGGGTTCGACCGGATATCATGTTTTACGAGAATTCTATCGAAAATCCGGCAGAACCTCCCCCGTAAAACGAACATCTCTCTACTCAAAAGAGTAGAGCCGACCTTGCAAAGAAACACACTTCGGAAAACAAGCTCAACACAAATCCACAACCCCTTGGTCGGACTCCAGACTACAATCTACCGACCAGGGTCCACAAACACAGAACAATTCAGAAATACCAAAAATACCCTTATAACATAGAAATACATTTTATAAGTAGAAATTACATAATTAACCTTAAAACACTGTAAAAACTGAATAAAACTCATTTTATTTGAAAAACCGTGTATTATATATATAATTGAAAATAATTCACGAAAAATAGTTTTAATTAGTTAAAAATACCAAATAATTTATAGAAATAATTTTTATACCTTAAATAACTATTAAAACCAATTAAATTACATTTTTAGCCAATTTAGGGTAAAATTACCAAAATACCCCTATATATATATATATACTTAAATTACTTCAAAAATTCACCAAAAATTATACAATTATCCAAAATTAATTTTCTCAACATATTTGTCAATAATATCAATAAGTAAACTCATTTAACCAATTAAATTCAAATAAAAACACATTTAACCTAATTTTCCCAAAATTCCATAAACTTCAATAATTCAAAATAAATACTTAGAAATTCATAAAAATTCCAAATAAATTCCTATAATTCATTTCAACACCTAATTTAACCATAAACTCCAATTTCATAATTTAAATAATTAATTTCCGAAAATTAGAAAATAATATTAAAATATTCAAAAATACCCAAAATCCAAAAAATCTCCAAAAATTATACAAAAATTCATACATGTAGATTAAGCTACTAGGAACAACATTTGTGAAGGGAGTTTCCATGAATCAACCAATTCGAAGCTCAAAAAAAATCGAAAACCATAATGTGACCGAATTGGAAAATCGAAACCTAAGCAAATCTAAACCATTTTAGCTCAAACCAAAGCTAGAATCACACTCATCGGAGCTTAAGGAGAAGAAATAGACCGGCGGTGTCAAAAACGGTGGCCGAAATTGGGAGAAACGGCAAAGGGAAGATTTCGGCCAAAAATGAAAAACAGGGGTTGCCGGCGTCGGGGAAGGGAGCTGCTGGCGGCGGGGGACGGCTGGGAACGGCGGTGGCAAGCTGAGAGGCACACCGACGGTAGGTGACCGGAGTTGCAGCGGGAGGGAAGGGAGTCAGGCGCACGGGAAGAAGAAGAAGAAGAAAAAGAAAAAAGAAAGGAAAGAAAAAGAAAAGAAAAAGAAAAAAAAAAGAAAAAGAAAAAAAATAAAAAAATAATAATAATAAAAAAATAATTTTAATAATTTAATAATAAATAAAATAATTAAATAACAATAAATAAATAAATAAATAATAAAATATTAGGGTAATATATATTAAACCCTAATTAAATAAATATTCACACACATAGTCTTTATTTAGTATTTTAAAAATACGTATGAATTCATGCAAGTCCGAAAATATATTTAAAATAATTAATAATAAATTATTTACGTGAAAATTTCCCCGAAAATGCAAGTCCCGGGAAAATTTTATATAAAACACTGTAAATAATACACAATATTAAGGATAGGTTTTAAATACATATCAACTCGTGAAAATATCGTAATATATACACAAAAATTATTAACACTGTATATCCCGGTACAGTGTAAAAATATTTTAAAAACACGGGATATTACATGAGTTTTGTGAAATCCCTGTAAAATTTAGAATTTATTATTTATTATCTTCTGCAGTATTTTCTTCATGGCTTTTATTGGATTGTAATTAATTTGCTTTAATTTCCTACACTGTAGTTTGTAATAGCCCTAATAGAGGGAAATTAGTACTCTAGGCTAAATTTGGTAAAAATTAATTAAAATTAATGATGGCAATAGACTAATTTTAGGGTTATATGAAATTGAATTAGAGTTTCTTAGAAAAATCATATAAAATTATTGTTTTGATTTATTTTTTAGTATATTTGTTGGATTAGGCCTATTTTTATTCTTTTTGCGCCCTAAGCTCATGTTATGATCAAACTCATTTAATAAATAGGCTTTAAAATGATTTTTAGGTTTTAATTAATTTGAAATTAATTTAGACCCATTTAGATTAAATTAGATTTAGGCCCGTTTTTAATTAATAAAATTAACTTAGACTTTAGTCTACTAATGTATTTTATTTCTTTTTTAACATTAATTAGAGCTTAGGCCTATTTCTAGTTAATTAAAATTAATTTAGATTTAGCTCTACCCATTAATTTAATTTCTTTTAAAATAAATAAAACTTAGGCTCTAATTTTTGTTTGAGTTAAAATTAAGTTAGACTTATCTTAATAATCTAATTTCTTCTTCAAAAATTAGTAGACAATAGGCCCATTTTCTTAGTTAATTAAAACAAGTAGATTTAGAATCACTAATTCAATTAAAATGTAGACTCATCTTTAGTCCATTTACTTGTAAATAAATATATAGAATTAGCTAACTTTAATTAATAAAATCTAGTTTAGACATAAGGACACTGCCTTTTGTATGCATTTTTACATGTGATTTTATGACTTGTTGCCTTGGGTTAAATGAATGTTTAATTAGGGTTTAAATAAAATTGTGTGTAATTAGAGAATAAGATAGTAATTTATAAAATTCTAAATGAACACAAGAATGAAAGAAATTAGTATTCCATTCCCAGAATCTCCTAGTTGTGGTGCTAGCTTTCTTTTAGAGAATCGAGTACCACCAAAACGATTTGTCCTAGTTATTACCTTGGGTGGAGACTCCTAATCCCATACCATGTCTTTATGATAATGGTTAGTGTGTTCCCTAGGGCCCTAAGCCCGAACAATGTCACGGTTGCTAAAATCTTGGACGCACGCTAAACCCCACTATCTACAGTGGCGACTCCATTGGGGATAAGAGATATTGATTCTACTTGTGTTCTTTAGAATTATTTTATTAATTATTATTTTATTCTTGCATTCATTTTGCATGTCCCTATTAACCGATGATGTTGGTTTATGATTCCATGATTCCACTAGGTTTATGGAGTTGCAAATTGGCTAACCATAACTTAGCCTTAACTCGATTCAAGAGAGATACCAGGCTCATATGACTAGAGTCTGTAACCCAAGTACTAAAGGAGGTTAGTCTTCTCTTGAGTTTGTAAAGGATGTCGGGCGACTTTGACCTTAGCCTGTAACTTAAGTCTTAAAGAAGGGCATCTTGCTAAGGGAACTTTGACCTTTCACCGGACCCTAACCACATATAATGGCTTAGTTACTTCCCCTAGGATTTACCCAAATTGCTTATGTATGTTGCCATGAGGTATTTCTATCTATAAAGGTCCAAGACCATACTTTAGAAGCCCATTTGGGTTAATAAAGATTAGGCTAATCTTTTATACTTAGAAATACTGTTTTTATGCTTTACTACTTTGAGAGATTTGGCATACATGTTGGTTCTTGATATCCCCTATTGATATTAAGGCTAAAACTGAAAAATCCTACGAAAAGAGACTTACCATTGAACACGTGTGTGGGAGGAATAAAGTTGGAAGGATGAATGTTGTACACTTGATTGGTACTTGCTGTATAGCAGGTGTATCATGCATACATGTATGCATGCATTTCATCCAACACACTAACACTTTGTTTTACAACCATCATAGATTCATCTGGGTCTTCTCGTATTTAGGGACGGAAAGGTAGTAGACTAAGAAGAATAGAATTAAGTCCTAAAACTATAGCAAAAGAGATCCTTCACAGACTAGAGAAAAGTCTTATTAATCCGCATTACTTAGAAGCTAAACCAACTCCAACTGAGCATATAGAAATGGAACAAAAACAAGGAAAGAACTGGACCTTAGAAGACATTAAAGGAGCTATAATGGATGACATAAGGGCTTTGATGCAAGATGAATTGAGACATGCTTTATCTAGATTTATGCAAGATGATACCACCACCTGTAATTAATCAAACACTTACTATTATAGCTATCCCACTTACTGCAGATGCTCAACCTACTGCCAATAATGCTGGGGGACAACCTGTTGTTAGAAATCCACCTGCTGTTGATATAAAGCTTGAGGACTATATGGTAGAGAAGGCAAAGAGAGAATCACTTAAATTGGTACAAGACTATAAGTCCAAGCAGATGCAAGCACTGACCTAGAAAATGTTTAAGATGGAAGAGCTACTTAGAGGACAAGGCATGGGATATTCATTTGACTTTGATAATATGCTGCTAATAGAGGGTAATAAGCTACCTGAGAAGTTCAAAATGTTGCAATTATAGAAGTTTGATAGAATTGGAGATCCTAAGATTCATCTCAGTCAGTACACAACAACTATGAGCACTACTAAAGCCCCATTAGCAGTGATCACTAGATTATTTGTATTGTCTCTAAAGGGAATGGCTATAAACTGGTATCATCAGAAAAGTCTATCAGGGCTAACTAGAAAGAACTGTGTACTGCTTTTTGAAATAGTATGATTATAACACTAGATTAGAAGTGTCCATCAAGGATTTGGAACTAACTAAGCAAAAATCAAACGAATCCTTTTCTGATTTCTTGACCAAATTTATGAACAAGATAGGATTAATGAAAAACAAGTCGGCTAAAAAAGATTAGGTTAGGATGATAGTCCATAATGTGTCACCCAATTTGGTTAAGAGGTTATAAATGATGAATCCCAACACATTTGTATACTTATATGATAATAGTCTATAAGCTGAAGAGATTGAGAATGAAAAGAAGAAAAGCTCTAGAGGCACCAGAACTTAAAATTACTTAACTAGGGGCACACAACAAGGAAGCACTAGTTGAGCTGTGGAGGTGCACGCAGTTTAGCAACCCAGGAGATTCTCCAACTTCAATCAGCCACTATTAAAATTCCTAGAGCACTTAATGCAAAAGGGCTTACTTCAACCTTTACCGCATCTAAAACCCACCAAACTCAAACATCTCAGGCTTAACCCAAATAAACACTGCAAATTCCATCAAAACCTCTAAAACTCTATAAATAACTGCATCTGCCTCAAACATGAAATTAAAAACCTTATAGACTCCAAAAAGATCACAGACCCTGAAAATCCAAGCACCAAAAATAAACCTTTCCCAAACTATCAAAATGTAACACACCCAGCTACCATGATGATCAACTTAGGAGTTAGTGAGGAAGAAGTGTTAAGCTACTTTGAGGACCTAGATCTTAAAACCAAAGAGATATCTCCTAATGCTCCTAAAGATGAGGAAAGAGCAAAAGACTTATTAGGTTAGCCTTCAAGCAAGTTCGACTATAACGTGTTTTATACTAAACCACCTTCTTTTAACATACCCTTCAAGTTAATTATTCCTACAAGATGGGGTGATGAGTTTGATAATGAGAAACTGCTAGATAAGAAAGAAAAATGTACATTTGAGGTACAAAAAGATGAAGTCATGGAGACAGTTGGCAAAAAGATACAAGAATAGTTATTATGTCAGCCGCTTGAAGGACAACCATCCTTAGCATCTAGAATAAGAAATAAATTTTCTTATTGTCTTCTTTGAATAAAATTTTAGTTTATGTTTTGTTTTAGCGATCAATGATATGAATTCTGATCATGCTTACTTATGTAATATACATCGTAATGGTACTGTACATTATGATATTAATCGCATCTGCATGTTTAACATAAATTCAATTCAATCATATTCATTTAGTATAGACATAAATGCAAATTCAAAGAACATTCATATATCATATGACGTAACTTATGAAGATAGGAAATTTAAGGAGAAAATAAAAAGAATGGTAAAACAGAGAAAAAAGAAAAAAAGATCAATGAGGTAAACATTATAGAGAAAAAAAATTTAAAACTAACTGATAATAAGAGCTGTATAATATGATGTAATAAATATTCTCAATTTTCCCTAATGAATTAGTAAAATTGAATTTGAAATTTGTGTTCAAATATCACATATTCATCTTTATCATACTACCTAAGTATCTAAATGGAAAGATAATACATAATGAAAGCTAAATCAAAGCTATGAGATCACTATTTTATTTATGTTTTATTTTTTAATTTTCCTTGTAAGCCTAGAGTCCCCTTATACCTTGATAATTCAGGTGGCTTAGTAACTTACATTATAATTCTTGTCTTATAACTATCATCATTCATTACATCAACATCAAGCCTTATATTCAGCTCAAGAGTTCTTTGAAGAGCAAGTCCAGTTGATTTCATCATCAAGAACTCGCTTCAATCAATTTTCCCACTCCTTTGTATCTTTAATGCATGAGATTGCAACTAATAGGGTTAGTGTAAGTCAAAGGATCAATAATAACAGTGGATGAATTGGGTCTCTTACACACAAAAGAAGAAAAACTGCTAAAATAGCATGAATGAATCCAGAATGAAACTGGGGGCAAAATGTAGCTCTAGGGGCAAATTACAAAATAGTAAGTATGCATTAAAATAGTAAAGAAGGAACACTAACGTATAAGAGCTAATATAAGAGATCTCAGAGTAGAAAGAAGCAAGCAAATACATCGATTATTATACAACAAAAGTAATAGCAAAAAGAAAAGTTCAACAGTGCATCAGTCAATCACAAGTGCCAGTGTCTAGCCATAGACCCACTTGCTAACATGGTCATCTATCTGACAAACTGTATCAGAGGCTTTGACATCAAAAGTACCAATGGTGAGGCATTCAACACTCAAACATATAGGCTATTGATGAGGCACCTCATTCTTACACTCTCAGTTCCAAACATAGCTCGATTCTGAACATGAGATCTATTAGGATCATGCATGTGATACATAACATGCATACACCCAAATAAATTTATTATGAAATACTTGCTTTGCATAATAAAGTATTTAAGCTTAAGCGAGATTATGCAAATACTTTGCTACTAACATTCAAAATTAGAATTGTAAAAGTGCATAAAGGTAGTCAGAATGTTCACATATGAAGGAAAAGGGTAACTCTATTAAGATGAACTTGATACTCAATGGGATTTTAGACCTTAGGGGCCTAATAAATCATGAACCCATCTAGTAAAGGAATATCACTGATAGTGACACTTGTAAAAGCATCATCCTAGCGACCTCAAAAGGCTAGATAGGATGTTCAAGCTCCTCAGATTCAATATCCATCTCCATAGTCTCATCTGGAGCATCATCTAGAATATCTCTCCATAACAGTTAGACCAATGTAGGATATGGAATATAGTAATGAGAAAGCCTAACATGTCAACAATACATTCATCGACCCTATAAAAGGAAAGAATGCACTCAAAACTTAAAATGAATGCACACTAAAAAATTATTTGATCATGAAATAAGATCTCTAACTCCTGAACCTTTTTTATAGGAGATGTCAAGAAGAGGAATGAAACCCTCTACCATAGTATTAATGGAATAATGGAAAGGCAAATTCAACCCTAGGCCATGACTTCAATGTAGAGTATCATGACCTTTGTGGTCAGAGACATCATCATCATAATTAAAAGGGAAAAACAAAAGAGAATGAAGAAGAGGAAAGGAATCGATACATCAATAAAAATGGATAAGATAGCAAATGCTAAACCCTTACCAAAATAATCAAGGGAAGTAACATAACCTTATTTCCTTAAATTTTGAAATAAAAGTACAATCTCAATAATGAAATCCATAAATTAAAAGTAAATTCATCCACTTCACAAGATCATGTGCTAAAATCTTATCTCATGACCTTTGATCATAATGGCTCTTTTTTATTAGCCTTGTAGAATTTAGATGATTAGTTAATGGTTTTGTGTTAAGAGTTTATAAACTCTAATCGATCTAATGCTTGCTTTACACCCAAACGAGGGAAAGAATGTGCAAAAACAAAATCTTTGCTTAGATATGAAGCATAAATTGCTTGAATTTTAAAGTATCATTTCAGTCTTTCAAATGATAAATGTGCATATAATCTACTCCAATGCTCAATAATGAGTAAGAGTATAAAATCCCTTGACGGTATCCACACTGAGTAATACGAAAAAGGCGGGGGAATATTAAGAGGAGAATTAAAAAAAGAGCAAGCATAATTTACTCTAATGCTCAGAAATGAGTAAGAGTATCAATATGAAACCTCTAACAGTATCCATATTATATAATACAAGAAAGGCAGGGGAATACTAAAAGAGGACCTTGACAAAAATGCTCTATTTACTCCAATGCCCTGTAAGAGTAAGAGTATCCAAAGGACCTTTCCAATGGTATCCATGCTGAGTAATATGAGAAAGGTGGATGAATACTCAGATAAGAAAGGAAAGCATAAAAAATAATTCAAAGGCTATTTTGATACTCGTAATTCGATCTGTTTATACTCAATTTTCATAAGTTTTGTTTAGCAAATTCCCCTAAATTAAGTGTGAAAGTAAGCTCTTCACTTGGTAAAAAATATGCTCTCAACATAAAATGGTTAACAATGCCTCTGACCTTTGTAAATGGCAAATAAATAATAGTCATGAAAGTAAAAAAAAATAGTGAGATTCGTTGAGTGCATGCTATCTTATGAAAAAGTGATGAATTTTCTCATGAATTTTCAATATTATAATGTACTTTTGTACATTCATCATGATTGAAAATTAACTTCAACAAGTCTATAGGAATTACAAATCCATAAGGAAGTACGCCTATGTTGTAGAGTTAGTTAACAAAATTGAATTGAAATTAGTTAGCAAAGAAATTCTAATCAATCAATATAGTAAAATTCAAAGTCAGTCAAGAAAAATGCTAATTAGTCAACATAAAAAATTCAAAGCATTCGACTTGACCAAGCAAAGATAAAAATTACGAGTAATTATGGATTGCAGCATCAAAGGCGAGCAACGAGAGGGTTGTAGTTAATTAAAATCAGCGAGCAATTATGAACAGTAGCATTATCAAAGGCAAGTAATAAAAGGATTACAGTTAATTTATAAGGAGTTATGGACTGTAGCATAATCGCAAGTAGTTACAGATTGTAACATCATCAATGAGCAACGAAAGGGTTACAATTAATTGCGAGTAGTTATGGACTGCAGCATCATCAGTGAGCAACAAAAGGGTTATAGCTAACCACAAGCAGTTATAGATTGCAGCATCATCAATGAGTAATAAAAGAGTTATAGCTAATCACGAGCAATTATGGATTGCAGCGTTATCAGTAGGTAATAAAAGGGTTATAGCTAATCATTTTACATGCATCACCATTTTTGTTAAGGATTTTGAATGTATTTAATATATGCTGTATAGTAGTTATAACAGAAATTTTAGATTATTTCGTTATGCACTACCCAATAGTCATAATATGAATTTCAAATTCAATATGTTATATGCTACAAAGTAGTTATAACATGAATTTTTAAATCTTTTGATCTACTAGACACTACACAATAGTTACGGTATTATTGCTAGATGCTCCATATGAACTATAGTACATTTCTTGAATCATGAGTCGCTAGACATCCCACAAGAAATATAGCAAGAATCATTATATTTATTTCGTTAAACATCTCACAAAAAATATAATGAAACCCACTATCACTAGACGTCCCAAAGGGAATATAGTGCAGTTTACTAAACACTACATAATAGTTATGGTATTGTTGCTAAATGTTCCACAGAAACCATAGCACCTTTCTCGAATCACGAGTCGCTAGACATCCTATAAGAAATATAGCGAGAATCATTATATTTATTTCGTTAAACATCTCATAGAGAATATAATAAAACCCATTGTCATTAGATGTCATAAAGGGAATATAGTGCAGTTTGTCAGACACTACACAATAGTTATGGTATTGTTTCTAAACGCTCCACAGGAACCATAACACATTTCTCAAATCATAAGTTGCTAGATGTCCCACAAGGAATATAGCGATAATCATTATATTTATTTTGTTAAATGTCTCACAGAGAATATAATGAAACCCATTGTCACTAGACATCCTAAAGGGAATATCATGCAGTTTGCCAGACGCTACACAGTAGTTAAGGTATTATTACTAAATATTCTACAGGAACTATAGCATGTTTTCAAATCTCAAGTCGCTAGACGTCCCACAGGGAATATAACAAAATGTATAAGTTTCATTAGATGTTCCATAGGAAATATAGTGAAACATATTAAACATAACATCTTGCTTAAAATTGCTCAGCAATTTAAGCACTAGCATGTCAATTAGGATACAATAAAGTACCCTAATTCTTTTTTTTTGAAATTGTGTGCTACTATTGCTTTACTACAATTTTTCAAGCAAATAATGACAAAGAGGGGTAATTGTAAGCATATAATTTTGGGATGCAATTGTGCACACGTGCGATGAAAGCCCCTATGATGAAAATCTAATTGAGAATTGATCTCTGGTGTTAACCTTCGTGATTTAAAGGACTAAATTGCTACACTTTTATGGATTTAATTACAAATTAGTTTTTTTAGGGATTTGATTGCAAAAATTAGAAAATTTTGAGGACCTTTTTTATAATTAAAAAAAAGGTGATCGGCCAACATTTAATGCTAACTGGCATTTTGTAATGCCAATCGGCATTACGGACGTCAGTCAGCATTCCAGAGTGCCAATTTTCTCTAAAAATTGATTTTTTACACTGAAAATTAATTTTTTTTATAATTTTTCAATTTTTTCATTGGTCCAGGACACCACGTGTCTCTGTGTGTGAGTCTTTGATTTTTTCAAAACTCTATCGCTCATCATCTCATTATTTTGATTTTGAAAATTCAAAAAATAAAATACAGACTCCTAAGAGAGTCCTAATCTCACTCCCAAATATCGCGCAATTTCCCTGCGTGATCACAAGAGCTGGGGTTACTAGGCCAAGCTTTAAAAGCCAAGAAATAGAATTTATGATGGGGAATGAAAAAAACTGCGAAAAAAATATAGAGAATAAAAACCCTAATTAGCTACTGCAAAAAGGGAGTGAATTGAAAAACACATACCTTCTACTATAGGTTTTAAATTAACAAAAAATACATTCTTTGCTTTTAAAGTTCAGAGAATCAAGAAAAAACAACAAAGTCAATCTCAAAATGTTGACAATCCCAATCTAAGAGGCATTCAAACAGCGTTTGCATAACATTTTCTACTTTTTTTTTTTATTTTGATTTGATTTCTTTGTTTTATTTCCAGATTGATTCATTATTGATTAATTTTTTATTTTTTTATTTTATTTTTAATTGGTATTCTGTAGTGCTCTAGATGTGAGGTTAGTGATGTGAGATTTTGGCAGTATTGAAGAATCCATAGGATGCCATGGACTGAGTTTTGTGCAATCCTCATAGAATTTAGGATTTATTATTTATTATCTTTTGCAGTATATTATTCATGGATTTTATTGGGTTGTAATTAATTTATTTTAATTTTGTCACGACCCAAAACAGGGGCCATGACCGGCGCTAGGGAACGGGAATTCTTTCGAATCCGGAACCCGTAGCAAGCCTAAAAATAAAATAAATATGCAATAATAGCCATAAAAATATAATATGCAACGGAAAATAAAAATCATAAGTATTACAATATCATCCATATCAACTGGATTAAATTCAAAACTCATCACATCATATATATAATCTCATAAATGTATAATCTTTATACAAATCCAGTTTTACTATAATACATCTCTTTAAAACAAATATTTTATTTCACAACTACTGAAAATCACAACTACTGCAGTGTCTAGATAAAATAAATAAGACTCAAGTATACAATTTACATAAAGAAGCCGGGGCGGAAGAAATCCGGCGTATCGACCTGCTACTGAGGTCTGAGGAAGTTGACTCTCCTGAAAAATAGTCAACGGAGGGGAGTCAGACCTCACTGAGTGAATTACTATAGTATATATACATACACTCTAAGTGATAATGCATACAGTCAACAGTATATGAGTAATATGTATATATACAGGCAAGTTCATACAGATGCAGAAAAATCATTTTATATATTTTGTCTAAAAATCAACTTTTATGAAGGATCACATAGAACCCTAGAATATCGCAACCTCAGAAAATAGTGTTAAATAACACTCTAGCCATACAGGCTCACTGATTCCAAATATATCCACTTAATCCATATGGACAGTAGACTGGCCCCGAGACACTAAGTCAACCGAGCTCCAGCAGTCTGACTGCCAGTGTGATTGGCCCCGAGACACTTGGTCAACCGAGCTCCAGCAATCACACCCACAAACCACATCTCACACATATCAATAATCATAATCAAATCGATACCCACAAATAGTCAGTAATAAAGCCTAAATACTATAGGCGTACCGGTACGTACTCGGTCCTAGTGCTGCCCACTAGGTAGCACGTTCTATTGATATCCTTCAGTAATAAATTATAAAACATTCATTCACAAATACATGATGCATGAATTTAAATAAATCAACAATATAAACCATATATATACCGAAAATATACCAAACATAAACCAGGTATATTTTGAGTATATATACGTCAAATAAATCCAATCAAATCATGAATTAAACTAAAAATATATTTAAAAACATTTTAAATATATTTTATTAATAAAACATGTATATAATTTATTATATACGAAAAATATACCAAAAATATACTTGAATATAAATCATGTTATTTATGCATATTTAGTAAAAATAAAACATGCATTTTCTAAATCATGCATCCTAAGCATATATATATAATATAGTAACTCACCTAATGCGCTCCACGAGACAGGTCCGACGGGCCTGGTCCACTAACCCTCGGTCTCGACGCAACTAAATAAGAAATAATTAATCGACATCAGAATAACCCTAACAGAAATCCTAGAATTCAATCTAGAGTATTAAATACAGAATCGGAAATTAGGGTTCGACTGGATATCACGTTTTACGAGAATTCTACCGGAAATCCGGCAGAACCTCCCCTGTAAAACGGACATCTCTCTACTCAAAAGAGTAGAGCCGACCCTGCAAAGAAAATACACTTCAAAAATAACACCACAATCACTCACAACCCCTCGGTCGGACTCCAGACTACAATCTGTCGACCGGAGTCCACAAACACAGAATATATATTCAAATATACCAAAAATATCCTTAAATCATAAAAATACATTTCATACGTAGAAATTACATAATAAATCTTGAAACACTGTAAAAACCGATTAAAACTCATTTTATTAGAAAAACCGTATATTATATATATAATTGAAAATAATTCCCGGAAAATAGTTTTAATTAGTTAAAAATACTAAATAATTTGTAGAAATCATTTTTATACCTTAAATAAATATTAAAACCAATTAAATTACATTTTTAGACAATTTAGGATAAAATTACCAAAATACCCCTATATATATATATATACCTAAATTACTTCAAAAATTCACCAAAAATCATACACTTATCCAAAATTAATTCTCTCAACATATTTATCAATAATATCAATAATTAAACTCAATTAACCAATTAAATTCAAATAACAACACAATTAACTTAATTTTACAAAATCACATAAACTTCAATAATTAAAAATAAATACTTAGAAATTCATAAAAATTCCAAATAAATTTCTATAATTCATTTCAACACCTAATTCAACCATAAACTCCAATTTCATAATTTAAATAATTAATTTCCGAAAATTAGAAAATAATATTAAAATATTCAAAAATACCCAAAAATCCAAACAACCTCCAAAAATTCTGTAAAAATTCATACATGAAGATTAAACTACCAGGAACAACATTTGTGAAGGAAGTTTCCATGAATCATCTAAATCGAAGCTCAAAAAAATCGAAAACCAAAAGTGGCCGAAATATTCAAATCAAAACCTAAGCAATTCTAGACCATTTTAGCTCAAACCAAAGCTAGAATAACACTCACTGGAGCTCAAGGAGAAGATAGAGACCGGCGGTGTCGAAAACGGTGACCGGAGGAGGGAGAAACGGCGGTGAGAAGAAATGGTGGTCCGGCGCCCGCGCGGGAGAAGAAAGAAGAAGAAGAAGAAAAAGAAAAAGAAAGAAAAGGAAAGAGAAAGAAAAAGAAAAAGAAAGAAAAAGGAAAAGAAAAAAAGAAAGAAAAAAAAGAAAAAAATAAAATAATTAAATATTAATAAATAAATAATAATAAAATAATAAATTTTAATAATTTAATAATAAATAAAATAATCAAATAAAAATAAATAAATAATAAAATATTAGGGTAATAATAAACCCTAATTAAATAAATATACACACACAGGCTTTATTTAATAATTTAAAAATATGTATGAGTTCATGCAAACCCGTAAATACATTTAAAATAATTAATAATACATTGTTTACGTGGAAATTTCCCCGAAAATGAAAGTCCCGGGAAAATTTTACGTAAAATACTGAAAATAATAGACAGTAATTAAAATAGGTTTAAAATACATATCAACTCATAAAAATATCGTATAATGCATAAAAATTATTGACACTGTATATCCCAGTACAGTGTAAAAATATTTTAAAAAAACACGGGATATTACAGTCTTCCCCCCTTACAAGAATTCGTCCCCGAATTCCAAAAACAAGATTACAGAATCAGGAAGGAAAGAGATACGGGTAAGAAGCTCGCATCTCAGCTTCAGTCTCCCACGTATGCTCTTCAACTCTGTCGCTACGCCACAAAACCTTGACCATCGAAATCTGCTTCGATCACAACTGTCGAACTTGAAAATCTACGATCGCCACAGGTTCTTCCACAAACGTCAAATCTTCACTCACTTCCACACTGTCAGGTTGCAACACGTGTGAAGGATCTGAGATATACTTCCTCAACATTGAGATATGAAATACTGGATGCACCTGTGACATACTCGGAGGCAAATCCAACCGATATGCAACAGTGCCAACTCTCTCCAGAATCTCAAACAGTCCAATATATCTCGGTGCTAACTTACCCTTCCTGCCAAATCTCATCACACCCTTCATCGGAGATACTTTCAGAAAAACGAAATCTCCAACCTGAAACTCCACATCTCTGCGCCTAGGATCCGCATAACTCTTCTGTCTGCTAACTGCGGTCTCTAACCTGCGCTTGATCACGGTGACTTTCTCTGCAGCATCTTGAACCATCTCTGGTCCAGTCAAAGCTCTCTCACCAATCTCATCCCAACTCAACGGGGATCTACACTTCCTTCCATACAACGCCTCATATGGTGCCATACCAATACTGCTATGGTAGCTGTTATTATATGCAAACTCAACAAGCGACAAATGATCATCCCAGCTACCTTCCAAATCCAAGACATACATCCTCAACATATCTTCCAGTGTTTGGATCGTCCTCTCAGACTGACCATCTGTCTGAGGATGAAAAGCAGTACTGAAATCCAACCTAGTGCCCATCGCTTCCTGCAACTTCTGCCAAAAACGAGAAGTAAACACCGAACCTCTGTCTGACACAATGGACACAGGTACTCCATGAAGGCACACAATATGCTTCACGTACAACTTCGCCAATCTAGCAACTGAATATGTGGCTTTCACAGGCAAGAAATGTGCAGACTTCGTCAATCTGTCTACAATCACCCAGATGGAATCGTATCCATCCTTCGAACGAGGTAAACCAACCACAAAATCCATAGCTATCCTTTCCCATTTCCACTCGGGAATAGGAAGAGGCTGAAGCTTCCCAGAAGGCTTCTGATGTTCGGCTTTCACTTGCTGACACGTCAAGCACTTAGCAACATAATCAGCAACATCCTTCTTCAATCCATCCCACCAGTATAGATCTCTGATACTGTGGTACATCTTAGTAACACCAGGATGAACGCTGTAGGCTGTAGAATGTGCTTCCTCTAGGATCTCTTCTCTCAAATCATCCACATCAGGAACACACAATCTACCACTGATCCACAACACACCATCATCATCGAGTGTGAAATCAGTGAACTTCCCTGCTCTGACATTCTCTGCAAGCTCTTCCAGAATAGGATCTCAGCTCTGAGCTGCTTTAATCTTATCCCTTAGTACAGATCGTACTTTAAACTGAGCTAACAGTCCACCTGATCTACTAATCTTCATCATCAGACCTTGATCCACCAACAAATGCAACTCCTGGATCAATGGTCTCCTCTCCACACCGATGTGAGCAAGACTACCTGAGGACTTCCTACTCAAGGCATCTGCTACCACATTAGCTTTACCCGGATGGTAAAGAATCTCGCAATCATAATCCTTCAACAGTTCCAACCATCTTCTCTGCCTCAGATTCAAATCTCGCTGCTGGAAAATGTACTTAAGGCTCTTGTGATCAGTAAATATCTCACAAGTCACCCCGTACAAATAATGTCTCCAAATCATCAAAGCAAAGATCACTGCAGCCATCTCAAGATCATGTGTAGGATAGTTCTGCTCATGCTTCTTCAACTGCCTCGAAGCATAGGCTATCACCCTTCCATTCTGCATCAACACACAACCAAGACCAATTCTAGAGGCATCACAGTAAACTGTGAACTTATCCACACTATTAGGCAAAGCTAATACTGGCACTGTGGTCAACTTCTCCTTCAACAACTGAAAACTATTCTCACAAGCTTCTGACCACTCGAATCTAACATTCTTCTGAGTCAAGCGAGTCATAGGGGCTGCTATCCTGGAAAAATCCTGCACAAACCGCCTATAATACCCGGCTAAACCCAGAAAACTCCGAATCTCAGTAACAGAAGTAGGTCTAGGCTACTCAGATACTGCCTCAACCTTCTGTGGATCAACCTGAATACCTTCTTTAGACACTACGTGTCCAAGAAAAGAAACACTCTCCATCCAGAAATCACACTTCGAGAATTTAGCATAAAGCTGATGATCTCTCAGTGTCTGTAGTACAATCCTCAAGTGATATACGTGCTCTTCCATACTCCTCGAATATACCAGTATATCATCAATGAAGACTACCACAAACTGATCCACATACGGTCGGAATACTCTGTTCATCAGGTCCATAAAAGCTGCTGGTGCATTAGTCAAACCAAAAGACATCACCAGAAACTCATAATGACCATATCGAGTGCGGAATGCTGTCTTAGGAATATCAGCTTCACTGATCCGCAGCTGATGATAACCCGACCTCAAGTCGACCTTAGAAAAGAATTGTGCACCCTGGAGCTGATCAAACAAATCATCTATCCTCGGGAGAGGATACTTGTTCTTCACTGTCACCTTGTTCAACTCTCTGTAGTCAATGCACAGTCTCAGGGTACCATCCTTCTTCTTCACAAACAGGATTGGTGCACCCCAAGGAGAAACACTAGGTCTGATAAAACCTTTCTCTAACAACTCTTGCAACTGCTCCTTCAACTCTCTCAACTCTGCAGGAGCCATACGATAGGGTGGCATAGATATAGGAGTAATACCTGGAACCACATCTATACAGAACTCAATCTCTCTATGAGGTGGTAAACCTGGCAACTCCTCGGGAAAAACATCAGGAAACTCACAAGCAACAGGAACATCTGTGAGTGACAACTTCTCCACTGACGTATCCCTAACCAATGCCAAAAACCCCTGACAACCTTTCCTCAACAACTTCCTAGCTGAAATAGCAGAAATAAGATTCTGAGGTGCTGAACTCCTGTCACCAACAAACTTAAATTCTACTTCTCCAGGAATTCTAAAAATCACCTCCTTATTCCTGCAATCAACCACGGCAAAGTGCTGAGACAACCAATCCATTCCCAAAATAACATCAAACTCCATCACATCCAACAAAATCAAATCGGCGGGTAATTCTCTATCTCCCACGAGAACTGGACAACCAGAAAGAACAATATCGGTGTCCAAAGAATCACTCAGAGGAGTGGCAACAGACAAAGGAAAAGCCATCCTCGAAGCTTGCCAACAAGATTTAGAAGCAAAAACAGGAGAAACAAAGGAATGCGTGGCACCCGGATCAAACAAAACCAAAGCATCCAGGTAACAAACAGAAAGAATACCTGCCACGACTGCATTAGATGCCTGAGCATCCTGCTGAGTCAGATGAAAAACTCTGGCCTGGCCTCGACCTCCCTGCTGACTGGTAGAAGCCTGGCCAACACCTCGGGTACCTCCTCTCGTACCTCTACCACGACTCTGCTGTGGAACAAACTGAGTAGAACTCTGATGCTGGGCTGGTGGCAACTGAAATGGCATGGGTGCTGCACTAGCAATCGACTACTGTGGGAATCGCGGAATCTGCTGCTGCTGATATCTGGAATAAGGACACGATCTGGCAAAATGTCCTGTCTGCCCGCATCTGAAACATGTCAGTGGTGTCAGATAACACAGTCCCTGATGGACTCTACCACAAGTCTGACAAACACTGGCCGCTGATCCAGAACTACGACCACTGTTGCTGCTCGAAGCACCTGACCCAAATCTGAATGATCTACGCTGACCTCCACGACCATGTCTACTGCTCCGATGCACTCGCTGCTGCTGTCTCTGACTCTGCTGAGTCGAACCTCGCTGCTGACTACTCGAACCAACATGAAAACTCGAATACGGAGTAGCCTGCAATCCACTCGACTGAACTCCCAACTGGTAATAATCAGGCATCGCTCCCTGCCTAACTAATCTCAGCTCAATCTCCTTAGCTAGCTCAATCACCGACTCGAGAGTAAGACCTGCTGTAGGCATACCAGTAAAAGCTGAACCCAAACCAGTAACATAGGTAGTAACAGCGAAATACTGATCTCGCATCAGATCCTCAGCATATCTACCCAGACGAAGAAACTCTCGGGTATACTCCTCTACTGATCGATCTCCACGAGAAATACTGGTCAAACGAAGACGATAGCTCAAACGAAGAGGCTCTGGACAAAATCTCCTCATGAATCGCTCTCGAAACTGAGCCCATGTCATCGTCATCATATAAGGCTGGATCATCTGAATGAACCAATCCAAGGCTGGTCCCTCGACAGACAACTCAACAATCATGATCCTCTGGTACTCGGTATGAGCAGTCCGAGTCCTAGTCTCAATCGCATGCAGAAAATCTAAAGGATCAGAAGTCCCATCAAAAGCAATCCTGCCAACTCTGGCATAGAACAAAGCTGCCTCAGGGTCAGACATACCCTGCTGATAGGCAGGCTGAACAGGCTGAACAACTGGAGGAACAGGAACATCAAACTCAGGCTCAACAGGCTCCTCGTCCTGTAACTCTCTCTGCCTACGGCGACCTGTCGCTCCTCGAGGTCTACCCCTGCCACGACCTCTACGCCTAACTGGCTGCTCAGGAGGTAAAACCTCGTCCTGAAAAGATTCATCATCCTCGGCCTCAATGACCGGTGGAGCGACACGCGCTCGCCTCCTCATTCTGAAAAGACAAACGGAAAGATTCAGACAAAACAGACAACGGAGGAATAACGCTGAAAACTACAGCAAGGAATACTCATCAAGACATACTCGAACCTAATACACTGCAGTAGTCCAACAGAAAACACAACTTTAAAACTAGGGCCACAACTCACAAAACTAAGCCCTAACACAGAACTCCATTCTGAAACGAACTTCGCTCTGATACCAACTTTGTCATGACCCAAAACAGGGGCCATGACCGGCGCTAGGGAACGGGAATTCTTTCGAATCCGGAACCCGTAGCAAGCCTAAAAATAAAATAAATATGCAATAATAGCCATAAAAATATAATATGCAGCGGAAAATAAAAATCATAAGTATTACAATATCATCCATATCAACTGGATTAAATTCAAAACTCATCACATCACATATATAATCTCATAAATGTATAATCTTTATACAAATCCAGTTTTACTATAATACATCTCTTTAAAACAAATACTTTATTTCACAACTACTGAAAATTACAACTACTGCAGTGTCTAGATAAAATAAATAAGACTCAAGTATACAATTTACATAAAGAAGCCGGGGCGGAAGAAATCCGACGTATCGACCTGCTACTGAGGTCTGAGGAAGTTGACTCTCCTGAAAAATAGTCAACGGAGGGGAGTCAGACGTCACTGAGTGAATTACTATAGTATATATACATACACTCTAAGTGATAATGCATACAGTCAACAGTATATGAGTAATATGTATATATACAGGCAAGTTCATACAGATGCAGAAAAATCATTTTATATATTTTGTCTGAAAATCAACTTTTATGAAGGATCACATAGAACCCTAGAATATCGCAACCTCAGAAAATAGTGTTAAACAACACTCTAGCCATACAGGCTCACTGATTCCAAATATATCCACTTAATCCATATGGACAGTAGACTGGCCCCGAGACACTAAGTCAACCGAGCTCCAGCAGTCTGACTGCCAGTGTGATTGGCCCCGAGACACTTGGTCAACCGAGCTCCAGCAATCACACCCACAAACCACATCTCACACATATCAATAATCATAATCAAATCGATACCCACAAATAGTCAGTAATAAAGCCTAAATACTATAGGCGTACCGGTACGTACTCGGTCCTAGTGCTGCCCACTAGGTAGCACGTTCTATTGATATCCTTCAGTAATAAATTATAAAACATTCATTCACAAATACATGATGCATGAATTTAAATAAATCAACAATATAAACCATATATATACCGAAAATATACCAAACATAAACCAGGTATATTTTGAGTATATATACGTCAAATAAATCCAATCAAATCATGAATTAAACTAAAAATATATTTAAAAACATTTTAAATATATTTTATTAATAAAACATGTATATAATTTATTATATACGAAAAATATACCAAAAATATACTTGAATATAAATCATGTTATTTATGCATATTTAGTAAAAATAAAACATGCATTTTCTAAATCATGCATCCTAAGCATATATATATAATATAGTAACTCACCTAATGCGCTCCACGAGACAGGTCCGACGGGCCTGGTCCACTAACCCTCGGTCTCGGCGCAACTAAACAAGAAATAATTAATCGACATCAGAATAACCCTAACAGAAATCCTAGAATTCAATCTAGAGTATTAAATACAGAATCGGAAATTAGGGTTCGACTGGATATCACGTTTTACGAGAATTCTACCGGAAATCCGGTAGAACCTCCCCTGTAAAACGGACATCTCTCTACTCAAAAGAGTAGAGCCGACCCTGCAAAGAAAATACACTTCAAAAATAACACCACAATCACTCACAACCCCTCGGTCGGACTCCAAACTACAATCTGTCGACCGGAGTCCACAAACACAGAATATATATTCAAATATACCAAAAATATCCTTAAATCATAAAAATACATTTCATACGTAGAAATTACATAATAAATCTTGAAACACTGTAAAAATCGATTAAAACTCATTTTATTAGAAAAACCGTATATTATATATATAATTGAAAATAATTCCCGGAAAATAGTTTTAATTAGTTAAAAATACTAAATAATTTGTAGAAATCATTTTTATACCTTAAATAAATATTAAAACCAATTAAATTACATTTTTAGACAATTTAGGATAAAATTACCAAAATACCCCTATATATATATATATACCTAAATTACTTCAAAAATTCACCAAAAATCATACACTTATCCAAAATTAATTCTCTCAACATATTTATCAATAATATCAATAATTAAACTCAATTAACCAATTAAATTCAAATAACAACACAATTAACTTAATTTTACAAAATCACATAAACTTCAATAATTAAAAATAAATACTTAGAAATTCATAAAAATTCCAAATAAATTTCTATAATTCATTTCAACACCTAATTCAACCATAAACTCCAATTTCATAATTTAAATAATTAATTTCCGAAAATTAGAAAATAATATTAAAATATTCAAAAATACCCAAAAATCCAAACAACCTCCAAAAATTCTGTAAAAATTCATACATGAAGATTAAACTACCAGGAACAACATTTGTGAAGGAAGTTTCCATGAATCATCCAAATCGAAGCTCAAAAAAATCGAAAACCAAAAGTGGCCGAAATATTCAAATCAAAACCTAAGCAATTCTAGACCATTTTAGCTCAAACCAAAGCTAGAATAACACTCACCGGAGCTCAAGGAGAAGATAGAGACCGGCGGTGTCGAAAACGGTGACCGGAGGAGGGAGAAACGGCGGTGAGAAGAAATGGTGGTCCGGCGCCCGCGCGGGAGAAGAAAGAAGAAGAAGAAGAAAAAGAAAAAGAAAGAAAAGGAAAGAGAAAGAAAAAGAAAAAGAAAGAAAAAGGAAAAGAAAAAAAGAAAGAAAAAAATAAAATAATTAAATATTAATAAATAAATAATAATAAAATAATAAATTTTAATAATTTAATAATAAATAAAATAATCAAATAAAAATAAATAAATAATAAAATATTAGGGTAATAATAAACCCTAATTAAATAAATATACACACACAGGCTTTATTTAATAATTTAAAAATATGTATGAGTTCATGCAAACCCGTAAATACATTTAAAATAATTAATAATACATTGTTTACGTGGAAATTTCCCCGAAAATGAAAGTCCCGGGAAAATTTTACGTAAAATACTGAAAATAATAGACAGTAATTAAAATAGGTTTAAAATACATATCAACTCATAAAAATATCGTATAATGCATAAAAATTATTGACACTGTATATCCCAGTACAGTGTAAAAATATTTTAAAAAAACACGGGATATTACAAATTTCCTGCATTGTAGTTTGTAATAGCCCTAATAGAGGAAAATTGGTGGAATTTTAATTCTCTACACTAAAAATTGATTAGTAATCTAGACTCAATTTGGTAAATTTTAATTAAAATTAAAAATGGTAGTAGACTAATTTTAGGGTTGTATGAAATTAAATTAGGGTTTCTTAGAAAAATCATGTAAAATTATTGTTTTGATTTATTTTTTAGTATGTTTGTTGGATTGGGCTTGTTTTTTTGTTTTCATTCTCTTTGGGCCCCAAGCTCATGTTAAGATCAAACTCACTTAATAAATAGGCTTAAAAATGGTTTTAAGGTTTTAATTAATTTAGGCTCATTTAGGTTAAATTAGATTTAGGCCCACTTTTAATTAATAAAATTAACTTAGACTTTAGCCCACTAATGCGTTTTATTTCTTTTTTAAAATTAATTAGACCTTAAGCCCATTTCTAGTTAATTAAAATTAATTTAGATTTAGCTCTACCCATTAATTTTATTTCTTTTAAAATAAATAAAACTTAGGCTCCACTTTTTGTTTAAGTTAAAATTAAGTTAGACTTAGGCCCACTTAATAATATAATTTCTTCTTAAAAAATTAGTAGACAATAAGCCCATTTTCTTAATTAATTAAAACAAGTAGATTTAGGATCACTAATTCAATTAAAATGTAGGCCCATCTTTAGTCCATTTACATGTAAATAAAATATGTAGAATTAGCTAA
The DNA here is from genome assembly GCA_947683625.1 of Mallotus nudiflorus. Taxonomy (NCBI): domain Eukaryota; kingdom Viridiplantae; phylum Streptophyta; class Magnoliopsida; order Malpighiales; family Euphorbiaceae; genus Mallotus; species Mallotus nudiflorus. The sequence goes on along the minus strand of CANTUR010000375.1, from coordinate 974,596 downwards.
CTTTAATTAATAAAATCTAGTTTAGACATAGGGACGCTACCTTTTGTATGCATTTTTATATGTGATTTTATGACTTGTTGCCTTTGGGTTAAATGAATGTTTAATTAGGGTTTAAATAAAATTATGTGTAATTAGAGAATAAGATAGTAATTCATAAAATAAATCTAAATGAACCCAAGAATAAAAGACATTTGTATTCCGTTCCCAAAATCTCGTGGTTGTGGTGCTAGCTTTCTTTTAGAAAATCGAGTACCACCAAAATGATTTGTCTCAGTTATTACCCTGAGTGGCGACTCCTCATCTTTATGCCATGTCTTTGTGACAATGGTTAGTATATTCCCTAGGGCCCTGAGTCCGAACAGTGTTGCGGTTGCTAAAATCTTAGACACGTGCTAAACCCCATTGTTTACACATGACTCTTAACTATCTTCCCAAAATGTTTAAACCAAGCTCTTGGGGATTGTTTAAGACCATACAAGGATTCCTTCAACCTACAAACTTTATTTCTACCAAACTCTTTTTCAAAACCTAGAGGTAAACTTATGTACACTTCCTCTTCCAAGTCTCTATTTAGGAAGGTGTTTTTTACATCTAACTGTTGTAAAGGCTAGTTATAGTTCACAACCAAGGATAATAAAACTCAAATTGAGTTTAGTTTGGCAACAGGAGCAAAGGTTTCTTGATAGTCAATTTTGAAGGGTTATATAAACCTTTTTGCAATGAGTCTGGCCTTATATCTCTCTATACTGCCATTAGCATTGCATTTTAAAGTAAATACCCATTTTCACCCCATTATCTTTTTATCTCTTAGTAGGTTTACTACCTCCCAAGTACCAATCCTTTTTAAAGCATTCATCTTTTCCATAACTACTAACTTCCAATTCGGGTTACCAATAACTTCTTTAATGGTTTTTAGAACAAACAAGTTGGATATATTAGAAGTAAATGCTCTATGGTTTTTGGAAAGTCTATAGTAGGATAAATATTTGGTAATAGGATGTTACATGCAAGTTCGGGTTCCTTTCCTAATGTCTATAGGAATATCAAGGTCTGATGGAGGTGAATGAGAAATAACATTAGGACTAGAATTACCTGAATCATTTAAAGGACCTTTATTCTGAGATTTTGATTGATTTTCAGATACAATGATAGGCATGTCTTTACTCTTTTGTTGAATCTTTGTTCGAGAATAAACCATGAGTTCACGTTTTGGATTTATTTTCCCCTTTTATAGTATTTCTCCCTCTATTTGTGACCCATCTAATTATGGCATATTTTCACTATAATCATCTGTCTTGTTAAGATTTTGAACATTTTTAACAATAAAAAGATAAAATATAATTGGATTTGGTAACAAAAAAGAAATTTCCCAAAAATTTTCTTCTTTATTTTTCCCCCTTTGAAGATAATTTTTGTTAAAAAAGGTTGATTTTTAAGAAAAGTGACATCTAAACTAACAAAGACTTTTTTTATAAGGATTATAACACTTGTATCCTTTTTTATTTGGGACATAGCTTATGAAAACACACTTTTCTACTATAGGATCAATTTTTGATTGAAACTTGTTTGATATATGAACAAAAACAGTATACCCGAAAACTTTGAATGGTAAGTCAAAATTAATTCTACATGCAGGAAATGTTCTTTTGAAATAATCTATAGGTGTGATATATTTCAAAGTACGCATAGACATTCTATTAATCAAATAAGATACTATCAATACAACATCTCCTTACAGGTATTTAGGAATGTGCATAGAAAACATTATAGCACAAACCACTTAAAAAATATGTATATTCTTTATTTCTGCAATCCTATTTTGTTGAGGGGTATCATGTTAAGTAGATTGGTGTAAAATACCATTTTCTTTCAAGAAACTCCCCAAACATTCATTAAAAAATTTAGTTCCATTGTCTAAGTGAAGGATACTAATTTTTGTTTGAAATTGGTTTTCAACCATTTTATAAAAATCTTGAAACAAACTTTTCACTTCAAATTTTTCATTCATAAAATAAACCCAACACAACAAGTGTGATCGTCTATAAAAGTGATAAAATATTTTTTTCCAAACATGGTGGTGATCTTAAAAGGTCTTCAAACATCACTGTGAATTAGATAAAAAGGCTTCGATGCACGATATGGTTGTGTTAAATAAGTAGTGCAATGGCTTTTAAACAAATAAAATTTTTCACACTAAAATGAGAAACAATCCAATTTTTAAAACTAATTTGGAAACAAATATTTAAGATAAGGAAAATTAGGATGTCCTAATCTTTTATGCCTAAGCATTATATGTTCATTAACAGAGATTGAACTAATACTACTAAAGCCTTGAGCTATTTTATTCCTAAATAAATCTTCATCAAAATAGTAAAGACCATTAATCATTTTAGCATTGCTTATCATCCTCCCCGATTTCCAATCCTGAAAATCACAATGGCTTTTATATAAAATAGCATGATAATTAGTACCTCTGGTTATTTTGCCAATGGATAATAAATTGCAAGCTAATTTAGGAACATGTAATACAGATTTAAGGGAAATATCTTCTGAAATTTTTATTTTACCCTTTCCTGCAATATGTGAGAAACTACCATATGCAATTCTAATTTTTTCATTCCCAAAGCAAGGCAATTAACAATTAAAGAGTTGAGATAAAGAGGTCATGTGATTAGAAGCTCCTGAATCAATGATTCAAGGAGCATAATTTAGATTACAAGATAGAGCATTAGGATTGCTACCTGTTTGAGCCAAAGAATCATTAGGAGTACCGAATGAGGAATTGGACTTTAGTAATTTTAAAAGATGATCTATATGCTCTTTACTAAAAGGACTTGTTTCAACTTCATTTACCATAGGAATTGTACAATTGGATATTCAGTCGTCCAACTCTTCCAATTTGCTAGTTTCCCATGAATTTTCTAACAAGTTTCTCAAGTATAATGTGATTTTTTATAGTAATCACGCCATAATTAAGACTTTTTAGATGAAATTTCTGACATGGTGAAGAAGAGCTTAAAGAACAAGAGTATCTGTATGAATCATACCTGCTCTGATACCATGAAAACTAAAGAGAATATTGAGAATTATAATTTCTCATATTTGAATTTTATTGATATATAGCACCTATATATATAGGAAAGGAAATAAATCAAATATACAAACTAAGGCATAATTTTAGCTAATTTACACTTAACTTATTGATTAATTTATAGCCTAACATGTTGACTAATTTCAAACTGATATGTTAGCTGATTTAGTCTGAGATTTCAGTTTGATATGTCAGCTAATGTACAGCTAACATATTGACTAATTCCAATAAATTTAAATTGCATCTAAAAATTTAATAATAAAATAAAAATAAGTACCTTAAAATGAGGCATATATCTCTTATTGTTAAGTATCATAGAAGGAATGGCAGAAAAAGTTGGATCCTTAGGCTTTATTAAATCAATTAAGAAACACATCATTGTCTTCAGTGCTTCATGAAAGTTTCTACTAACTGTCTCATTTGAGTGTTATTGAAAGCATTATTGAACTTGTCGATTTGATGCTCTGAAAGAAAGCATACAAAAATATACCAACTTTTTCTAAAACTATCATTCTACATGAAGGAGTTAATTCATAATTCCTTTTAAGATCTCGACAAAGGTCAATTAATATGTTTTTACCCATCCTAAACATTTTAAGACATTTTTTGTCATTTCCTCTTATTAATTATAATAGCTACATAATCACTATTTGTTATGAATCCATACGTGGTTGCTTGTAATTATATCTCAAATAATATTCAAACATAATTTTGGTAGTTTGCTTTATTGTTTTCCATATGCGATCATCAACAACATCATCATAAAAAATGATTTGCTGCATAGTATCCATATCTATCAAAAAATAAATAAAAAGATTAAACATTGAATGTAATTTAATCAATAATATAAAAATTAAACATGTTGAACAAATTATTCACAAGAGTATAATATCATGTAAATATCAATTCAAATAAATTAAAAATTATTAAGATATTAAATAAATATTCAACAAATCAAACAAAATTAGCATGAAAATCTAAAAAATAGTAAAAAAAAAATGAAGCCAAACTAATGAATACTTAATTCTAGACACTTTTGAAAAAATCAAGCTACTACCTATTCAATTTAAATCCTAATAAAAAAAATTAGTTATTCGGAAGCCTCAAGTCCGTAATGAATGATAATATTCAAGCCACTTCCACGTTGGCTCTAGATCTTTAAGAGTGTTATACATCTCTTTTTTTTTGTCAAGTAATAACTTGCTAAAAAAATGGAAATCACTAGCCACTATCATTTGTGGTAAAGAAAGTACATTTTCAATAACCTCTTCAATAGAACAATTTGGATGATCTCTTAAAACTCCACATAATATAGTAGATTTCTTTTCCATACTTTCTTGTATACCTTCTTTAACTTCTCTAACCATATTAGTTGTTTAGTCCCTGATATCTTTTTTCACTTCTTTTCTTTCTTCTTTGTTTTATTATTAGTACATGACACGTTCCTTTTTTATTTGCTTCTACCATGTTGATTATCACCACCTTTGATATTTTCTAAACCTAAAATATGAGCAAATTGGCTAAATGATTCTATAAATGTAGATCTTAAAAAGATTCCTAAAGAGGGAATGAATAGGAATATCAAATAAAAATGAGAAATTAAAAGAATTCTTTATAAGAATTGAATGGAAGTTTAGAAGGAAGAATAAAAAACACAAAAATTTAAGGAGTTCATATTCAACAACAATTCTACGTCTCTACCTAACTTATCCTCAAGTTAGGATTTTCAATCCCTCATAATCTTATTCATAATATTGAGATTACACAAGAGTTTTATGGCTTACTTTTACAACCTTACAACTTGAGTTTTCAAGGCTTGCTCAAAAAACCAAATCCTAAGTTTTTTAATGGACAACACTAAAATCAATTCCTTTAGAGATAAATCTCACTTCCCTTCTAATCTATCCTAACATTTAAGATAAAGAGAAATTATATTTCTAATACACAATCAAATCTCACAAGAGTTATACAAACAAAGAATTATTTAAGAGAATTTGAGAGCTCAATTGAATACTTAAAAAAGAATGAATGATAAACAAGTTTCTTAACTTCCATTTAGCTGTTAAGGTATTTATATAGACAAAAACTCAAAAATATGGCTATTGTAGGTGCAAATAATGAGTCCAATGTTTACATTTTGAATTCAATGTTTATGATTTTGAATTATTGAAGGTGATGCTGTCAAACAACTATGCATGGATTGAAACCATAATCAGATACTAAAGAAATTCAATTTTTCCCATACTTTCTTTATAAAATTTGTAGATATTTGATATTTATTTCTATATCATTTTAAATCACCTCAATTGGACTTCTTTAGCTCAAGATATATCCAAAATACTAAGAGCTATGCAATCTAAAATTTAGACTACTATCAAACAACTATACACAAGTTTAACCCATGAATTTATATTGAAAAAGTTTGAATTTACTAAAAATTTCTTCATTAAAGTTGTAGATATTTTACTTATCTTTTTATATCAATTTTACTCACCTCAATTGGACATCTATAGCTCAAGATATGTCCAAAATACTAAGAGTTGTGCAATTTAAAATGTAGACTACTGTTAGACAGCTAAGCACAAGTTGAAGCTATGATTTTCTATTGGATAAATTTGAATTTTGCCACACTTTCTTCATAAAATTTTTATATATTTTACTTACCTTTCCATATCATTTTTAATCATCTCAATTGGGCTTCTGTAGCTCAAGATATGTCTAAAATACTAAGAGTTGTGCAATCTAAAATGGCAGCTACATATGTTGATTTTGACTTAATATTTGCATACCTAAATGAACTCAGATTTTGAAAAGAAAGCCAAATTAAGAAAGCTCAAGATGTCTATTTCAAATGTGAAGAAGATAATTTTCTCATTATAAAGCTCTAAGAATATTAAAAGCCTTTTTGAATCTCAGAGGTCAAATTAGCCCAAGATAATCATACTTCATTCTAACTTTTAATGGAGTCCTAACTTATACACACTTAAACAAAAAAATTAAATGCTCAAAATTAATTTTGTTAAGATGAAAATTAATATTGATTATTTCTAATGTCAACAATCTCCCCCTTTTTGATTTTGACAAATTTATTTTGAGTTTGATAAAAAATAATACAAAGTAAAGTGTGTGATAATATTTATGACAATAATGATACCAAATGAAATAAAATATATTTATTTATTTCTCCCTCTAAGAATATGGACATGATAAGAAATATAAATTTATAGATTATTCCCTTTGACAAAAAAAAATAAAACCAATATAAAATATAACAAAGAGGGATAAAAACATGGCATTCTTATGACAAATGTATTAAAAACATAAAATATAATAACATGATCATTTAAATAAATGTTAGGCAATGTAAGGAAATAATTTCAAACATATATGCATATAATTCCACTAAAATGCATCACAAAAATAGTACATATAATAATAATGCTAGACGTGCTTAATTATCATATGATCATATAAAGTTTAGCTAGCTAATCAATCATGTAGCACTTAGCATAAAAAAACAAACACAAATTATTCATAACACATTTTCCTCTCTTTGAACAAAGGCAAAAGGAAAAAAGAGAGATATAAGGGGAAATGAACCTAAAGGGGCCAAAATTCCTATAGGAACAATGCAAAGATATACCAAATTTTTATAAAAATATTCATGTCTTTTCAAAGATCAAAACAATTCCTAATTCATGTCTTATCAAAGATCAAAACAATTCCTAAGAAAATATTCATGTCTTATCCTTGTGTATGTAAAAACACAATAATAAAATATTATACACATGTATAGTAACAAATAACAAACTCAAATATATTTCTCCCCCTTTGTCAAAAGCAAAAAGAAAAGAGAGATATGAAAACAAAAATACACAAAATCTTTATAAAATCTATGTCATACATAAACAAATTAAGCAAAACAAGGCCTTTTGTCACATATGATGTATGACAAAATTAGCCATACTTACAATGTTAATGTGCATGCAAAAATTTAAATAATACTTTTCCCCTATATCAAACAAAAATATAATATGTCATTAACATAAACTCATTTTTTAAGGGAGTTTTAAAATTAAAAAATACACATGTTAAAAAAAATTAACTAAGTACATATGCAAACTCAAATTATTTCTCCTCCTTTGACAAAATGCAAAAGGAAATTTAAAAAGATAAACCAAATATAAACTGACACTAAAAAAAATTTTAAGATCAAAATCAAAATATTTATCAATTAAAGTAATCAATAAGCATAATATGATTTCACATGAAAATAGTTCAACCATCAATTAAACATAAAATCAAGATAAACTAGAACCATCAATCATGCCAAGTCCATGCTTAATGAAATTTAATCTCCCTTCATTAATAGGTTTGGTGAAGATATCTGCAAGTTGATTATTTGAATCAATAAATTCAAGTGAGATATCACCAATTTGAACATGATAATGCAAGAAATCATGTATAATGTCTATATGCTTAGTTCTAGAATACTTAATGGGATTTTTGCTAAGGTTAATAGCACTTGTATTGTCACATTTGATTGGAATGTGAAGTTTTACACCATAGTCTAATAACTGTTATTTTTGCCACAAAACTTATAAACAATAGAGATTTACTGTAATATATTTAGCTTCAGCAATGGACAAGGCAACTGCAACTTATTTCTTGCTAAACCAAGAAACTAAATATTGTCCTAAAAATTGACAAGTTCTGGAAGTACTTTTTCTATCTAGTAAACTACTGGTAAAGTTAGCATCAGAATAACTAATCAAGTCAAAGGATGAACTCCTAGGATACCAAAGTCCTAAATGCATTGTACCACAAAGATATTTGAAAATTCTTTTGATAGCATTCAAATGAGACTATCTAAGACTAGATTGAAATCTAGCACACAAGCAAGTAGCAAATATAATATCGAGTCTACTAACAGTAAAATAAAGAAGGGATTCGATCATACCTCTAAATTACTTTTCATCAACTGGTTTGCTATTCTCATCTTTGTTAAGTTTGGTTGTGGTGTTGATTTGAGTTTTATTATCTTAGCTCCATCCATGCCAAATTTCTTGAGAACGTCTTTTGTATTGATGAAAATTTCATTTTTGCATTACTTGATTTGTAGTCTAAGAAAGAATTTAAGTTCACCCATCATACCCATCTCAAATTCTCCTTGTATTAAATTAGAGAATTTGCTCACACAAGCAATGGTTAGTAACACCAAATATAATGTCATCAACATATATTTGAATAATTAATAAATCATGCTTAGATTTATTTATGAAAAGAGTTGTATCAACTTTTCCTTTAGAGAAACCTTTCTCTAATAAAAAGTTTCTCAATCTTTCATATCAAGCTTTAGGAGCTTGTTTCAATCCATATAATGCTTTAGAAAGGTTAAATATATGATTTGGAAAATTAAAGCTTTCAAAACCTCGAGGTTGTTCAACATACACCTCTTCTTCAATAAAATAATTTAAAATGCACTTTTACCATCCATTTAATTAACTTTTAAATCCATGAATGATGCAAATGCAAGTAGTATCCTAATAGCTTCTAACCTTGTAACAGGGGCAAAGGTTTCATCATAATCAATGCCTTCCTCTTGATTATAACCTTAAGCTACTAGTCTAGCTTTATTCCTAGTTATGACACCTTGTTCATTCATCTTATTTCTAAACACCCATTTAGTGCCTATTATAGGATGATGTTTACTTCTAGGAACCAAGGTCCAAACCTTATTTCTCTCAAATTGATTTAACTCTTCTTGTACAGTAAGGACCTAAAATTCATTACACAATGCATCATCAATATTTTTAGGTTAAATTTGAGATATGAAGGCTAAATTAACAATAAACTTTATTTGAGATCTAGTAGTTACCCCTTTTGTAATGTCACCTATAATGAGGTTTTGAGGGTGAGCTTTCTTAAATTACAAATCCTTTGGAAGTTCATCCTCTAAGGTAGGTTGAGATGTCTCCTCCTTCTTACTTGGATCTTCAAGTTCCAAAGGCTTACTAGCATTTTCTTCTTATGTTTCCATAATCTCATTGTCGCCTATAAGATAATCAATGCTACAAACATCCTTTTTAGGATTAAGTGTGTTTGATTCATCAAATACCATATGCATTGACTCTTTAACTACTAGAGTTCTTTCATTAAAAACCCTATATCCTTTACTAAAAATAAAATAGCCTAGAAAAATTCCTTCATCAACTTTAGAATCAAATTTTCCAAGATTGTCCTTAGTGTTAATTATAAAGCACTTGCATCTAAATATTCTTATATATGAGATTTTAGGTTTTCTATTGTTCCATAGCTCATAAGATGTTTTATTTAAAATTGGTCTTTTGAAAACTCGGTTTGAAATATAACAGGATGTGTTAACGGCTTTTGCCCAAAAGTATAAATGTAAATTATACTCTTGAAGCATTGTTCTAGCCATTTCCACAAGATTTCTATTTTTTCTTTCAACTACCCCATTTTATTAAGAAGTTCTAGGAGATGAAAATGTATGAGAAATACCATTTTCATTACAATAGTTTTTGAAAAATTCATTTTCAAATTTGATTCCATCATCACTTCTAATAAAAGAAATATAAAAGCTTTTTTCTTTTTAAACTCTTTTTGTAAACTTTTCAAAAGCTTTACATGCATCATTATTATGAGAAAGGAAACATACCTATGTAAATTTAGAGTAATCATTAATCAATACATATGCATAGTGCATTCCACTGAGACTAGCAACTCTAGTTGGTCCAAATAAATCCATTTGTATAAGTTCAAGTGGCGTAGAGGTCGACACTATATTTTTTAGCTTAAATGAGGACTTGGATTGTTTTCCCTTTTGACAAGCATCACAAGGTTTATCCTTAGTGAATTCAAGTGTAGGTAAACCAATCACAAGTTTATATTTACAAAGATCATTTAAAAGCACAAAATTTACATGTCCTAACCTTCTATGCCATGTCCATGTGTTATGGGAGATAGACTTTAAGCATTTTATGTCTTTGTTATCAATTTTATTCAAATAAATGACATAAATATTGTCTACTCTTTCACCACTAAAAATAATTTCGTTTTATCGAGACTACTAACAAAGCAACTTTTAGGATAAAAAGTTACTTTATTTTCCATATCATATAATTAACTTATACTAAGAAAATTATGTTTAAGACTATTAACAAACAACACATAATGTCTAGATAAGGATTAAGGATTACCTATTTCTCCAATGCTAATAATTTTTCCTTTTGCATTATCTCCAAAAGTAATATGCCCTCCATCTTTAACATTAAGTTTGTTAAATTGCTTTTTGTCTCTCATCATGTGCCTTGAACATCCACTATCGAAATAGCACTTGCTTTTTGTTCTTATGGATTTCAAGCACATCTATATAAAATAATTTAAGTGTTCTTTCTTAGTCTAGGTTAGTTAGTTTTAAGATAATTCGTAGGAAGTAAATTCATATGTAGTCTTCTATAGAAGCACACATTGTTAGTATGTCCTTTGATCATGCAATAAGAACATACAATATTTTTGAATTTATTCCTCATAGGATGAAATGCTTTCCTAGTGTGTGCAATATGCCTTTGGTATTGTGTGTATCTCCTATTATTTTGTGTCATTAAGTGAGATATGCATTGGCAATGGTGATGTGTATTTCAATAATTTTGTGTAACATGTTTATATGCATTGTATTGTGTAGCATGCCTATTATAATTATGTCTAATGTACATATAAGCATGCTTAGGTTGAGGTGCTCTAGTTTGCGCCTTACCTTTTTATGTTAATAAAGGATAAATCTTATAAGACTTTCCCTTGCTATTTAACACATAAGATCTTTTAGCTTTGAAAGTTTGAGTCTCATTTGATTTTGAGGTTGAAGGAGTGGAATCATGTGAAGCTTTTACAAAATTAATACATGATGAAGATGATAAAGACATTCTATTCTTATATCCAATTACATGGGTATCTCTATGAAATTTTTGAGAGTCAAGAAGACTATTTAAATTTTCTTTTCCTCTGTTAAATTTAGTAATGGAATTATTTAATTCTAAGACCTCCTTAGAAAGCTTATGATTTTCATCATTTGCTCTCTTAAGTTAATCTTCTAAATAATTAGAAGATTTTGCATCACTAATAAGTTTTTCATTTGATTTAACAAGTTCAATAAAATTAATTTTTAAATTTTCTAATTCTCTATTTAAGCTACCTAACTCATGCTTATAATGTTTCTTCTTAGATAATAAACTTTTGCATTTAACAAGTAATTTTTTTATAATAGAGCTCTCATCATCATCATAATAATAATTATCACAATCATCAAGGAAGAATAAAAAGTATGCCTTCTTCTTATCTTTTGCTCCGTTAATCTTGAATTTGAGTTTGGGACACTCACTTCTAATATGTCTTGGTTTCTTGCATTCACAGTAAGTAACCTCCTTTGAACTTCTTGTTGAAGTCCTTTGTTCTTGATAAGTTTTTCTTTCTCAAAAATTTTTTGAAGTTCCTAGTGAACATGACAATATCACCATCTTCATCACTAGAATCTTTGATGCTTTCCTCTTCACTATCTTCTTGAAGAGCTTTTAAAGCATTGCTTTTTTTTCTTTTTTTCTTTCTCTTCTTATTATTCACCTCTTTGCTTGATAGTGAGCTCATGTGTTAAGAGCTTATGATGAGCACATCAATTGATAGAGTGGAGAGATCTTGAGCTTCCTCAATTGAAGTAACATGAGATTCCCAATCCTTCTTAGGTAGGATTTTTAGAATCTTGTTGTTTACCTCTTCATTGGATAAATGTTTTCCAAGTTTCTTGAGGATTATGAGGAGAGTATTGAGATGATTTGTCATCTCTATGATTGATTCATGACGCTTCATTTTGAAGAGTTCATATTCATACATATGAAGTTGAACCTTCTTGCTTCTTACTTGAATGTTGCCTTTGTAGTGGTTTCTAAGGTCCCCCATATTTCTTTAGCCGACATATAATGTTAAAGCTTACCTCCTTCTTCTCTTGTCATTGAAGAGACTAGAGTAATCATAGATTTTTTATTTTTATGATTTTCTTCTTTTTAATCAATACTTCATTGGCTTCTTGTAAGAGTAATTACCACACCATCAATGATAATTATAGGTGGTTCCCAACCTCTTAGGACAATGTACCAAAGTTTGATGGAATCACAATCAAGATATAATTTCATTTTGAATTTTCAATATGGATAGTCACTACCATCAAAGAATAGTCTAAAAAAAGAAATATTTTATGATTCACTCCCCATGATCTTGTATTCTAGTAATGAAGTACCTAGAATTCAAGCTTTAATACTAATTAAAAAGAGTCCCCAAGGGGGGTTAGTAGAACTATCAAATAAAAATGAGAAATTAAAAGAATTCTTTGCAAGAATTGATAGAAGTTGGGAAGGAAGAATGAAGAACACTAAAATTTAAAGGAGTTCGGATTCAACAACAATCCTACATCTTCACTTAACTTATTCCCAAGTTAGGATTTTCAATCACTCAGTTTTATTCACAATATTGAGATTACACAAGAGCTTTATGGCTCACTCTTACAACTTTACAACTTGAGTTTGCAAGGCTCACTCAAAAAACCAAATCCTAAGTGTTTTAATGGACAATAATTAAACTAATTCCTTTAGAGATAAACCTCACTTCCCTTCTAATCTATCCTAAGATTTAAGATGAAGAGAAATACACAACCAAATCTAACAAGAGTTATATAAATAAAGAATTGTTTAAGAGAATTTGAGAGCTCAATTTAATGCTTAAGAAAGAATGAATGATAAACAAGTTTCTTAACTTCCATTTAGCTTTTGAGGTGTCTATATAGATAAACACTCAAAAATATAGTTATTAGAGGTGCAAATAATAAGTCCAACGTCTATATTTTGAATTCAATATTTATAATTTTGAATTATTGAAAGTGATGTTGTTAGACAACTATACATGGATTAAAACCGTAATTGGCTACTAAAGACGTTCAATTTTGCCTACACTTTCTTCGTAACAGTTGTAGATATTTAACTTATCTTTCCATATTATTTTAAATCATCTCAATTGGAATTCTTTAGCTTAAGATATATCCAAAATACTAAGAGTTATGCAATCTAAAATGTAGACTACTGTCAAACAACTATGCACAAGTTAAACCCATAAATTTTTATTAAAGACGTTTGAACTTGCTCAAACTTTCTTCATTAAAGTTTTAGATATTTGACTTAAATTTTCATATAAATTTTAATCACCTTAATTGGACATTTTTAGATCAAGATATGTCCAAAATACTAAGAGCGTGCAATCTAAAATGTCGACTACTATCAAATAGTTATACACAAGTTGAAGCCATAATTTTCTATTCTATACGTTTGAATTTGCCCATACTTTTTTCACAAAAGTTATAGATATTTTACTTAGCTTTCCATATCATTTTGAATCATCTTAATTGGGCTTCTGTAGCTCAAGATATGTCTAAAATACTAAGAGTTGTGTAATCTAAAATGGCAGCTGCATACGTTGATTTTGACTTAATATTTGCATACCCAAACAAACTCAGATTTTGAAAAGCAAGCCAAATTCAAAAAGCTCAAGATATCTATTTAAAATGTGAAGAAGATAATTTTCTCATTATAAAGCTCTAAGGATGTTACAAGCCTCCTTGAATCTCAAAGGTCGAATCAGTCCAAGATAATCATAATTCATTTTAACTTCCAATGGAGTCCTAACTTATACACACTTAAACAAACAAATTAAATGCTCAAAATTAAGTTTTTTAAGATCAAAATTAAGATTGATTATTGCTAAGGTCAACAGATCCTCTACTCGTCATTTGATTTAATTGATCTTCAAAACTTTCTTCTTCATTAATTGTCTACTCCACATGAATATCAGACTCTCACTCTTCTAAGTTAGTAGGTAAAATTCTAGATGATGGAGTGTATGCATATATTACGACCCAAACCAAGAGTCATGACCAGTGCTAAGGAACGAGAATTTTTCAAATTCGAAACCCGTAGCAAGCCTTAATAATAAAAATACATACAATAAATAAATACACCAGAATTAAAATTTTAAATTGATATAAAATAAATACTCAAATCTCATTTTATAAAATAAAGATATTCATACAATATTTAGCGATAGGTCTCAAATCCAAAATAACATACTGCTGATACAATATGCCATTATTGCAGTTTTCTATAATACACTAAGAGTTCAGATAATAAAATTACATAGTCTAATCTGGGTTGAAGAAGACCAACGTAAAGCACTACTACTACGATCTGACAAAGAAAACTCTCCTGAAAAAAATGGTTGAGAGAGGGTCAGACCTCATTGAGTGAATTATTATAATATATATACATGCAATCTAAGTCATATACAGTCAAACATTAGTATATATATAAATATATACAGACATTTCACACAAATACTAAAAATTCATTTTTATATAGATAATAAATGCAGAAAATATTTATTTAAATGAATGATCAAATAGAACCCTAAATATTTGCAACCTCAATCAAAATATCTCACTAGCCATACAGGCTCACTTAATTCCAAAGTAGACCGGCCCCAAGATATTAAGTCAACCGAGCTCTCGTAGTCTCACTGTCAGTGTCATTGGCCTCAAGACACTAGGTCAATTGAGCTCCCGCAATCACACTACTCATTACATCAAATGTCAATAATCAATAAATCAAATGTCACCTCAAGTGATTTTATAAACTCCACCTTAAAATCTATCACACTGGTATGTACACAGTCCTAGTGCAACCCACTAGGTAGCACGTTTTATCAATATCCTTCAATAAAATCGTATATTTATAGAAAATAATAAAATGCACAATTAAAATAAAATGGCATACAATATAAAAGAATATATCAAAAATGTACTAGATATATATATCACACATATATGTCAAAATATTTTAAATAGATATGTCACATATATGGCAAAATCAACCATAAATATACCAAATGTATATTAAAAATATAACAAGCATATATGTTGCATATATATCAAAATATACCAAAAATATATTGAAAGTATACCAAACATATACCAAATCATATAATGAAATAATTCATATTTAAATACATATTAAAAATATGAATATTTATAATCATGCATCCTATATGCAATGCATATATAAGATAATAACTCACAAGTTTGTGCTCCTCAAAACAGACTCAACAGGTCTAGTCCGATAGATCTCAGTCTCGGTACAACTAGAAAAATAAATAATAATAAAATCAAAATAAATTCCTAACGTATACTTCTAGAATTTCTAAAGGAAGACTTAATCTAAGAATTAAAACTCAGTCAAAACACAAAAACTCAGGATCGACCTGACGTCATGTTTTACGAGAATTTTATAAAAAATTAGCAGAACCTCCTCTGCAAAACGAACATCTTTCTACTAAAAAATAGAGTCGATCCTGTAAGAAAATATACTTCTAAATTCATAAGGCTCAACACCTCGGGTTAGAACTTTAAATTACTTAAATTTCCAACCGAGGTTCTCAATTCACCACAAATCAATATTAAATAATAAATATAATAAAATCATTAAATTTCATAAATATTCATAAAATACCAAAATATAATATATTTAAACATCAAAAACATTAAATATAATTATTTCCACATTAATTAAATGAAATCTCAAATAATTATATAATATTAATAAAATCCCAATTTTTTAAATATTCAAAATAGAATAGTCAAATTCATATTTAATTATTCAAATAATTTAAAATATATTATAAAAGTAGTTAAAATCCATTTAATCACCAAAATAGTAAATAATTTATTATTTAAATATAATTTTCAAAAATTAGTATTAATTAGTTAAAAATAGTAAATAATTTGTAAAAAATCTTTTAATACCATTTTTAATCCCAAAATTATTTAAATAATATTATGTAACTATATTTTCAACTAAAATACACAATTAACCTATAAATCCGATATTCACATAAGACTAAAAATTATTTAAAAATTATACAAAATTACCAAAAAATATTTTCTCTACTAAAATTAATAAAACTAATTTAACTCAATTTCCATCAAAAATAAATAATTAACATAATTAACAAAAATTCAATTTAAATTATTAAAATATTAAAAATACCCATAATTCAAATTAATTCAAAAAAATATATTTAAATAGATTGAGTTCCCTTAATCACATTATCAAAACAAAAATCCAAGAATCAAACACAATTAACTAAAAAAAATTGAAACCCTAATGACATATAAATTAAAATGATGAAAACTCACAAACAAGTGAATTTAAGCTTGAACCAAGTTTGGATTTAACTTTACCGGTATGTGAAAACTAACCTTTTCTTGTGAACTGGTGCACAATTGCACCTCTGCCTGAATTTCCAAACTCTAAATTGATTTGTGCCTGAAAGTAATACTGGACTAAAAAAACTAGTTATCTAAAGCAATGGCATAAAGAAATGGGCACATATTAATTAGAATATACACCCATATTTCATGGATAGTCCAAGATTAATAATCATAATTTATTCAATTTATTGCTAATAAATGACACTTAAATTTCATGATTACAGCAAAAGAAAGTCGAAAAGAAGAAAGTAATATGAATACCTGGGGAACTTGCTATTTTTTGTAAAGGAAAAAAAATTGATAGAAGGTAGGAAGAAGATGGAAATTAATGCAAGGTGCAAAGAACACAGAAGATAAAACAAGAATGAGAAGAAGAAGATAGAGAGTCTAGAAAAAAGACACTTATTTTTTAAAAAGTTAACGTTGTCAAAATAGAAAAATCCACAAAAGTAGTTTTAGAAAAGCTACAAATCATAGCTGATAGAATTAGCAGCTGATTAGGAACCAAGAAGTTATCAGCTGCTAATATTAAAAATTAACTAAATTTTTTGACATCAAATAGCTATCAGTTGCTTCAAAAAGTTAAACCAAACACCCCTTTAAACTTTTCACTAAATAACATTTCTTTTTAATATTGGGAGCCTTGTCTCGAAGATTAAATTTGCTCTCTCCAGTATATGGCATTCCATGACGCCCCATAGAAAAACAAGAGTCCATGCAACTATTGATTTGGTAAATTTGTGGCTGTTTATTGTAGTTGCTGGTTTTAACTTTCCAATTTCTTTTTATGTATGGAACTTCAAGTCTTGTGCTTCATATGTTTACAACATTGTAATATCTTTGATCTATTGAATATAATCTCTACTTTGTTAAAAAAAAAAAAAAAAAAAAACTCCTCAAAAAATAGTGGCAATTGTGAAATGCTAAATTTATTTTTTTTTTAGAAATTAATTAAGGATGATACTAAATTTATGTATACAATTAATTTTTTTAGTTTGGAGCAAAATGAGGCAATTTAGTTTGGTGCAATTTATGGTTACTTTGATTTTTACAAAATAAAGTATAGTTTGTTAATACTAACTATCACTAGATTATAAAATATACTCTTATTTAATGATAATTAAAACAAAATAAAATAAAAAGTAACTACTAAGCATAAAATTTCCCATTTAGTTTTGTTTTCATTTAATTATTATGAAATAGATTTAGGATAAATTGATATTTTTAGAAGTAAGATAATATATTTGTCAGATTACTTGAGTTCCTTTTTTTTTTTGGTTGAAAACCAAATTACTTGAATTAAAAGCAAACTCCAAAAAATATTTTAAATAAGCCAAATCTAAACTTAATCTAAATTATAAGTTCAATTTGAGGATAGAATTTGGATAGAGACGATTGGTAAAAGTGCTCTCTATACACCATTGTGATTGGCGCGTGATGATGATTGGCTTAGAGATGCCACCGATTCCTGTGGCGATTCGTCAGCAGCGTCAAACATCATTGTGATTCCACGTGTTTTCTGTATTGCTGTCATAGATTTTCTGCCCAAATTTTTTTGTTCTCATTAATTACAACTTTACCATTACTGCAAATTTTTTTTTCTTTTTAATATATATGGAAAATATTGCAACCATTTAAAAATTATATAAAAGTAAATCATAAAAATAGAAGGACCCAATATTAATATATTGAGTAAAAATTGATTTCAGATGAATCAACAATTGAATTCCAATTTAAAATTTAAGAAGTATAATAAAATTAATAGTTTCTGAAAATATTAATTAATGCATTGTGAAACATATATGTAATTGATACAATTACATATATATTGATAACATTTTCTTATAAAATATAATTTTTAAAAATTTATTATTAAAAAATTAAAGTAAAAAATACAATGATAAATTAAAGAAATATGAAAATTATTATTCTGAATGAAGTAAATATATATATATATATATATATTAGAAAGTAGAATTGTAATAATATGGCTTTGTAAAGGGTAGAGTCACAAAACAAACCATGTTGTACTTATAATATTCCCACTTGGTACTTTTGATTAAAACCAGGTATCTTACGTTGGCCTGTTTTCTTGGAAAACCACTGCGCCTCTATCCCCACCACCATCGCTACCAATCTCTTAACACAATGTCCACGTTCCCACCTACATCCTTATCATTTATAACCCCTTTCTCTTCTCGCCATTTTCCACACGCAGAACCAATATCTTTCAATACCCACCAAAAAAAAATTCGAATCACATAGCAATCGATTAATCAACAAGCACCATGCGGATGAGTTGCAATGGATGTCGAGTCCTTCGCAAAGGCTGTAATGATAACTGTAGCATTAAACCTTGCCTTCAATGGCTCAAATCCCCCAAATCCCAAGCTAATGCCACTCTCTTTTTAGCTAAATTCTACGGCCGTGCCGGCCTTATCAACCTCATCAATGCCGGCCCTCCACATCTCCGTCCTGGTAATCCATCAATCTTGATCTTTTGCTTTTGATTTCCTTTAAAATCTTTTATGAATTTCCAATTGAAATATGAGTATTAACTATGGTTTTATTGCAGCTATTTTTAGATCATTGCTGTACGAGGCTTGCGGGCGGATTGTTAACCCGGTTTTCGGTTCGGTCGGGTTGTTATGGACGCAGAATTGGCAGCTCTGCCAAGCTGCAGTAGAAGCTGTTTTAAAAGGTGAGCCGATCACGCAAATTTCTTCTTCTGAAATGGCTATCGACGCATGTGATATTCGCCACGTGTACAAGGATGATGATAGCTCGGTTATCAACGGTTCTGCGGCTGCTTCTGATCAGCTTCATAAGGTCAGGCGTAAGCCTAAGAGCCAGTTCAAGCGGTCGGCTCCTAAACCCAAACTCAACGTAGAGCCGGCTTCGGGGATTGTGGATGACAATATCGTGAGCTGGCGTCCGAGTATTGGCAGTGATGTTGGAGAAGGTGACAGCTCGTCTGACGAGACCGTGGAGGCTTCATTAGTTAAACTTGATGAGCAGGCCGATGGCAGTGATGTAGTATTAGAATTGACTTTGGGTTTTAAGTAAAGATTAGGGAGATAGATGGACGGTTGCGATGGTGACACGCATAGGGGAAGAGTTGCAATTTTGGTGCACCGAGAACCAATTTTGACTGCGTTGGGGATTTTAAGTTTTATTTTTGGCGACGCCTTTTTTGTCGTAGGTGGAAATTTTTTACTGTTTATTTTAGATTTAATTGTTTACTGTTTTAAGTGTACATCTGCACAATATGTCAGTGGCAAAATGAACCAGTTAGAAACAATTATAGAATTGAAAAAAATCAACATGTTCATTATTGTTTTTGGGATTGTTGCAATTTTTTTAATAAAGTGTCAATGCAATTTTACCAACATTGTAGATATTTGCAATGACCTGTTCACATTAGGTTAATTTTATTATAACTATAATATTAATGTCCGGTGAGTAGCCAGGCCGAGCTGAATTTTGGTGGATTCGGTTTATCGAGTTAAATGTTGATTTGTTTATAATTGAATTTACCTTACTAAATTATTTGGTGTTTATAAATTGTTTATAATTTTAAACAAGTTTAAAAAAATTTAAAAAATTAAAATTATATATTAAAAAATTAAAAATAAATTAAAATATATTTAATAAAAAATTTAATAATATATTTTCTAAAACAATAAAAATTGATATATTATACATATAAAATTAAATTATAAAACATTCAAATTACAAGCTGATTTGTTAGTTTCTACTCAAATTTGTTTGTGAATTTTACGAACCAAATTTTATATAGTTTGAACTCGATTCATTTATTAAATAAGTTACAACATATAAATTTGAATAAATTTTTATTGAGTTGTTCGTGAGCACCTTAACTTGTTTATACCTAATTAGTGGTATTAAAAACATCAACATCTAGCGGCTTTAACTTAAACTTTGAGTTCAAGTATTCTATGGAAAAAAAAAAAAAAAAAAAAAAAACAGGTTATGAAAGTTTTATTCCTTATAAATTCATATAGCTTAAATTTTAAAATAGCTAAAATTCTTTTAACTAATAAATACTGGAACATCAAATAAAATACTATAGTATAAAAAACTTATATATATAAAAGTTTTCAAATTTTATACTACGGTTAATGTGATAAAAAAAATTTACTAAATCCACCTCCAAGTTGGTTGAACAATCCTTAAAAATCTTAGAGTCTATTTCGTTTATATTTTAGAATTGGAATTTGAAAATGGGTAGAAATCGGAAATAGAATGTGTCACGATCCAAATTGAGAGTCATGACCGGTGCTAAGAAACGAGAATTTTTTCGAATTTGAAACTCGTAACAAGCCTAAAAAATAAAAGCACATGCAGTAAATAAATAAAAAGTATAACTAAATTAAAATTTGTCAATTTATATATAAATATAAATATTCAATATCCTTTCATAAATAAAAAAATATTCATACAATATACTGGATACAAAGTATCAAGAATAAATAATACTCTTCTGATACAATAACACTACTATTTGCAATTTCTAGAATACAAATCAAAGTTTAAATATAAATTTTACATAATCTAGCCGGGGTGGAAAAACACCAGTGAATAGCTCTACTACTAAGGTCTGACAATATAAGATCTTCTAAAAAAATAATTGAGGAGGGACAGACCTCACTGAGTGAATTATTATAATATATATACATGCAGTCTAAACCATATATAGTCAAACATTCTTATATATATATATATATATATATATATATATATATATATATATATATATATATATATATATATATGCATATACACGTATTTCACACAAATGTCAAACTCTACTTTTATATATGTAATAAATGCAGAAAACGTTTATTGTAATATATAAAGGATCAAATAGAATCTTATTTAATCACAAGCTCAATCAATAATACCGCTCTAACCATACAGACTCACTTAATTCCAAGGTAATTCACTTATTCCATTTTAGATAATTGACTGGCCCCGAGACACTAAGTCAACCGAGCTCCAGCAATCTAACTATCAGTGTGATTGGCCCCGAGGCACTAGGTCAACTGAGCTCCAGTGTCACGACCCAAAATAGGGGCCATGACCGGCGCTAAGGAACGGGAATTATTTCGAATCCGGAACCCGTAGCAAGCCTTAAAATAAAATAAAACATGCAATAATAATAATAACATAATTAAAATAATCTGTAGCGGAAATAAATTATAAATAAAACAAAATAATAATCTGCCAATGATATTAAATCAAACATCCTTATTTCATATATTAATAATCTTTTAATACAAATCCAGTTCAAATATTTAAAATACATAACTCATACAAATATAATACAACATCCTTTTTCAATTTTACAACTACTACAGTGTCTAGATTATAAAAATAAAACTCAAGTGAGCAGTTTACATAATGAAGCCGAAGTAGAAAAATTTCGGTGTATGGGTCTACTATTGAGGTCTAAAGACGATGACTCTCCTGAAAAAATAGTTAACGGAGGGGAGTCAGACCTCACTGAGTGAATTGTTATAATATATATACATACATAACTAAATGACAATGCACACAGTCAATAGTATATATAATAAATATATATATACAAGCAAATATACACAGATGCAACAAAATTATTTATATATTTTACTGAAAATCACTATTTATGAAGGATCAAATAGAACCCTAGAAAATCGCAACTTCAAACAGTGTTAGAAAACACTCTAGCCATACAGGCTCACTTATTCCAAATACATTCACTTGTTCCATTTGGACAGTAGACTGGCCCCGAAACACTTAGTCAACCGAGCTCTAGCATCACACTCTCAAATCATATCTCACATCACATCATCCATCCATATCCACAAATAGGTTAGTAATATGGCCTAAATGCTATCAGCGTACCGGTATGTACTCGGTCCTAGTGCTGCCCACTAGGTAGCACGTTCTATTAATATCCTTCATTTTAAATATAAAACATACATTCATAAAAATAAATGATGCATGAATTTGAAAATAAACAACAACATAAACCATATATATACTAGAAATATACTAAAAGTAAACCAGATATATTTTGAGTATATATACTTCAAATAAAATTTAATTTAATTTAATTACAAAATAAACTAGAAATAAACCATAAATAAACCTAAAAACATTTTAAGAATAACTTATTAATAAACATGCATATAGTTTGAAAATATACCAAAAGTAAACCTAAGTAATACTTAAATCATTTATGCATATTTATCAAAATAAATCATACATTTCTAAAATCATGCATCCTAGAATATATATATATATATATATAATAACAGCTCACTATTTATTGCGCTCCTCGAGATGGGTTTGACGGGCCTGGTCCACTAGGCCTCGGTCTCAACGCAACTAAACAAATAAATGACAACAGAAAATCAGAATAAATCTAACAGAAGTTCTAAAGACTCGATCTAGAATACTAGACACAGAATTAAAATAGAAATTCGACCGGACATCACGTTTTACAAAAATTTTACCAAAAATCCGACAGAACCTCCCTTGTAAAACGGACATCTCTCTACTCAAAGAGTA
The DNA here is from genome assembly GCA_947683625.1 of Mallotus nudiflorus. Classification (NCBI taxonomy): domain Eukaryota; kingdom Viridiplantae; phylum Streptophyta; class Magnoliopsida; order Malpighiales; family Euphorbiaceae; genus Mallotus; species Mallotus nudiflorus. Next base: position 951,548 of record CANTUR010000375.1, on the reverse strand, counting down.
GAGCTGGTCTTGTAAAGAAATACACTTCAAGAATAAACACAAAATTCACAACCAAAACCCCCTTAGTCGGATCTCCAAACTACATTTCACCGACCGAGGTTCACAATTCACAAAATATTACAGAAATATCAAAAATGCCCTTTTATAATAAAAATACATTTTATCAATCCAAATTACTTAATTAACCCTAACATGTTAAAAACCGATAAAAACTCATTTTATTAGAAAAATCGTATATTATATATATAATTTGAAAATAATTTATGAAAAATAGTTTTAATTAGTTAAAAATACTAAATAATTTATAAAAATAATTTTTATACCTAAATAACTATTAAAACCAATTTAATTACATTTTTAACCAATTTAGTGTCAAATTACCAAAATACCCCTATATATATAAATTTACTAAAATAAATCCAAAAATTCACCAAAATAATATAATTACTCAAAATTAATTTTATCAACATATAATTCAATAATATCAATAAATATACTCAATTTACCAATTTATTTCAATTAAACACATAATTAACTCCTATTTTCCAAAAATCACATAAACTTAATAAATTCCAAATAAATATATAAAATTCACAAAAATACAAATAAATTTCTAAAATTCATTTCAACACCTATAATTACCATAAAACACAATTTCATAATTTAATTAATTAATTTTTGAAAATTAGAAAATAATAATAAAATAATCAAAAATTCCCAAAAATCAAAATAAATTCCAAAAATTCCAAAAAAATTACAACATGTAGATTAAGTTACAAGAATCAAAATTTGTGAGGAAAGTTTTCATGAATCAATCAATTAAAGCTAAAAAAATTCAGAAACCCTAATAGGCCGAAATGAAGAAATTGAACCTAGGAAAATCTAAAACCATTTTAAGTGAAACAAAGCTTGGAATCACACTCACTGGAGCTCAAGAGAAGATAGAGAGCAGTAGCGTGAAAAATGGTGGCTGGAATCGTTGTGATCGACGATGGATTGAAGTTTCAGTTTTCCAACAATAACATGGTGAAACGGCGCCAGAGAAGAGAAGAGAAGGTGGCAGAGCTATTGGCTTGGAAGGGCGGAGCTCAGGGTGGCACACCGACGGCCTGAAAACTGGATGACAGGCGGTGGTGATGGTGGAAATCGATCGGGTGATGGTGGCATTCTATGTAAATTTGATAAACTTTAATAATTTTGTATATATATATCTTTAACTTTAATAATTTATACTTTAATATAATAATTTTATATTCAAAAAAATTCTACACCACATAATTTAAAAATAATTAATATTTATACATATACATATGTTAATTAAATTAACAACTATATAATATATACATACATAATTAAAATAATTACTAAACCCTAAAATTATTAAATATATGTATATATATGCATGTATATGTATGTATTTTAATACGAGAATTAAAATAATGCATGAACTCATGCAAATGCGTAAATCTATTTAAAATAATTAATATTAAATTATTTACATGTCAATTTTTCCGAAAATATAATTCATGGGAAAATTTTACGTAAAGTACTTAAAATAATGTAAAACAATTAAAATTAGCTTTAAACAAACAACAAACTCATAAAATATCATAAATATATACAAAAATTATTAACACTACATATCCCAATACAGTATAAAAATATTTAAAAACTCGGGATATTACAATCTTCCCCCCTTATAAGAATTCATCCCCGAATTCCAGAAAGAAAATTACAATATCAAGAAGGAAAGAGATACGGGTAAGAAGCTCGCATCTCGACTTCAGTCTCCCACGTATGCTCCTTAACTCTGTTGCTACGCCATAGAACCTTGACCATCAGAATCTGCTTCAACCATAATTGTCGAACTTGATAATCAACGATCGCCATAGGTTCTTCCACAAACTTCAAATCTTTGTTCACTTCTACACTGTCGGGCTGCAACACGTGTGAAGGGTCTGAGATATACTTTCTCAGCATAGAGATATGGAACACCGGATGCACCTGTGACATACTCGGGGGCAAAGCCCACTGATATGCAACAGTGTCAACTCTCTCCAGAATCTCAAACGGTCCGATATATCTCGGTGCTAACTTACCCTTTCTGCCAAATCTCATAACACCCTTAATCGGAGACACCTTCAGAAAAACAAAGTCTCAAACCTGAAACTCCACATCTCTGCGCCTAGGATCCGTATAGCTCTTCTGCCTGCTAACTGCGGTCTCTAATATGTGCTTAATCATGGCGACTTTCTCTACAACATCCTAAACCATCTCAAGTCCAGTCAAAGCTCTCTCACCTATCTCATCCCAACTCAGAGGGGATCTACATTTCCTTCCATACAACGCCTCATACGGTGCCATGCCAATACTGCTATGGTAGCTGTTATTATATGCAAACTCCACAAGTGGCAAATGATCATCCCAGCTACCTCCCAAATCCAGAACACACATCCTCAACATATCTTCCAGTGTCTGGATCATCCTCTCAGACTGACCATCTGTCTGAGGATGAAAAGTAGTACTAAAATCCAACCTAGTGCCCATCGTTTCCTGCAACTTCTATAAAAAATAAGAGGTAAAAATTGAACCTCTATCTGACACAATGGACATAGGTACTCCATAAAGGCACACAATATGTTTCACATATAGCTTCACTAATTTAGCTACAGAATAAGTGGCTTTCATAGGCAAGAAATGTGCAGACTTGGTCAACCTGTCTACAATCACCTAGATGGAATCATATCCATCCTTAAAACGAGGTAAACCAACCACAAAATCCATAGCTATCCTTTCCCACTTCCACTCGGGAATAGGAAGAGGCTAAAGCTTCCTAGAAGGCTTCTGATGTTTAGCTTTCACTTGCTGACACGTCAGGCACTTAACAACATATTCAGTGACATCCTTCTTCAATCCGTCCTACCAGTACAAATCTCTGATACTGTGGTACATCTTAGTGACACCCGGATGTACGCTATAAGCTGTAGAATGTGCTTCCTCTAGGATCTCTTCTCTCAAATCATCCACATCAAGAACACACAATCTACCACTGATCCACAACATACCATTATTATCAAGTGTGAAATCAGTGAACTTCCCTGCTCAAACATTCTCTACAAGCTCTTCTAGAATAGGATCTCGACTCTGAGCTACTTTAATCCTATCCCTCAGTATAGATCACACCTTAAATTGAGCTAGCAGTCCACCTGACCTACTTATCTTCATCATTAGACCTTGATCCACTAACAGATGCAACTCCTGGATCAACGGTCTCCTCTCAACACTGATGTGAGCAAGACTACTTGAGGACTTTCTACTCAAGGCATCTGCTACCACATTAGCCTTGCCCGGATGATATAATATCTCACAATCGTAATCCTTCAGCAATTCTAACCATCTCCTCTGTCTCATATTCAAATCTCTATGCTGGAAAATGTACTTAAGGCTCTTGTGATCAGTAAAAATCTTATAAGTCACCCCGTACAAATAATGTCTCTAAATCTTCAGAGCAAAGATCACTACAACCATTTCAAGGTCATGTGTAGGATAGTTCTGCTCATGCTTCTTCAACTGCCTCGAAGCATAGGCTATCACCCTACCATTATGCATCAACACACAACCAAGGCCAACTCTAGAGGCATCACAATAAACTGTGAACTTATCCACACTATTAGGCAAAGCTAGCACTAGAGCTGTGGTCAATTTCTCCTTCAACAATTGAAAACTATTCTCGCAAGCTTCTAACCACTTGAATCTAACATTCTTCTGAGTTAAGTGAGTCATAGGGGCTGTAATTCTGGATAAAATCCTACACAAACTGCTTATAATACCCAGCTAAACCCAAAAAACTCTGAATCTCAATAACAGAAGTCGGTCTAGGCCACTCAAACACTGCCTTAATCTTCTGTGGATCAACCTGAATACCTTCTTTAGACACCACATGTCCAAGAAAAGAAATACTCTCCATCCAGAAATCACACTTCGAGAATTTAGCATAAAGCTGATGATCTCTCAGTGTCTATAGTACAGTCTTCAAATGATATATATGCTCCTCCATACTCCTCAAATATACCAGTATATCATCAATGAAGACTACCACAAACTGATCCACATATAGTCTGAATACCTTATTCATCATGTCCATAAAAGCTGCTGGTGCATTAGTCAAGCCAAAAGACATTACCAGAAACTCATAATGGCCATATCGAGTGTGGAATGCCGTTTTAGGAACATCGGCTTCACTAATCCGCAGCTGATGATAACTTGACCTCAGATCAATCTTGGAAAAGAATTGTGCACCCTGTAGCTGGTCAAACAAGTCATCTATCCTCGGGAGAGGATACTTATTCTTCACTGTCACCTTATTCAGCTCTCTATAGTCAATGTACAGTCTCAGGGTACCATCCTTCTTTTTCACAAATAGGACTGGTGCAACCCAAGGAGAAACACTGGGTCTAATAAAACCCTTATCCAATAACTCTTATAATTGCTCCTTCAATTCCTTCAACTCTACAGGAGCCATTCTGTAGGGTGGCATAGATATAGGAGTAGTACCTGGAACCACATCTATATAGAACTCAATCTCTCTGTGAGGTGGTAAACCTGGCAACTCCTCAGGAAAAACATCAAGAAACTCACAGGCAACAGGAACATCTGTGAGTGACAACTTCTCCACTGAAGTATCCCTGACTAATGCCAAATATCCCTGACATCCTTTCCTCAGCAACTTCCTAGCCGTAATAGCGAAAATTAAATTATGAGGTGCTGAACTACTATCACCCACAAACTTAAATTCTTCTTCATCAGGAATTCTGAAAGTCACCTCTTTATTCCAATAATCCACCATGGCATAGTGCTGAGATAACCAGTCCATACCCAGAATAACATCAAACTCCATTATATCCAACAGAATCAAATCAGCGGATAATTCTCTATCTCCTATGAGAACTGGACAACCAAAAAGAACAATATTGGTGTCCAAATAATCACTTAAAGGAGTGGCAACAGACAAAGGAAAAGCCATCCTCGAAGCTTGCCAACAAGACTTGAAAGCAAAAATGGGAGAAACAAACGAATGCGTGGCACCCGGATTAAACATAACCCAAGCATCCAGGTAACAAATAGAAACAATACCTGCCACGACTGCATTAGATGCCTGAGCATCCTGCTGAGTAAGATGGAAAACTCTGGCCTGTCCTCGACCTCCCTGTTGACTGGTGGAAGCCTGTCCAACACCTCTAGCACCTCCTCTAGTACCTTTACCATAACCCTGCTACGGAATAAGTTGAGTAGAACTTTGATGCTGGGCTGGAGGCAACTGAAATGGTACGGGTGCAGCACTAGCTATCGACTGCTATGGAAATCATGGAATCTGTGGCTACTGATACCCGGAGTAAGGACATGATCTGGCATAATGTCCTATCTGCCTGCATATGAAGCATGTCACTGGTGTCAAGTAACACGGTCCCTGATGGACTCTACTGCAGGTCTGGCAAACACTGGCAGCTGATCCGGAACTATAACCACTACTGCTGCTTGAAGCACCTGACCCGAATCTGAAAGGTCTACATTAACCTCCATGGCCATGTCTACTACTCCGATGCACTCGCTGCTACTGCCTCTGACTCTGCTGAGTTGGACCTCTCTACTGACTACTCGAACCAACATGAAAACTCAAATACGGAGTAGCCTGCAATCCACTCGATTGAATACCCAGCTGGTAATAATCAAGCATCGCTCCCTGCCTAACTAGCCTTAGCTCAATCTCTTTGGCCAACTCAATCACAGACTCTAGAGTAAGGCCCGCTGTAGGCATACCAACAAATGCTGAACCCAATCTGGTGACATAGGTAGTAACTGTGAAATACTGGTCTCGCATCAAATCCTCTGCATATCTACCCAGCCAAAGGAACTCTCGGGTGTACTCCTTTATTGATCGATCACCACGAGAAATGCTAGTCAACCGGAGATGATAACTCATATGGAGAGGCTTTGGATAAAATCTCCTCATAAATCGCTCTCGAAACTAAGCCCAGGTCATCGTCATCATATAGGGTTGAATCATCTGAATAAACCAGTCCAAGGCTGGTCCCTCGATAGACAGATCGATAATCATAATCCACTGATACTCGATGTGAGCAGTCCGAGTCCTAGTCTCAATCGCATATAGAAAATCTAACGGATCGAAAGTCCTATCGAAGGCAATCCTGCCAACTCTGGCATAGAACAGAGCTGCCTCAGAGTCAGACATACCTTGCTGATAGGCAGGTTGAACAGGCTGAACGACTAGAGGTACAGGATCCTCAAATTTAGGCTCTACAGGCTCCTCATCCTGTATCTCTCTTTGCCTACGGCGACCTGCCGCTCCTCGAGGTCTACCTCTGCCATGACCTCTGTGTCTAACTAGCTGCTCAGGAGGTAAAACCTCATCCTGAAAAGACTCATCATCCTCGACCTCAATGACCGGTGGAGTGACACGTGCTCACCTCCTCATTCTGAAAAGACAACAGAATAATTCAGACAAACAGACAACGGAGGAATAACGCAGAAAACTAAAGCAAGGATTACTTATCAAGACATACTCGAACCTAATTTACTGTAGTAGTTCAACAGAAAACACAACACTAAAAACTAGGGCCACAACTCACACAACTAAGCCCTGACACAGAACTCCGCTCTGATACTAACTTTGTCACGACCCAAAATAGGGGCCATGACCGGCACTAGGGAACGGGAATTCTTTCGAATCAAGAACCAGTAGCAAACCTTAAAATAAAATAAAACATGCAATAATAATAATAACATAATTAAAATAATCTGCAGTAAAAATAAATCATAAATAAAACAAAATAATAATCTGCCAATGATATTAAATCGAACATCCTTATTTCATATATTAATAATCTTTTAATACAAGTCCAGTTCAAATATTTAAAGTACATAACTCATACAAATATAATACAACATCCTTTTTCAATTTTACAACTACTACAGTGTCTAGATTATAAAAATAAAACTCAGGTGAGCAGTTTACATAATGAAGCCGGGGCAGAAAAATTCCGGTGTATGGGTCTGCTACTGAGGTCTAAAGATGATGACTCTCCTGAAAAAATAGTCAACGGAGGGGAGTCAAACCTCACTGAGTGAATTGTTATAATATATATACATGCATAACTAAATGACAATGCACACAGTCAATAGTATTTATAATAAATATATATATACAAACAAATACACATAGATGCAATAAAATCATTTTATATATTTTACTAAAAATCATTATTTATGAAGGATCAAATAAAACCCTAGAAAATCGCAACTTCAAACAATGTTAGAAAACACTCTAGCCATACAGGCTCACTTATTCCAAATATATTCACTTGTTCCATTTGGACAATAGACTGGCCCCGAGACACTTGGTCAACCGAGCTCTAGCAATCACACTCCCAAATCATATCTCACATCACATAAATCAATCCATCCAATATCCACAAATAGGTTAGTAATATGGCCTAAATGCTATCAGCGTACCGGTATGTACTCAGTCTCAGTGCTGCTCACTAGGTAGCACGTTCTATTGATATCCTTCATTTTAAATATAAAACATACATTCATAAAAATAAATGAAGCATGAATTTGAAATAAATAGCAACATAAACCATATATATACTAGAAATATACCAAAAGTAAGCCAGGTATATTTTGAGTATATATACTTCAAATAAATTTAATTTAATTATAAAATAAACTAGAAATAAACCATAAATAAACCTAAAAATATTTTAAGAATAACTTATTAATAAAACATGCATATAGTTTGAAAATATACCAAAAATATACCAAAAGTAAACCTAAGTAATATTTAAATCATTTATGCATATTTATCAACAAAATAAATCATACATTTCTAAAATCATGCATCCTAGAACATATATATATAAAATAATAACTCACTATTTATTGTGCTCCTCGAGATGGGTTTGACAAGCCTAGTACACTAGGCTTCGGTCTCAGCGCAACTAAATAAATAAACGACAATAGAAAATTAGAATAAATCTAATAGAAGTTCTAAAGACTCGATCTAGAATACTAGACACAAAATTAAAATAGGAATTCGATCGGACATCACGTTTTACGAGAATTCTACCAAAAATTTAGCAGAACCTCCCCTGTAAAATGGACATCTCTCTACTCAAAGAGTAGAGTCGGTCCTACAAAGAAATATACTTCAAGAATAAATACAGAATTCACAACCAAAACCCCTCGGTCGGACTCCAAACTACATTTCACCGACCGAGGTCCACAATTCACAGAATATTACAGAAATATCAAAAATGCCCTTTTATAATAAAAATACATTTTATCAATCCAAATTACTTAATTAACCCTAAAACATGCTAAAAACCGATATAAAGCTCATTTTATTAGAAAAATCGTATATTATATATATAATTTAAAAATAATTTACGAAAAATAGTTTTAATTAGTTAAAAATACTAAATAATTTATAGAAATCATTTTTATACCTTAAATAACTATTAAAACCAATTTAATTACATTTTTAACCAATTTAATGTCAAATTACCAAAATACCCCTATATATATAAATTTACTAAAATAAATCCAAAAATTCACCAAAAATAATATAATTACTCAAAATTAATTTTCTCAACATACAATTCAATAATATCAATAAATATACTCAATTTACCAATTTATTTCAATTAAACACATAATTAACCCTATGTTCCAAAAATCACATAAACTTAATAAATTCCAAATAAATATATAAAATTCACAAAAATTACAAATAAATTTATAAAATTCATTTAAACACCTATAATTACCATAAAACACAATTTCATAATTTAATTAATTAATTTTCAAAAATTAGAAAATAATAATAAAATAATAAAAAATTCCCAAAAATCAAAATGAATTCCAAAAATTCCAAAAAAATTAAATCATGTAGATTAAGTTACAAGGATCAAAATTTGTGAAGGAATTTTTCATGAATCATTCAAATTGAAGCTAAAAAAATTCAGAAACCCTAATAGGCCGAAATGAAGAAATTGAAACCTAGGAAAATCTAGACCATTTTAAGTGAAACAAAGCTTGGAATCACACTCACCGGAGCTCAAGGAGAAGATAGAGACTGGCGGCATGAAAAATGGTGGCCGGAATTGCTGTGATCGACGATGGCTTGAAGTTTCGGTTTTCCAGCAATAACATGGTGAAACGGCACCGGAGAAGAGAAGAGAACGTGGTGGAGCTGCTGGCTGGGAAGGGCGGAGCTCAGGGTGGCACACTGATGGCCTGAAAATGGGATGACAGGCGATGGTGATGATGGAAATCGAACGGGTGATGGAGGAGAGGGGCTAATGGCATTCTATGTAAATTTGATAAACTTTAATAATTTTGTATATATATATCTTTAATTTTAATAATTTATACTTTAATATAATAATTTTATATTCAAAAAAATTCTACACCACATAATTTAAAAATAATTAATATTTATACATATACATATGTTAATTAAATTAACAACTATATAATATATACATACATAATTAAAATAATTACTAAACCCTAAAATTATTAAATATATGTATATATATGCATGTATATGTATGTATTTTAATACGAGAATTAAAATAATGCATGAACTCATGCAAATGCGTAAATCTATTTAAAATAATTAATATTAAATTATTTACGTGTCAATTTTCCCGAAAATATAATTCCCGAGAAAATTTTACGTAAAGTACTTAAAATAATATAAAACAATTAAAATTAGCTTTAAACAAACAACAAACTCATAAAATATCATAAATATATATAAAAATTATTACCACTGCATATCCCGATGTAATATAAAAATATTTAAAAACTCGGGATATTACATCCAGCAATCACTCTACTCAATCACATCAATCTCCATAATCGATCAATCAAATATTATCTCAAATGATATCGGAATTCCACCCTAAAATCTATCGCACCGGTACGTACTCGGTCATAGTGTTGCCCACTAGGTAGCACGTTCTATTGATATCCTTCAATAAAAATTAAACATACATAAGGAAAATAAATAATGCATAACAACATTCATAATAACGAAATAAACCATATATATACCTAAAATAAACTAAGTATATTTATTCGAAATAAATTCGAAATCAACCATAAAAATAAATCAATTAAAAACCAATAATATACTAAAACATTCTAAATATATATATCGAAAATATAACATGCATTTATTTTGAAATATATCAAAAAAATACTAAAAATATACCTAATTATATAACATGCATATATCTAAATAAACCCTAAATATACCAAAGATATACTAAAAATAAACCAAAAATATACTAAATCATTTAATACATAAATCACATTTAGACATAAAATAAAATGTAAAACCCTTATTCACGAACCCTAAATATAATGCATATATAGTCTAATAACTTGTTTGCACTCCTCGAGATTAACTGGACAAACCTGATCCGATAGGCCTCGGTCTCGACGCAACTAGAAAAATAAACAATAATAAATTAGAATATATTATAACTTTACGCTTCTAGGATTCCTATAGAAAGACTCGATCAAAATTCCAAAACTAGACCCGAACAAGTTATCACGTTTTACTAGAAATTTAGCAAAAATTCGACAGAGTCTCCTTTGTAAAACGGACGTCTCCCTACAAAAACAGGGTTGATCTTGCACAAAAAACACACTTCTAAAATCACAAAGCTCACCATCTCATGTTAGGACCCCAAACTCCACAAATTCCCCAACTGAGGTTCACAAATCACAAACCAACAATATTAAATAAATAAAATCATAAAAATCATAAAAAATCCATAAAAATATTAAAAACCTTTATTTTCCAACTAAAATATAAAATTCTAATTTTTAAATAATATTATGTAATAAAATTCATAAATGGAATAAAATTCCCATTTTATAATTAAATTAACATAAATTTCCAATAATTATTAAAATCACAATTTAACATCATAAAAATGATAAAATACCCATTTAAGCTCAAAATAATAAATAAATTTATTATTTATATAATATTCCAAAATTATCACAAATTAACTAATAAAATCTCAAATATTATACAATATTAATAAAAACCAATTTTTCAAATAATTGACCTAAAATGGTTAAATTCACAATTAACTATGTAAATAGTTTAATTATATAATAAAATTAATTTAAAACCCATTTTTATCACCAAAATAGTAAATAATATATATTTGAATTTAATTTTCAAAAATTAATATTAATTGGTTAGAAATTACAAATAATTTATAAAAATCATTTTAATACTCTATATAATCATAAAATCATTTAAAATATAATATTTGACTATATTTTTAACAAAATCCATAATTAACCTATATTTTCAAAAATTACATAATACAAATAATTTCCTTAAAAATTATATAAAATCACAAAAAAATTATTTTATCAATATACAATATTCTAACATTACTGAAAACATATAATTAACCAATATTTTCAACAAAAATATAACTTTAACCCAAAATTCAAATATATACATAATATAAAAATATTCTTAAAAATTATATAATATTTTCAAAAATTATTTTCTCAACACTAAAATTAATATCAACATATAATAACACTAATTTAATCAAATCCATAATTAAAATAATTAATTAACAAAAATTCAATAAATAATAATAAAATAATCAAAATTACCCATAAATTAAACTAATTCAATAAAAATTAACAAAAATTATTTCTAGTAAGATTGAGCTACCAAGAACAATATTTCAAAAGTAAAAATCAACAAATCAAACAATTTCTAACTAAAAAAAAATAAAAACCCTAATATACATAAATAAAAATCTTGGTATAACTTACAAACAAGGAGGTTTGAGCTTGAACCAAGCTCGGAAACGACTTGACCGGAGCTCAAGGAGTCGAACGGCATCAGAACGATGAGCTCGCGTCGACTACAATGTCTCTGGCAACCAAGAATGCAGCTTTTGCCGCTGCTACTATTTTTGTTGTTCTACGACGGGGAAGAAGGAAGATGAGAGCAGAGAAGACAATGACAATGGCAGGAGGAAGGAAGGTCGACGATTTGAAGGTTGAAGATCCACAGTGGCAGGGAGAAAATCAAACAGAGCAGGGAGGAGATAGTGGTTCTGCGTTTTTTGTTCTTCTTTTATACACACACACATTGCCACACAAATGCACTAATAAAATAAAATAATGTAATATTAAAAAATGACAATAATAATATTAATAATAGTAGTGGAATAATTTAAAAATATTAATAATACTCATAATAATAACAAATAACAAAAATAATAATAATATACTTAACAATAATAAAATAATAGTAATACTATTGAAAATAACAACAATAATAGTAACTTTAATATTTAAATGACAAACTTCAAAAATAATTATTTTACGTAAGAAAATTTATATATGTAAAATAAAGATGGTTAACTACAAATAATAATAATATAAATCTCATGAAAATAAATTATTTGTACATAAATAATTCTATTAAAATAAAATATATAATTAACATTAATAATTAACGATAATAATACACAATTTAAATTTTAAAATTATTAATACTGCATATCCCAAAATATATTTTAATAATTTAAAACAAGGTCATAACATAATGAATATTTGAAGAAAATATTTAGTTCACTAGATAACAACATTATTTAGCAACTAAATTTTCTTTTATAAAAAATATTTTTGTAAGTATTTTTATATATAAAAGATTAACATTATAATTATTTTTATATATAAAAAATTCATATTATAATTATCTATTATAAATTTTTTTAAAAATAAGTATTTATTAAAATATTATTATAATTTTAAAAACATATATTATAAACATTATTTTTTTGATACATATTTTTATTTAAACATTTAATACATATTTTTATTAATTTGTATGTTTTATTTAAATATATATTAATAATTAAATATTTGATTGATTGTATAATTAATTTGACTTGATTTCTAAATTTATCAAAATCAATTCCTTAACAAGATTAAGAATATAAGAGAAATAGTGATTCTCATTGATGGAATAATCACATTCCTATTCCAATGTTGAATTTTAGCTAACAAAACACTAAAAATTAAAATTATCTATTCTAATTTCAGTTTTTACTCTTATTTTTACCAAATAAATGGACCCTTTTAGGAATATACTTAAAAATTTACTACAATGGAAACAATTAATACAAGCATACATTCATATCTATTTAACAACAAAAACAATAGTCTAAAATACTATTGATGACATTAAAAAGAGATAAACCATAACATATTATAGGCGACGGGATTTAGCGTGTACCCAAGTATTTGAAAACCACGACATTGTGTAAATTTGAAGACCACTAGAAAATATAAAATAGGCTTGTAGCCCAAAATTGGAGAAAGAGTTGCCATTCGGATTAAAGTCAGGACACACTGTACGACAACTAGATTCTACGGAGGTTCCCACAAGCTGTCATTAGAGAACAAGTTTGGAAACTGCGTATGAGCTTTTGGAATGTCCACTTAACCTTGCAGTTGGCCTCCATTTGTGTTTTGTATTTTGTTATCTTTAATTATTCAATTATCTCCTTATTAACATGTAAGGACTTAAATTTTCATGTATTAAATTAAGAAATTTAATTTCAGGATATGTTGTGTTAATAATTATTTTTATTTTATATTTTATTTTGAGGTTAAATATTATTTTAACAATAATAAGTTAAATTTAGTATCTATTAGAGTATTGGAGCAAATTATTATAATCTATGATTAAAATTAATTGAAAATAATTTTATTGTTTAATGAATTATATAATTTTGTCCTTTATACTTATATAAAAAATATATTTTTTTCTTTTCTTTTTCTTTTTCTTTTTCTTTCTCTTTCTTTCTTCCTTTCTTTCTTTCTTTTTTTCTTTTTTTCTTTTCTTCTATTTTTCTTCTTCACTGCGTACGATACCATCAACCACTGCCACCCACAGCCATCGCCACCACTTTAGCTTGTCGTGCCATCGCCAGCAGGAGTCCTCACCATCGCTAGCATCTCCACGCTCATCGGAGCTCCTCCCTCCTCCTCCATTTTTCTTTTTTCGGACATTTTTAGGGGAGAGCTTGTCGGAGTCAATTCTGGTGACAACAATCCTCGCCGGTGGGTGCAAAACAACCCTCTTCTCTTGGGTAACCATTCTCCTCAATCAATTTCATATTCTAACACTAGTAAGGACTTTAATTTTGAGAAGTTAATTTTAGGTCTTTTTTATTTAAATTGTGAAATTGGATGTCTATTTGAATTTTTTTATATGTTCTTTAGGACTGATTATTGTATGCATCATTATGAGGATTTCAAAATAATATTTATGAATTTTTAGAAAATTTTTGAATTTTCAGGTCTCGGATTACTGTTCATGACACTATTCCTAACTCGAAAATTTTTTATATTTTAAATAAATTCTACCAATTATTTTAAGCAAGTTTCGTTAAGGAAGTTTATTAAAATTGTGTACCAAATTTTTATTACAAATTTTCAAATATTTATGTCAAAAATGATTTTTGGGAAAATTAATTTAAATTGGTAAATTTTATGTTTTAATTGAAATTATGGTGAATTATGATGTTTTGGATAATTTTTGAGTAATAAATACTATTAAAATAAATTTTATGAATTTATTCCTATTTTTAGCTAATTATAAGTAATTATCGAAATAATATCCAAATAAAATAATATTTATGATTTAAATGATTTTTTGGTTGCTTAAATATATAATTGAATAATTTATTAAATTTTTTGATAATTAAATGCTATTTAATTTCAAAAATTTGAATAAGGACCTTTATAACAAAATTGATTTTAATGTGAATTTTATTAATTATTTTATAAATAAATGTCTTTTATGCTTTATTTGTGTAAATAAATTAATTTCAATATTTAAATAAAATTTATTGGTTTATATCGCGATTTGTGAAATTGGTTCTCAATTGAGCATTAAGTGTAGTTTAAGGGTCTAACCCGAGATTTGGAGTTGTTGCAGTTATTTGAAGTGTTTTTTTTATGTAGAGTTGGCTCTACTTTTGTAGAGACATGTCCATTTTACAAAGAAAATTCTATCAAAATTTTTGTAAATTTTTCGTAAAACGTGACATCAAATCTATTTTAGTAAAGTCGTATTTTAATCGAGTTTTTCTTTAGAAATCTAGAAATTGTAGGAGTTCCATTTTTAATTTCATTTTTATTTATTTCTTTTCTTTAGCCGTTGTCAGGACCCAAAACAGGGGCCATGACCGACGCTAGGGAACGAGAATTCTTTTGAATCCGAAACCCGTAGCAAGCCTAAAAATAAAATAAAACATGCAATAATAATAATAACAATATCAAATGCAGCGGAAATAAAAATCATAAATATCATAATATTATTTTCACCAACTGGATTTAAGTCAAATCTCAACTCATCACATATATATAAAATCTTTTAATATAAATCCAGTTTCAAATATAATACAATATCTCACATAAATAAAATACATAAAATCTCACAATTAATTTACAACTACTGCAGTGTCTAGATTATAAAAATAAGACTCAAGACTCAGAGAAGCAGTTTACACAAAGAAGCCGGGGCGGAAGAAATCCGGCGTACAGGCCTGCTACTGAGGTCTGAAGATGTTGACTCTCCTGAAAAATTATCAACAGAGGGGAGTCAGACCTCACTGAGTGAATTACTATAATATATATACATACACACTAAATGACAATGCATACAGTCAACAGTATATATATAATATGTAAATATATACATGCAAATTCACACAGATGCAGAAAAATCATTTTTATATATTTGTATTGAAAATCACAGTTTATGAAGGATCACATAAAACCCTAGAATATCGCAACCTCAAAAACAGTGTTAGACAACACTCTAGCCATACAGGCTCACTGAATCCAAATATATCCACTTAATCCATTTAGATAGTAGACTGGCCCCGAGACACTAAGTCGACCAAGCTCCAGCAGTCTGACTGCCAGTGTGATTGGCCCCGAGACACTTGGTCAACCGTGCTCCAGCAATCACACCCAAATCACATCTCACACATCAAATAATCACATTCAATCAATATCCATAAATAAGTTAGTATATAGCCTAAATACTATAGGCGTACCGGTACGTACTCGGTCCTAGTGCTGCCCACTAGATAGCACGTTCTATCGATATCCTTCATCATTAATAATATAAAACATTCATTCACAAAAATAAATGATGCATGAAGTTCAATAAAATATCAACATAAACCATATATATACTAGAAATATATCAAAAGTAAACCAAATATATTTCGAGTATATATACGTTGAAAAATTCCAATACAATTACAAAATAAACTAAAATATACCAAAATATACATAAAAGCATTTTTAAGAATAATTTAGTTGTAAAACAGGCATATAGTTAAAAATATACCAAAATATACCGAAAATAAACCTAAGTAATACTTAAATCATTCATGCATATTTTATTAAAATAAAGCATACTTTTCTAAAACATGCATCTTAAAGCATATATATATAGTATAGTAACTCATCCTAGTGCGCTCCACGAGATGGGTTCGACGGGCCTGGTCCACTAGCCCTCGGTCTCGATGCAACTAAACAAGCAATAAATAACTGACATCAGAATAAACCTAACAGAAATCCTAGAATTCGATCTAGAGTATTAAACATAGAATCGATATCAGGGTTCGACCGGATATCACGTTTTACGAGAATTCTATCGAAAATTCGACAGAACCTCCCTTGTAAAACGGACATCTCTCTACTCAAAAGAGTAGAGCCGACCCTGCAAGGAAATACACTTCAAAAAAATACACAAGACACAATCAAAATCTCACGGTCGGACTCCAAACTACAGTCCACTGACCGGGGTCCATAAACACATAACAATTCAGAAATACCAAAAATATCCTTAAAACCTAAAAATACATTTTATAGGTAGAAATTACATAATTAACCTTTAAACACAGTAAAAATCGATAAAAACTCATTTTATTAGAAAAACCGTATATTATATATATAATTGAAAATAATTCACGAAAAATAGTTTTAATTAGTTAAAAATACTAAATAATTTGTAGAAATCATTTTTATACCTTAAATAACTATTAAAACCAATTAAATTACATTTTTAGCCAATTTAGGGTAAAATTACCAAAATACCCTTATATATATAAATATACTAAAATTACTTCAAAAATTCACCAAAAATAGTATAATTATCCAAAATTAATTTTCTCAACATATTTATCAATAATATTAATAATTAAACTCAATTATCCAATTAAATTCAATTAAAAACACAATTAACCCTAATTTCCCAAATTACATAAACTTCAATAATTCAAAATAAATACTTAGAAATTTATAAAAATTCCAAATAAATTCCTATAATTCATTTCAATACCTAATTTAACCATAAAACACAATTTCATAATTTAAATAATTAATTTTCAAAAATTAGAAAATAATATTAAAATATTCAAAAATTCCCAAAAATCCAAAAAATCTCCAAAAATTCCAAAAAAATTCATACATGTAGATTAATCTACTAGGAACAATATTTGTGAAGGGATTTTTCATGAATCAATCAATTAGAAGCTCAAAAAAATTAGAAACCCTAATATGGCCGAATTGGAAAAATCGAAACCTAAGCAAATCAAGACCATTTAAGCTCAAACCAAAGCTAGAATCACACTCACTGGAGCTCAAGGAGAATAAAGAGATCGGCGGTGTTGAAAATGGTGGCCAGAATCGTCGTGATCGACGGTGGAAGGAAATTCGGCTTCTCCGACCAAAATCCACTTCCAGACGTAGGAAACGACTACTACAGGCGACGGAAGAGGCTGAGGAAGGTGGTGGCACGCCGGACGGCACACCAACTGCAAGGGAACGGGACGACAGCGATCGGAACAGCGATGGGAGCAAATTGGGGAAGAAGGAGGCGCTCGAGGGTAAAATGGTAATTTTCCAAAAGTTGTGTTTTTTGATATATTATATGTATATATATATATATATATACTTTATACTATATATTAAAATAATATTAAATTACACACATTAAATATACACCACACACTAAATATTTAATATTTTAAAATTTAATATTAATTAAAAATAATTAAATAAAAATAAAATAATAAATAAATAATAAAATATTAGTGTATTAAGTTAAACCCTAATTAAATAAATATTTACACGCATAAGCTTTATTTAGTAATTTAAAAATACGTATGAGTTCATGCAAGTCCAAAAATATATTTACAATAATTAATAATAAATTATTTACGTGAAAATTTTTCCGAAAATGTAAATCCCGGAAAAATTTTACGTAAAGCACTGTAAATACTACAAAATAATAAAAATACATTTTAAATACATATCAACTCATGAAAATATCGTAATATATATTCAAAAATTATTAACACTGCATATCCAGGTACAGTGTAAAAATATTTAAAAACATGGGATATTACAGTCGTGCCTCCAGCCAAGCCGACTGGTCAGGGTTGAGCGCGACCACGTAGAGTAACGCATTCAACTTGTAAGTTAATAATTGAATTGCATATATGAAAATATATATAGTTATATTAGCATGTTTATATTAAGTTTTCACGTGATTAGAAATTTTTATTTTATTTTATTTCATCGTAATCTTCCTTGTTTATTTATATTTATTTTAAGTAAACTACATAAAAACAAGCTACCTGATTGGTTTTATAAGGACCATGTGCATACCGGTGGAATTGAGAGTGAGTGGTGAATGTATGTGACTCGATGTTGGTTTGCTCTCGAACGTGACTTATATATATTACTAGGGCTGGTAGCTTGATGATGCTTTGCTCTCAGGAATCGTCAGTAAATATCGGTTTAAGTGAATTAACTGTGGCTGCTAGCTCGATTGATGCTTTACTCTTGGAAATCGACGGTCTTTGGATTTGTAATATCCCGTGTTTTTAAAATATTTTTACACTGTACCGGGATATGCAGTATTAATAATTTCTGTACATTATATAATATTTTTACGAGTTAATATGTATTTAAAATCTATTTTTATTACTGTGTATTATTTTCAGTGTTTTACGTTAAATTTTCCCGGGACTTGCATTTTCGGGAAAATTTTCACGTAAACAATGTATTATTAATTATTTTAAATATATTTTCGGACTTGCATGAACTCATGCGTATTTTTAAATTATTAAATAAAGCCTGTGTGTGTATATTTAATTAATTAGGGTTTATTATTACCCTAATATTTTATTAATTATTTATTTGTTTTATTGTTATTTAATTAATTTTATTTAGTATAAATTATTAAAATATTAAATTTTATGTGTGTGGTGTATATTTGATGTGTGTAATTTAATATTATTTTAATATATAGTATAAAGTATATATATATACATATATACATCAAAAATCAAAAGAATTGGAAAATTATCATTTTGCCCCCCGAGTCTTCTTCTTCCTCCCGATCCTTCTCCTCGCCGTCCGGTCGCTGCTACTACCATTTCTTCACCGTGGGTGTGCCGTCCGGTGTGCCACCGCCTTCCCCAACCTTTTCCGCCGCCTGAGGTAGCCGTTTCCGGCGCCTGGAAGTTGATTTTGGCCGGAGAAGCCGAAAATCGATCCACCGTCGATCACGTCGATTCTGGCCACTGTTTTCGACACCACTGGTCTCTTTCTTCTCCTTGAGCTTCGGTGAGTGTGATTCTAGCTTTGGTTTGAGCTAAAATGGTCTAGAATTGCTTAGGTTTCGATTTTGTCAATTTCGGCCTATTAGGGTTTTCGATTTTTTTGAGCTTTGAATTGGATGATTCATGAAAACTTCCTTCACAAATGTTGTTCCTAGTAGCTTAATCTACATGTATGAATTTTTGTAGAATTTTTGGAGATTTTTTGGATTTTTGGGTATTTTTGAATATTTTAATATTATTTTCTAATTTTCGGAAATTAATTATTTAAATTATGAAATTGGAGTTTATGGTTAAATTAGGTGTTGAAATGAATTATAGGAATTTATTTGGAATTTTTATGAATTTCTAAATATTTATTTTGAATTATTGAAGTTTATGTGATTTTGAGAAATTAGGGTTAAATGTGTTTTTATTTGAATTTAATTGGTTAATTGAGTTTAATTATTAATATTATTGATAAATATGTTGAGAAAATTAATTTTGGATAATTGTATAAATTTTGGTGAATTTTTGAAGTAATTTAAGTATATTTATATATATAGGGGTATTTTGGTAAATTTACCCTAAATTGTCTAAAAATGTAATTTAATTGGTTTTAATAGTTATTTAAGGTATAAAAATGATTTCTACAAAATATTTGGTATTTTTAACTAATTAAAACTATTTTTCGTGAATTATTTTCGATTATATATATAATATACGGTTTTTCTAATAAAATGAGTTTTATTCGGTTTTTACGGTGTTTAAAGGTTAATTATGTAATTTTCATGTATAAAATGTATTTCTGTGATTTAAGGATATTTTTGGTATACCTGGAATATGTTCTGTGTTTGTGGACCCCGGTCGGTGGATTGTAGTTTGGAGTCCGACCGTGGGATTTTGATTGTGTTGAGCTTATTTTTCGAAGTGTGTTTCTTTGTAGGGTCGGCTCTACTCTTTTGAGTAGAGAGATGTTCATTTTACAGGGGAGGTTCTGTCGGATTTTCGGTAGAATTCTCGTAAAACGTGATGTCCAGTCGAACCCTAATTTCTGATTCTATGTTTAATACTCTAGATTGAATTCTAGGATTTCTGTTAGGATTTATTCTGATGTCGATTATTTATTGCTTGTTTAGTTGCGCCGAGACCGAGGGCTAGTGGACCAGGCCCGTCGGACCTGTCTCGTGGAGCGCATTAGGTGAGTTACTATATTATATATATATGCTTAGGATGCATGATTTAGAAATGCATGTTTTATGTTGATTAAATATGCATAAATAATTTGGTTATTTCTTAAGTTTATATTAAGTATATTTTTGGTATATAATAAATTATATACATGTTTTGTTAATAAAATATATTTAAAATGTTTTTAAATATATTTTTAGTTTAATTTATGATTTGACTGGATTTATTTGACGTATATATACTCGAAATATACCTGGTTTACTTTTGGTATATTTCTGGTATATATATGGATTATATTGTTATTTTATTTAAATTCATGCATCATTTATTGTGAATGAATGTTTTATATTATTAATGAAGGATATCGATAGAACGTGCTACCTAGTGGGCAGCACTAGGACCGAGTACGTATTGGTACGCCTATAGCTTTAGGCTATATTACTAACTTATTTGTGGATATTGATTTAATGTGATTATTGATATGTGAGATGTGGTTTGTGGGTGTGATTGCTGGAGCTCGGTTGACCAAGTGTCTCGGGGCCAATCACACTGGCAGTCAGACTGCTGGAGCTCGGTTGACTTAGTGTCTCGGGGCCAGTCTACTGTCTAAATGGATTAAGTGGATATATTTGGAATAAGTGAGCCTGTGTGGCTAGAGTGTTGTTTAACACTGTTTTCTGAGGTTGCGATATTCTAGGGTTCTATGTGATCCTTCATAAAAGATGATTTTTAATGAAAATATATATAAAAATGATTTTTCTGAATCTGTGTGAAATTGCATGTATATATATATTAGATATATATATACTGTTGATTGTATGCATTATCACTTAGTGTGTATGTATATATATTATAGTAATTCACTCAGTGAGATCTGACTCCCCTCCGTTGACTATTTTTCAGGAGAGTCAACATCTTCAGACCTCAGTAGCAGGTCGATACGCCGGATTTCTTCCGCCCTGGCTTCTTTGTGTAAATTGTCTACTTGAGTCTTATTTATTTTATCTAGACACTGCAGTAGTTGTGAATTAAAGTATTGGATTTCATGTACTTTATTTTAAAGAGATGTATTATATTGAAATTGGATTTGTATTAAATAGATTATATATCTATGGGATGAGATTTGATTTAAATCCAGTTGATGTGAATAATATTATAATATTATGATTTTTATTTTCCACTGCATATTATATTGCATGATTTATTTTATTTTTAGGCTTGCTACGGGTTCCGGATTCGAAAGAATTCCCATTCCCAGCACCGGTCATGGCCCCTGTTTTGGGTCGTGACAGGATTATAAGAGAGCCGAAAGACTATTAGATTTGTGAACTAGAGTTCTACTCAGTTTTCTTATAAAAATGATTTAAGAAAACTTATTTGTATTTTATAAAATATTTTATGATTTTAAAATACTTTATTTTAGTAAAAAATTATTCCAATAAAAATTAAATAGTTTAAATTATAAATTTCTTATTTTCATAAATATATTTTAAAGGAGACTTTTGTACTATATATGTTTCTTTTATTAACTTACTCAGTGAGATTTGACTTCCTTCAATTTTTAGGATCTCGGGAGTCACTTGTCTGTCAGCCTTCCTTACGCTGGGTTTCTTTTTCTCCGGTTATTTTATGTAGGTTTATTTAAGATATATTATCCTTTTGTATGAATTTAACTCTAGAACATCGCAGTAGTAAAAATGGTTAAATATTATGTTGTATTTTGTGGATTGACGTATGTATTAAAATTTGTACTAAAGATTATTATTATATTTTTATCGAAGATTGCTTTGGATGTTAATTCATTTGTATTATTTATCTTTATATAAATATTTCATTTTATTTGTCTATATTTTATTGAAATTTTTTCTTAAAGATTATTATGGTTTTGGATACTTTATGTATTCCCATTCTCTAGTGTCGGTCACATGTCCTTTGGGTTCAAGTCGTGACATAACATGCAATAAAGATTTTCTCTAAACCATTTATGCATTTTGTAATTAAATTCATATTTGCACATTAGTTCAATTCCATACTTACAAACTCGACATCTACTACAAGTAATAATTTGTAAACATCCATAAAAGCAATGATGAATGAATAAATACACATACAAAGAAATGAGGGGAGAAGAAATGAGTTACAACTATTTTTACATGTAAGAGATAGTATAAACTATTGAAAATAAACTAATAATAAACTGAAAATAAACTAAAGGAAGGGGAATAAACTAAAAATATACAGGAGTTAAACCTAATGAAAAGGAAAGTGAAATAAGAGAACATGAATTAAGATTGAGTGATTTAGTTCACCCCAAAATCCTATAATAAACAACGTATTAGCCTCACGAATACAAAAAATCCTACAAAAGGAACTACACAATTAATTCTTGGATCGAATTGATATAAATAAGGATAATAAACACTCATGCATTAATTAAATAAAATAGTGAAATAACTATATAAGTACAAATGAAACATAGAAACATGAAAATACATGTAAACCCCAAAATAAAATGCATAAGACAAAAAAGACAAAATGATATGAAAACACATGGTTCTATTAAAGTGATGATCGCCTCTTCAGTAAGGCGTTGCCTCAAGCCAAAGGGGTAGCGCCCTTTTAAAGAGGCAATAGTTTGACTGATAGTAAGAATAACAACTTAACGAACTTCTTGAATCTTAAGTAAACAAGATCACATGCACATAACTAAAAATTTGTAACTATACTTAGTGATTTAGATGATCATATTATATGTATAGCACTAAGTGAATAATGGATCTAAGAAACAGGTAAATAAATAAGTAACTAAAAGCTTATCCAAATCTACAACTTCAATATTGAAAAGAAATGAGGATTATTACTGCTTTATGAGCTTGTTTCCCAAAGTGATTGACCCTTAAAGATTGGCTTTAATCTCGAACTTCATTTGAATGCAAGAGTTTTTCCTTTTTCCTTCTTTGAGGATGAACCTTTTCCTTCTCTCCAAGAACATCCCTTTCTTTTTTCCTTCAGAGCTCTTTCCTTCCTTTTTTTTTCAAGTTACTAATAGTTGCTAACTCATTTTTTCTCTCTAAAATATTCCTTTTTAAGTCCTCATGCTTAGACAAGACATTCACTTTTTCATGTCCCATAAATTACTCCTTTTTTTTTTTACATAAAAAGTCTAATTTTCGTGTAACATTCAGGTCTATAAGAGTATAAGGCCCACTAACCGAACCACCATTATCATATTTGCATTTAATATAGATGCGAGTGGTTGGTGAAAAGACGACACCTTTTCGATGAGACATCACCTAATCCCATAGATGGCACCACCTCACTTTCCTTGACCCATAATTGGGCCTTTGGGCCATAATAGGCTTAGACTCTATAGAGATAAAAATTGGACTTTTAGGTCCATTTTCAATGAGGTTTTGAGTTTTTTTTGCATTCAAACTTCACATATTCTCATCATTGGACTTTATTGCGAGCTTATCAAATCGAGCATTTATAGTTCACCCTTTGTTATGGGCTGATTGAATCGGGTGTTTACACATATTTAAAAATTAACATAAACTATATGCATGTTCATTATTTTTTAGCCTATTATTTTGTATAACTCTTTAAATACTATAAAATTTAAATTCAAATTAACATAAAGAATCAAATTATATATAACTCGTAATTTATAGTAGTTCAAACATTAAATTGGTTTTATTTCATAAAATGTTAATTAATTATGAGTTATCCCAATATATATATATATATATATATATATATATATATATATATATATATATATATATATATATAATCCTCAAGTAATATGTATATTTAGAAAAAATAAATTATAAAAAAAATTTAAATTAATAATTTAGGTCGGGGTTGAGAATTGGAGGGCCGACGAGGCTAGGGCCCTATTTTCAAGCAATGACCGGTCAAGGTCAATCAAAGTGGGGATTCACAAATGATTCTAGATCTTAACAAGTCTGATCATCATCTATAGAACGATGGAACGACGGATTGATCATCGACTCAAGCACGTATTGCCAGCTTCACTATATCGCTACTTGCAGGAAGTATGAGTTCCGTTTCAAGCACATCCTATTTAAGTTTTGGGGAAAGCCCTCGCATTTTTAGTGCTCTACTTTAAAACTATTTAATGCTTCTAAGGTACTTATGTTAGTATTCTTTTCCTCCTATTTAGAACGCTCTAACATGAGCTAAAGGAAGAAGGAAAGGCACAAAAAATCTAGATGGCAGGTAACTGCTTTTAGGATTTTTTTAGTACTTATGGCGGAGGAGAAGATACCATTCTTTTTAAGAGATGAAAATAGGTTCCATAAGCGCTTCACCGGCCACGTATGCTCACACAAGTGTTGGAGGGAGGGATCCAGTTGCAGTGGCAGTTTGAGTTGCTCTTCCTGCCGAACCAATAATTCTTTCTTTCGATGTCGGGCTTATTTATTCTGTAGGTGGGTTGCCTCTTCTTAGTAGACCCCTTTTTAATCTAATCCCCTTATGTTTAGTAAAGGAAAGACGAATAGCTTCAAAGCTTCCTTGGGGTGATAAGAGAAGATAATCTTGGCTACTCACCGCCTAGCTTCCCTTCTTCCTAATGGACTACGAGGACCCTAGGACTTAGGACTCTTAGAAAGAAGAATTATCGTCTTACGTACCGTACTGGCTTATACCCTTATTAAGAACAGACTACTATTGGCTGCTTCGAATCAATCCTATCATCAGTAGGGGCCTACTGCCAGTCTTCGAGGCAAGCGAATCAATCGTATCAACCTTTCTAGCACTAATCCTTGTGCTAATTCTTGTAGTGCTTGACTCAGTCTCTCCGTCAGTCCTAAATCCGTCTCATAGGAAATGTCGTAGTATGAAAAAAGGAAAATCCTTCTTTATTACACTTCTCTTTGAAGCTCTTTCTCAAATAATGATTCTCTTCTTAGTGTGTGAAGTCGATTCTTTCTTGACTCACCTGAGGCGAGGACTGAATTTGCTTTCTTTCTTGCTTTTTATCGGGGTATGTGTATGCGGTTGTAGGACATGTTCTTTCTTGTTAGAGGTTTCCTTCATCATATGACACTAATATGCAAAATTATCACGTTTGTGTTTTGTACTATTGGAGTAACTGCAGAGGACTTTTTCGGTAACGGATGGCGTGGCATAGTGGGGAAAATCTTGAGTATGTGCCAATAACTCCTCTTTTAACCTTCCACACCTATAAGGAATTTCTCGGTCCCAACCTCAAAGTAGTTCAAGTTTCGAGCAAGGTTTTATTTTTGAATGGAAAAGTTAGGGTTTGATTCCGTAAAGGAAGGGGCAGACAAGAACAAAAAGAAAAAGAGCAAGAAAAAGTTCAGTGGTAAGAACTTTATTTCTTATTGCTGGACCAATGCTAGTAGGTGCCAAATCAAAAGGCTTATAACCACACCAGATAGTGCATGGATGGAGTAACAATAAACTAAAGCTCATATGCAAGACCCGTCGTGGGTTAACTTTGGCTGTCGTACCTTACATAACCACTGTTAAGGCCATAGTAGAGTGTAAACTAACTCCCTCCTTATTTTAATAGAAGCCAGAGGTTCTGGTTGAACAAGTTCACTTTTAACATCCTATCCCTGTGGGAGAGAAAGATCTGGCTTAGCTCATTCACTCATGAAAAAAGGGTAGGCAGAACGAGACGGAATCAGTTCTAGTTCCAGGGTTGTCTATGAGAATTAGCAAGACCACGAGGAATGTTGATGAAGATCTTGATTCGAAGTGCTTTAGTGAGATTCACATCTCAGGAATACTATTCGATACGAGCTACTGTACCCTTCTCTTATAAGAGGCCTTCTGTACGACCTTCACTATTAGTTCCTAGTAAGTAAGTCTCCTGATGCTACTCAGAAGCTCTTAACTCCCTCCCCATACGTGCGGGTTAGGAGCGATATAATAAGTCCTTGCTTTGGTTCTTCCTCTATCTTTCTTTGCACACCCTGCTAAGTACCTTGCCATCTTAAGCCTTTTTGTGGATTTCTCCTCGGCATGTGACTCATAGTCGATTTAGTAGACTGCTTTCTGTTAAAAGGCTAGGGCTCCTCTTAAAAGGCTACGCACCTCTTATTCTTTTTTGGTATGAAGTTTCTATGATTACTCTATGACATTTTTTCTAAGGAAAGGCAGAACTGCAGCCCAATGTGAAGTTCTAGGAGCTGAAAGGCATCAAGGTGATACCATATAGGCAAGGGTGAATATCATATCTGATTCTGGGGTCTGAGATAAAGAGATAGAGAGATATGGAACTTTTCTTCCTCTTTCCTATGAATAGAAGAATAATTCATTTACACGAGATGAGTTCAAAGCCAAGCAAGGGCCTAATTCACGTACGTGAAAGGAATATCCAAGCAAGGTCAGTAAGGCGGGCAAAAAGATAATAGAATAGTAGAATAGGAGCAAGAAGAGTACTGGCGGAAGAAAGCAGATGAAGGAAGTGCCGAGGGAGTTTCGGTATTTGAATTTTTCGCTGTTCGATGAGAAAAAGCATCTATGAACTACCTATACTCGGTACTTAACTTAAGATGAAAGCCGGTAAGAATGTTGAAAGCCGAAGAAAGGGCTATTAGAAGGGCGATTTGTGTAAGGAACGTGTTGAAGAGTGGAAAAGCTGATCAGCGAGCTTGCACATATGGTTCTCTTTGCTTTGGTTGGTGCTTAGCCGGACTAACGGAAAAGGTCCTCAATCTTCTCTTCTTCACGGCTTGCTTTCCCCCGAAACTTTAAGGCACTACTGCTGAAAGTGATAGAGGGCAGTTGCTTATATATTAGTTGATCGTAGGCGGTAGGCACAGCTTCGTAGACAGCTTGGCTAATATGTATATCTCAATCATATCCGGCATAAGACAACTAGATCAACTTAATGTTGAGGAAGACTAACAAGTAGGTTTAAGGAGAGCGGTAAATAGGCTTCCTAAGGAGAGACCAACTGAGTGGAAATTCCCATATGGAAATGAAAAAAGACATGGAAGAGGCTTTAAAGCACTTGTGGGAACGACCTTGGCCTAAGTACGCTGAGGTCGATAGGACGTCTGTGTATGCTCGCATTTGGGAGCTTATCGATGAACACTATCGCCCCTCACCTTAGGCATATCTCTCTTTCTTAATTTCACGCTGGCCTTAAATGAAAGTTAGTCTTTTAGTATATAAGCATCTCTTTAGTGACTGCACCCAAAGGTACGTACGATGGAGGTTGGTTGAAGATGATGTTATGCGGCGTTCAGAACCAGCCTTGAAGTGAATGAATTAGAAAGAAAGAAGAAGTAAGGAAATAAGACGACTCTTTCTTGAACTATATCATAAACAGATCTTCCCCTCCACACCAATCACGAGTTTTTCTTCATTCCTCTTGTATATCATCGTAACGCCCTTAATGCTAGGTTTTGAAAAAAACTTTTCATGTTATTCCCATTTAGGTCTGATTCGGATCTCTCCGTTGTTTCCTTTTCCTCCCGCACCTTTTCCTCGAAATGAGAAAGAAGATGGTACACTTGAATTGTATTATTTAAGTGCTTATTGCTTGCCAAAGATCCTACTTCTACAATTGGTAGGTCACCGGGTTATTCAAATAAGTTGTATGTTACAACTTCCGTACCAATTCGGTCGATCCGAAATGGATTGGTTAAACATTCTATTAGGGAGCCTGGTCTTAACTCTTCTGTGTGGTATTCATTCTCGTTCGGCTCTTAGAATCACATCCAGCAGTGGTTGGAACAGCTCGCAAAATCCAACCACTTCACCTACTTTATTGCCCCAAACCATTTCTCGTACCTCTATTGAAACAGAATGGTTTCATGTTCCTTCATCGATTGGTTATTCCTCTCTGTTCGTATCTCTTTTTCCAATTTTAGTCTCGATTAGTTTACAAGATTGAATGGCCAATTCTCCTCTGAACCCTCGATTCGATTATTTTCCAAGAATGTTGAGCCGGGTATGTAAGTCATGTATCTGGGAGGAATTTTAAAGAAGGGCTTTTGGGGGTGAACGACATTCTGTTGTACTACTAACAAACACTAGCAGTACTACAATAGTTTAGTAGCGCCTTTTGATAGGCAAAACCCTTTCGAAAGGCGAACAGCCGGCATTGCAAGCAAATAGAGAGCCTCCGCACGTTTGAGTCACGTTATTCTAATTATAAATAGATATAGAATATTCTATATCTATCTATAAACAATAAGATAATCCTTTTTTTTCAAATTCTTCATTCCGAAAGAGTAAGAAGCAGATAGAGCAAAGGCCCCCTCTTTCCGTCCGCTCTTCCCGAAGTGAGCAAATTGCATGTAGAGATCCGTAGGGGCTTATAGTTTAATTGGTTGAAACGTACTGCTCATAACAGTGATATTGTAGGTTTGAGCCCTACTAAGCCTACCACCCCTTCTCTTCACCCGATACAAGGCAGTCGAAGTCCTCACCACCCCACGGATCTCAATGACGCGACGGCACCTGGAACCACACAGCTGCCGCTGCCTTCGGGCGTGCCTCCTACGCTTACCACTCACCCATGCTCTTGTAGCATGCCCTTCGGGCAATACGGCTTTCATAATACGTGAAGCGGCTGAGCGTCTTCGATCGCTATATTCTCGCGATAGTGAAGGTTTAACAACGAAGTTACGGCTTTAGGCGAAGAGCGAAAGTGAAACCCTTAAGTCTTATTATTTTGTTCTCGAACAACGATCATTCATTACGGTCGGCCCGAGCAAGCTAGATTATGGAACTGATCTGATCGAACTGGGTCTAATGGAACAAAATCTCAATCTCAATAAGGAATTGGAATTTGGAAGGGCCGGCAAGAATTAATACGATAGCGAGGTTGAGCAGTAGCGAGGGGCGATAACGAAGGTGTGGTTAATCCTCTACTCTAAGAAAAAATAGATGCGAAGGTTCGGATCGAAGTTCTAGGCCCATGAATCTCGAGAATTGAGCGTGGGGCTTGAAGACCCTACTGCATTCCGGCCTTCAATTGGTCCTTTCTTTCTCCTCTTTCACCAATGAGTGGTGAGTTTCCTTTCTCTCTTTCTAACTCCGACTCCTATTCTTCCTATGGAGCCTGGTCTTTCATCGCCTTGAGCTCATCATAGAGGGACGGAGCCAGTTAGTCAGCATTCCACTACCAACTCGCCTGCATTAATAGCAAAGGAAAGATATGCCATTTTTTCTCCAAGAAGATCAATGGCAACTGGCACTTAAACTAGATATCCCTCTACCACAGACTCTGGGATGAAATGACTCTTATGATAGTCAGATGGCGAAGAGTTAGAACATGGCTAATCCGCTTTCTCGACCCCTTTGTATATTATAGCATACAGAACCCGCTTTCTCACATTTCTATTACTGGCTTATCCTGTACGCAATAATTGAGGATAGAGAGAGCTCAATACCCGGGCCTTCTACTAAGAGTGTTATAAATTCCCTTTCTTATCCCTTGCCGAGAAGTCTTTCTGAATTTTTTTTCTAGAAAAGGTCCTATCCATCACCGCCCATCTGGACTAGCCTCGTTGTCAAAAGCAGAGCCATAGCATAATAGGGCAAAAAAATAAAAAGGAAGTAATGAAGGGCCCACTATCTTTTGTTCTGTCACTGTTCGACAGTTTCATAGCATTTCGGACATTTTCTAGGATCGGAAGGAAATTCTATGATGCTATCTATCAGATTTATTCCATTTTTTTGGTTATTATTATTGTTCATTTGCTATATATTTGGTAATTATCGTTTAACATTGAGAAAGAAGTACGACTATATAGTTGAATTTATTGTCTATACATTTATCTTTCTTCTTATCTCATTATTGGTTACATATTTCCGGGGCTACATGCTTTCTCTGATACCATCTATTATAATCTATGCGATGGTTTTTGAAACTGGGCAAGGATATCCTCTTCCAGCTCTTCCCGTCCTATCAAGCGGTAATGAGTCAGAAGTCGATAAATGGTTTAATTGGGAGGGCCCTTCGACCTCAACCGAGGTTCAACAACCTCTGAGGTCTCCTTAGGCTACCACAGGAACCTCATCTCACCACACCCTAGTCCAGCACCAGAGGCAGCAGTCGGACCTAGCGGAGTTATTCCTCAGAATGAGGAGGTCACTCAAGACCACCTCTGGGAGGAACTAGAGGACGAAGAAAACAAAAATAAATTTGCTCGAGAAAACAAACAACTAAATAAAGACATGGATAAACTCATCACATTTTACCAAGAATTCAAAAACCGAGCTTTAGACCTTGTCCAGTCGTAAGGAATCCAGGTTCCTGACCCAAAAGACATAGACAGGGCAGCAGACGTTTTCTTAGAAGGGAAAACACGTTCCCAA
The DNA here is from genome assembly GCA_947683625.1 of Mallotus nudiflorus. Taxonomy (NCBI): domain Eukaryota; kingdom Viridiplantae; phylum Streptophyta; class Magnoliopsida; order Malpighiales; family Euphorbiaceae; genus Mallotus; species Mallotus nudiflorus. The sequence continues at coordinate 920,250 of CANTUR010000375.1, read as the reverse complement.
ATAAAATATGCCACTATGGCAATTCAAAACACAAATTCCAAAACGATGAAGGAATTTCTCCAGGAACTGTAAAATATAATGGAACTATGTATGATCATAATGTTGGTTGCAACTTTATTGATTGCAGCAATCACAACGATTGCCCTGCATGGTGTTGGTTAGAGAATTGTGTAACGAACTATTGGGGGGGCTTGATTATGAAAGAATAAGGAGGGGTAGGCAAGTCTACTAAGAATGAATGAAGGTGGACCCCAGCCCCAATGGTGCCTTTGCTTCCCGCGGCTTCTTTTACTATAGCTCTGCCGCCATCCCTGCTATTGCTTATGGGACTGAATCAATAAAAAAAACTAGATCAAGTGCTTATACCCCTTTCGCTGGGGGAACCGGGTATTCAATAGGCTATGAATCCGGATATTTACTCCTTTATGAAAAAGAAACTGAGATTCAAGGATTTTTGCTGAGGTAGTCATTATTAGTCAAGCTTTGGCTCCCGAATGGTAACTGGATCCGTCCAAAGGGAAACTGATTCTCAATTGCAATCTGTATTTATTCAAAGTGGTTTTGTATTCGTATATGGGCGATATAGTGCTTTTACCTTTTAAAATGGGTAATTAATGCATCAATGGAGTCAACTTAATCTTCCATTTTTTTTAGAAGTTGGTCGGCCTTGACGTATATATACTATACTGCAGTTCCCACCTCCGTGTGTATTGCGTGTTTGCTCTAATCCAGGTCAACGAAGTCAACTGCCTTTCTTGCCACCGAAGGAACCTGTGCCCATGCCTATACCTCAAGTAAATAAATAAGCTTTCAAAATGGTGGGTCGATTATGGATAGAGAGGTAGGGATTCGTATCAGGTCGGGATGCCGCTGTTACTGTGGTACCTCTAGGGCTGGCTGCTCTCGACCCCTAAGGAGAGGTAAATGAATGCTCATTCTGTTGTCATACAGAAAAAGAAGCCCTTCTCTAAATAGGGATGATTCGTCCGAAAGAAGACATAATGAACTGGATCGGGGAAATGAAATCTAAATCATAAAATTATGCACTAACTTGATGGAATGCATATATAAGGAACCATGACATTTCTGGGTTGTCACGAAAAAATTTGAAAACTAGAATTCATAAGGAATTCTATCCCATTGGGTTTGAGGAGGACTAGTAGATTCGATGGCAGTGTGCCAGGGAAAGGGCCAAGCTGTACAAGAATACCCCCATTAAAGTACCAAGCAAAGGGTTCCACAAGCAAGCTATTATTCTGGGGATCTCCATTGAGGAACATCAAACCCTAATGGAAGATCTCTCCCCATTAACAATAGGTAATCATTTTCAAGCCATAAGAAGGGATCTCCTACTGAACGATAGGAAAGTTAGTTCTTCCAGTTGGCATTTATTAGTCCGGTTGGGTAGGAGCACCTGGTTGATCGCCTAACAAAATAGTTATTTAGCGAATGAGTCAACCTATGCTTTCAGTATTTACACACACTTTACTTCGAGGTGTAAATCACTTAAACTATTTATAAGTCCTATCCCTATATTAATGATATAATAGAAATTTTTACTTTGACCTTGCAAGCCCCCAAGGGAGGGCAAACTCTTATCTCCCTAATCTCCAGGACCATAAAAAAAATGGAATTTTTCATCTTCTTAGCCGACGTAAGACCTTCATCCAGTAGCAAAAAACTGTTCCTTGGAGCAGCTCAAACTTATTCCGGGTATGAAGAAGCGGGAGTGCACCACATAGAGGATAACCCTACTCGCCTTTGTATGCCAAGTCACTGGACCGGCGAAACTCTCGAGGTTGAGCTTTCAAAGCAGGATCGTTCCAACGTGCCCATGCCTTACTGCTTATTCAAAGGTGGGCGAAAGTGCCTATGGGACCATTCGACATTCATAGCCTTTCAATCCTATTCAAATTTTGCAAGAAAAAAATATGAAACGAAAGTTTTCCTTAAATATTCTAGGGGCTTCTTCCCTACATATCCTAACTGGACATTTTACTATTTGGTCGAGCGGAAAGCCTGGATCACTCACAGGCTTACTTTCAGGAGTGGGAAAGAAAACTGCTTTCCTACTTGCTTATCTTAGGACTCCCACTCGCTCACATGGGGGAAAACTTCTTTTTTACCTGATTCCTTAATAGATTTTTTTATTAGCCCCAAGGGGCCAGACTGCTGGAAAAGGAACTGCTACAAGGGAGACAAAGACTCTCCTAGTGGGAAGATAAATCTAAAGACTAGAGCTTATCTACAGTTAGACCGTGGAGAATCCCATGCTATTGGGTGGGAGACACCATCTTACTTTTACGGAAAGTAAAAAACGATATACGATTTATACTTTTTTTGAAGTCTTCATTTTTTTTTGCTATATAAAGGGGATAGTAAGAGTACTGGAAATGCCTGAAGGAGAACTGCAACTAAAACCCCTCCAACTTACACTGGATAGAAGTCAATGGAACTATAGAGAGTGTTACCTGATGCAGGAACTGGGTAGTCAAACACTCCAACTATAAGAGCTTACTTCCTTCTGATCTCTCGTCCTTGACTGAAATTGTGACAACTTTTCCATTCAATGGGAATTTGATTTTTTGATGAACTGTTGAAGGTATGCCCCCTAGTGGGTAGAACCAGGGTCTCCCTAGCAATAATGCAAAAGTTGGAGGGATGTCCAGGACAATGAACTCAGTTACTGACTCGATGTCTCCCACAGTGACTACAGCCTTGAAAGTTTTAATGATCGGCTTCTTGGAGTCGTCATATGCCCGGATAATCATGTTGGATTCCTCTAGGTCTTCCACATTCATTCTGAATTTGTGCAGCAATCTCAGAGGACACACATTGATGGCAAACCCATCATCAACCATGACACAGGAAGTTTTCTTGGATTTGACAATTGCTTGAATGAACAAGGGCCGATTATGAACTCTCCCCTCGAGAGGCAGGTCTTCGTCAGAAAAGGTAATGGCATTGGCAGGAGCTTTCATTAGAGAGGCTATCATCTCATAAGGTGAGGCATCAGTGGCTATTTTAGCATTATCAAGTGCTCTGACTAGCGCATCCCGGTGCTTCTTGGAAGCCATGAGCATATCCCAAATGCTGGCTGGCTTGGGCTTGAGTCTTCTTTAGCTGTTTCAAAACTACATCATCCTCTTCCCTGGCTAGAGGCGAATCATTTTCTTTTGTCACTTCTTTCCCTTTTGGTTAATTCCTTTTCCTTCTCAGGAAGCTGGTAAACTCTTCCACTACGAGTCACATGGTTGACTGAAAGTCGCATTTTCTCAGTTGCTTGCTTGGTATCACTTGGCTTTGCTGTCACTTGACTTACTGCTGATGTGTTTTGGTCTTTCTTATCCCAGACAATGATTTCAGATTCTTCTGATGTTAGGCTTCCTTTCATTTTCTAATTAGTTTCCTCATCCGAATCGTACCAGATATCAATACCCATAATTTGCGGACCTTGAGGCTGAGCAACTCTCACTATTCCATCTTCCTCATCAAATTTGTCTCCCCAAGCTGAGGGCACAATGTCTTCCCTGCGAATGTAAGAAGATGGTGGTGCTGTGTATTTCACCTTGTAGTCAAATTTCCTAGATGGTTGACCTAGCAAATCCCATACTTCTGGTTTGTTTTTTGTAAGCTTCAAACTCTCATTGGAGTCAGTATCATATGGAGGAGGACAGGCAATCACTTCTCCATTCATAGGGAAAGCCACATCCCTTGCTCTCCTTTCCATCATTAGATGAGGGGCGAATGCACAAGGAATTGAAATGTACTCATAAGTGGAAGGGTCCCATTCATCCTCACTAGAGTCATAAGAGTCATAGATCAAGCTCAAAAACTTAGCTTCCAATATTATAAAAAATTCTTCTTTTTCTTTGGTTTTCTTTTCCTTTTCGGACTCTTGGATTGCTTGGATTGATTGTTCAACAAAGGTTTCGGGTAGGCCGGATGAGATAGTGTTGGTTGAGGGTGGAGGCATGGTTCGGTAATTAGGAAGCGGGTTGGTTTTGACATTGGGCCTCTTCTCAGGGTCATCAATTTTTTCAGAGTCAATGAGGTCTTGGACAACGTTCTTGAGGGTTCTATAGGTGTCTATGTTATGGCCAGGCATTTGGTGGAAGTGGCAGTAAAGGTTTGGGTCTATCTGAGGAGGTAACGGGTTTGGTAGTGGTCTTGGTTCATGAGGCTGCAGAAGGTTTTTCTGTTGGAGTCTTTGGAATACTTTGGATAGGGGTAGGTTGAAATTGGAGTATTTTCTTGGTGGTTTGTTGATAACATTGACAAAGGGTGGACTATAGGCATTGGGTTGAATACGGTTGACTTCAGTTACACGGGTATAAGTGTTTTGGCTTTGAGTGTTAGTCTAAGAGGTTCTTCGGAAGGTGTATCAGGGTTGATGGAACCATCTACGACTGACTTTGGTTTGGAGGCGGTTTCTTTTGCTTAGTCTTCTGCTTCTCCTGCTTCTGAAAAGACTTCTAACTGTGAGAGTGCCTTAGATCAGGAGCATGAACAGCTCAGCTCGGTTCTCAAAGATTGAAGAATCAAGAGAGCTGCTAGCAGTTGAAATTCGGTACTTACAAGCCAAAGATGCAGAGTTCCTCAAACAACAACACTGGTAGTTGAATCAAAAAAGGCTAACGAAGGGATATCCAGAAAGCTTGCTGAATTGGAAGAATGAAGCCCCAAAACTCGACTTTTAATGCCCACAGATCCGCTTACAGTAGGCACCCGAAGATGCCAAAGAAGCTAGCCACTCCTTATCCTATAATAAGGCAGAAGCTAAACTCTTTGTGCACTAGATAGAACTCTAAGATCGGGAAGGAGTAAATGGGAGCTTTTAAACCATGGCTTTCCCGGCATATCATCATAAGACCAAGAGACAACATCGATGAACTCATTAAGCAGGGCCACTAACTCAGTCTTGTCATTGTTAGAAAGACTAGAACCTAGTTTTACTTCCTTGACATCACTTTGCTGTACCCAAATTCACAAAAACAGTCTCTTCCATAACTGGTTGAGCTCGATTTTGGGATTTCACCTTCATCTGGACTCTCGCAAGAACTTTTTCTCCTCGCCACTAAGGCCTTCGGGTGCATCATCATCAGCCTCATTACTCTCATTGGCCGACTCATCACCTCAAAGCTAACAAAGGAAAGAAAGACTCATATACTACTCACAGCAAAGGCATATATGGAGAAACTAGATCGGCAAGCTCTTTTAACTCGACTGAGGTAAGATCTATATATTCATCAGAAGACCAACTAGACTCGGAACTGGAACTGGAAGACCCATAAGACTTTTACAACTGCTCGACAGTAGCAATCAGACCTGTATAAGCAGACCAATTCTGCAACTCAAATGTCATGGCCTTTATCCAATCTGTCGGGTTCTCCACACCAGCATCCCCGATCACACAGACTGATAAATCTCTGAATAACTGAACCATAGCTTCCGCATCTAAATCTTCTATCCAATCAATCCTTTTTTAACTCACTGTCATAGGTGGCTCATTTCAAGATGCCCATCTATCTCCCATTTGCAATCGTCAAAGATTTCGAATCCCAGCAACCTCTTCTTTCTTTGAAAAGTATGCTTCAACTTAAACTACCACCGTTCCCGTTGGATAAGCAAAGGTTCCCTTTTCTAACATGGCTTCCTAATCAGAGCGAGGGAAAGCAAAGGCACTACTGCCCAGTTCTTTTTGTATTTTTTTAGTTAATGCCCCTATTAAGATAAGAGGATTGTAGCGAGCGTAGCCCTATTAATAAGCGTTAGTGAGCGCAACGTTTCACTCCCATTTTCTTTTAAGGGCTAGGTCCTCAGATCCGTAGATTATAAAGGTGTTTACTCTTACCATTATTTTCAATCCCGCTATTAGTTATTAGTTGGTATCCCCCGAAGCAGGTATTTGGCAGGTGAGGGCAACCAGGCAACCCTCAGTTACTAGCTGTGGATAGGAATAGGATCCGGGTACAAAGATGATAGAGGTCCTTCTTCCACCTCTGGATCTAGACAAGTCGAAAGCCCATCTGTTTCTTCTTCTGCAGTGAACCAATACGAGGAGGTGCAGTCGCCATAGCTACTAGTAGCGCTAGTTACAGGCAGAGATCAAGGCGCTATCCTATACTTCTTGATCAGGCTCCTCTTCGGTAACTATGAAATTTCTTCTCATGCCGGGATAGCCCATGAGAATCTCTGGTTTAGCACCAATATATATAGCGGGGATCCCATCTCAATCAGTAGGATGCCCTTTCCTGCATAAGGAGTGTCATCCGGGCATTTTGAAAAGAGGAAATAGCCTAAGGTCTGGGCTAGGTCTACGGACTTCTCCTTTAACTCATTCTCAGTCGTAAGTCAAAGTTAACCGAGTCTTGAGATTATGAAATTCGAGGTCGGGACTAACCTCATCCGCGAGTGAAGGTGCGCATAGGACTGACCCTAATGTAAGAAAGGGCCCAGCCCATGTGAGAGAGAGAAGAGTGAATTCTGATTCCTACTATAATGATTAAAAAAGCTAGTTTAGAGGACAGTCAAAATCCGATGCTGAGAGCTAATGCAATGGTTTAAAGGTTGACGCCATATCGATCTAAGGTTCTAATTCATTGACTGTCCTCTGAAGGCAGATTGTAAATACAGCTGAAGGGCAAACAAAGACTAGGTTTTAGCTTCACTAGATCAGATGGTCTTTAAAGAAACTCATCAATATGAAGAGAAACCATAAAAAGAAAAGAAAAATGGCATGTCCAATCCCTTAATTTATTAGTTTTGAAAAACTTAATTCTCCGCATATAGGTAATATGCCAGTTTTTCTTGATTTACCACAAATAGTGTATGAACTACAAATTCCCTCTTGGTCTGCCCTGTGTTAGCCGAGGCAGGAAGCTAGTCAAGGCATTTATCCGCCAGTGAAGTAGATCTCGAACAACCAATCCTAAAAGAAAGGCAAGCAAGACAGCGAAGGAGTTAGTGAATTGATGCCTTTCATAAAGGCTTTCCCTTTGCAATTATAGGCGAAGCTCTCTCTGTCGCAATAAAGGCTGCTACTGCTAGGCTCTTAAATGGGCTTGTTCACGAATCTCCTGCGTTAAAAAGAAGCTTTTTTCACACTTGAATCAGAATACGCTGCTTGGATCTTTGCACGACTAGGCTCTTGGCCTTCTGCCTGTTGATTTTGCCTTTTTGCCGTCGATTACGGGATTTCCTGCTTAACTACATCGACTCTCTCGGCTTGCTTTCTTGGTGACTCTAACTACTTCATTCAGTGGATGGATCGAATCCTTAAGTATTTAATGTTTGCAAATAGGTAATTTATGCAAGAATATGAACGTAAAGTTACTGTTGAACCACATCTGACTCAATAGGGCTGACGAAGGGGGAATGACCTTTGAATAAGCTAATAATAGAATTTCATAGATAACGGAGACTCTTTCTTTTCTGAGGAACGAATCTCCATAGCTCAATAGCAAGCAAGCTCTTGGCACTTACTTACTTATGAGGAAAAGGATGGAGACCGCCCTTCTTTCTTCACTATCTGGCTATCGAGAAGATAAAATGGAAATGCAGGGGAGTCAATCAATAGGCAGAAAAGTAACCCAAGGGAAGATTATGTCACTGAAGACCAAGCCACGAGCTAGCTCAGTTAGAACGAAATTAGGATGACTCTCACGACTATGGGCAGTTCTCCTTCCCTTTTTTCACAACTAGGGCACCTCGAATAACCTTCACAACTTCACCTTATTTAGGATCGCAATTTCCTGCGCCGTCCGTGCCAGTAGTGATATCCTAATTCGGCTACCTCTCCCACTCATCAAGGCAGACATAAGAAAGGAAACTCTTGCCAAGGGATACCGGACTACGCTATGCCCCATCACCTATAAAAGGATCCGTTACTGGAGTGATGCGCTTCTTAGGGCCCTCTGCGTCAGAGCCCGGGGCATTCCTGTCACCCGGAGTTCAAGTTCGATCCATTAGGTTTTAGATTTCTTCCCTTATATCATTTTCTCTCTAGGCTGTAGCATTTGAAAGCCTTTACATCAGTCCCAGGCATGACTTCGCCCCTGGAGTTGTATTTTAAATAAATGAGAGCTGGCTCTTCGCATCTTTTTCTAGCTAGCAAGTGAAGTCAGTGAGCAGGCTTAGGAAAGTAGAGAGCAAGGAAAAGCATCTAACCAATCCAGTTTCACCAATCTTGTGAATTAGACAGGATCTTTCTAGCTCGACCCAGACTAAAGAAAGATCGGTCCGTTAGTGCAGCGGTGTTTGGGGGGCCCCGAGCGATCCTATCATATCATCAAATTCAGGTCCTTAACCAAGGCCGTCTCCGGGGAATCTTTTTTAACAGATTGCCTGGGCTACTTTTTTTTTTGGATTTTTTAAAGAGAACCAGGGCAAGTCATAGATCTTCCTCTACGTATGGGTTCGGTCCTCCAAGGCCTGTGAGAGCTCTCTTCGCTAATGTAGGAGTCCCGCCTGATGAAACCACATATCATGGGAATATTCTCCGCTACTGAGACTACCTGAGCTAATCCACCGCCCTTATCATTCCTAGCCACAGCTGCTCTTGCGTCGAAGATGAACGGGGCTAAGCGATCTGCCGAAGCTATGGGATGTAAAAATGCATCGGTAGGGGAGCGTTTTGCCTTAAAGGGAAGCACCCGCGTGAGCAGGGGTGGACGAAGTGGAAGCGAGAATGTCAGCTTGAGTAACGCAAACATTGGTGAGAATCTAATGCCCCGAAAACCTAAGGGTTCCCAGGTCATCAACCAGCATGTGCAGTGCTTTGATCCTGATAAATTAGAGAAAAAGCATAAATGTTTTTCCCGGCTCCCAGCTTAGGAAGGATGATAGCTCCATAAACTATCAGGTGAAACGTGATATTAAACGTAATCTTCTCGATTTCATTGTCCAAGAATGAAAAAGAAGCTTCTATCAATATCGTGTTGCCCCAGGGAACCCCCTCTTTCTAAAAAAGGTTACGGGATGGGCTTTTTCTTCTTTTTTTTTTCGGTATGCCGCTCCGCGAGCAAGGAGTGCCACGCACGAGCGGCGCAAAAACAAAGCAGGGGGAATTCTTCGTTGGGGGAAATCCTTTGATTGCGTATTGAATATAGATCCATGTCTTTCTTGTTCCACTAGCTAGGACCAAATTATCATATGTCCGTTTCGTTATTACAACCTTCTTTTTTGATGTCAAAGACCAGAAGCTATGTGCAAATTCTCATTGGATCTCGGTTGTTTTTAACAGCGATGGCTATTCATTTAAGTCTTCAGGTAGCACCACTAGATCTTTAACAAGGTGGAAATTCTCGTATTCCGTATGTACATGTTCCTGCGGCTCGGATGAGTATTCTTATTTATATCGCTATGGCTATCAACACTTTCTTTTTCCTATTAACAAAACATCCCCTTTTTCTTCGCTCTTTCGGAACTGGTACAGAAATGGGTGCTTTTTTTATGTTGTTTACCTTAGTTACTGGGGGGTTTCGGGGAAGACCTATATGGGGAACCTTTTGGGTGTGGGATGCTCATTTAACCTCTGTATTCATCTCGTTCCTTATTTACCTGGGTGCACTGCGTTTTTAAAAGCTTCCTGTCGAATCGACTTCTATTTCAATCCATGATGGACCGATCGATATACCAATAATCAAGTCTTCAGTCAACTGGTGGAATACATCGCATCAACCTGGGAGCATTAGCCGATCTGGTACATCAATACATGTTCCTATGCCCATTCCAATCTTGTCTAACTTTGCTAACTCCCCCTTCTCAACCCGTATCTTGTTTGTTCTGGAAACACATCTTCCTATTCCATCTTTTCTTGAATCTCCTTTAACGGAAGAAATAGAAGCTCGAGAAGGAATACCAAAACCTAGTTCACTCGCTGAGTCTCTTTGCATCCATGGCTGAATGGTTAAAGCGCCCAACCTAAAAAAAAGGATAAAGGGGCAAATTCGTAGGTTCGATTCCTGCTGAATGCACTTGGAAAGTGCAATCACTGCTCTATATATATAACCCTATAGCTTATGAGGCACTTCACTTCGCTTATCTTTAAGACAGATAAAAAACACATAAGGAATATTAGGAAAACATCAAACTGGTAAAGAGGGTGGTGGGTAGGCTTGGAAGGAAGATCAGTACAGGAGAGAAAGATAAAGTAGATTAGAACCTGAGATGGTTGACTACCCAGGCAATCGCTTATCAAATTGGCGGTCTTTCTGCCCTCACTTTTGACTTGCTCGCTCTCAAAATGAAAGGATTCACTGAGAGAAAAATGATTCTTAGAGTGTATTTTGTGTGTGCGTGCTACCTCCTCGATGAGATAGAGGTTTTACAAAAAAGTAAATAAATGAAGGGGGCTGATATCTGCCAATCTATTCACATAATGGAATTCTTTTTTCATTCTTTCATTGCAGCATGTTTTTGATGACTGGAATGGAAAGAGATTCAAAGTAATAAAAAAAAGGGATCTGTCATTAGAGGATTCGCTATTGGAGAATCCATGGGCTAAACTCTGATCTAACTCGCTCGGGCATTCAACTAAAATAATTCACTGATCATAGAACTATTAAAAATGCTGCTGTAACCGGTTAAACTACTGGACTAACTAAGGCCCTATACTACGTGGTTAACGCAACTTAGGTGCTTCACAGCAGCTTTCAAGAATGACCCCTATTCGAACTGCCTCTGCCAATTACAGTCAACTGTCCTTGCTTATCAGGGACGGGTCTCGAGGTTGAATTGAAGTAAGACGCCATTCACACGCAAGAAGTGGATGTCATGAAGCTCTCACCCAGCAAGCAAAAAAAGTGAACCGGACTCATACGATAGGGCACCTAGACCTCAAAACAAGAGGAGAAAGAACTTCAGGGCTGGACGACCCGGGCTATGGAATGTAGTACTTTCAATACGGATGTAGGGATAGATGAAAAAATAAATTAGCCTTTAGGGACTCCCTGTTGGTCTATTCCACCAACATCAACTGAGGGAAGAAAGAGAAATGAGTCCTTGATGGATGAAGAGCTAAGGGACAAAATGGAATGATGCCAAAGATTGAAAAAAGGAATTCCGCCCTTGGGGCTAGTTCGACTGTACCTGACAATGAGGCTTGCAAGGAATTGAAAGAATGGCAAGCTACCAATTCACTTTAACACAATACCTTTAAGGGCTACCACGGGATACGGGAATGGGAAGGCACAAGGAAGAACATCCCCTCGATCTCCTTACTAACTGACCGCTAAAGGGCGAGATAGAGGGGGCAGGCGGGTCAATGTTCATCCTAATTTTTTACATTCGATATCCAGCCGAGAGAATAGGCTAGGTCTGTCTATAGTAGCCTTCTATATATGTGTTCAAAATGAGCCAGTGGAAGTTGAAATTGGAATTGATAATGCCTCTCCATTCATTCCCTTTCAGGATCAGTCCCTGGTCTTGCAAACTTTATTGATGGTATGGACTCTACCTCGAGCTACCTTCCTTTATTTAGGACAATAGAAAGACAAGGCTTTGACGAACAAAAATGTTCACCTATGGCATTAAGATCTCAATATGAGATTCAGACCAAACCCTCACTGCAGTGGCTTGTAGAGGAGAGGTCCATAATTGTAATATCCCGTGTTTTTAAAATATTTTTACACTGTACCGGGATATGCAGTGTCAATAATTTTGAATATATATGTGATATTTTTACGAGTTAATATGTATTTAAAACCTATTTTAATTATTGTGTATTATTTTTAGTGTTTTACGTAAAATTTTCCCGGGACTTGCATTTTCGGGGAAATTTTCACGTAAACGATTTATTATTAATTATTTTAGATGTATTTACGGACTTGCATGAACTCATACATATTTTTAAACTATTAAATAAAGTCGGTGTGTGTATATTTATTTAATTAGGGTTTATTAATTCCCTAATATTTTATTAAGTATTTAATTGTTTAAATTGTTATTTAATTAATTATATTTAGTATAAATTATTAAAATATTAATATTTTTATGTGTGTGGTGTATATTTGATGTGTGTAATTTAATATTATTTTAATATAAAGTATAAAGTATATATATATATACATATATACATCAAAAATCAAAGAATTGCCAAATTACACTTTTGCCCCTCCCTTCTCTTCTTCTTCTCCGGACGCGACTCCCACCTCCACCGTCTGCAACTGCCGTTCCTTCACCGTCGGTGTGCCTCTCGGCTTGCCACCGTCGCCTCCAGCCGTTTCCCGCCGCCAGCAGCTCCCTTCCCCGGCGCCGGTGAGCTAGTTTTCCATTTTTGGCCGAAACTTGATCCTTCGCCGTTTCTCCCTCTTCCGGCCACCGTTTTCGACACCACCGGTCTCTTTCTTCTCCTTGAGCTCCGGTGAGTGTGATTCTAGCTTTGGTTTGAGCTAAAATGGTCTAGAATTGCTTAGTTTTCGATTTGTAAATTTCGGCCTATTAGGGTTTTCGATTTTTTTGAGCTTCGAATTGGATGATTCATGGAAACTTCCTTCACAAATGTTGATCCTAGTAGCTTAATATACATGTATGAATTTTTGTAGAATTTTTGGAGATTTTTTGGATTTTTGGGTATTTTTGAATATTTTAATATTATTTTCTAATTTTCGGAAATTAATTATTTAAATTATGAAATTGGAGTTTATGGTTGAATTAGGTGTTGAAATGAATTAAAGGAATTTATTTGGAATTTTTATGAATTTTTAAGTATTTATTTTTAATTATTTGAGTTTATGTGAATTTGAGAAAATTAGGTTAAATGTGTTTTTATTTGAATTTAATTGGTTAATTGGGTTTAATTATTAATATTATTGATAAATATGTTGAGAAAATTAATTTTGGGTAATTGTATGATTTTTGGTGAATTTTTGAAGTAATTTAGGTATATTTATATATATAGGGGTATTTTGGTAATTTTACCCTAAATTGTCTAAAAATGTAATTTAATTGGTTTTAATATTTAATTAAGGTATAAAAATGATTTCTACAAATTATTTAGTATTTTTAACTAATTAAAACTATTTTTCGGGAATTATTTTCAATTATATATATAATATACGGTTTTTCTAATAAAATGAGTTTTAATCGGTTTTTATAGTGTTTCAAGGTTAATTATGTAATTTTTACCTATAAAATGTATTTCTGTGATTTAAGGATATGTTCAGTATATCTGGAATCATTCTGTGCTTGTGGACCCCGGTCGGTGGACTGTAGTTTGGAGTCCGACCGTGGGATTTTGATTGTGTTGAGCTTGTATTTCGAAGTGTGTTTCTTTGCAGGGTCGGCTCTACTCTTTTGAGTAGAGAGATGTCCATTTTACAGGGGAGGTTCTGTCGAATTTTCGGTAGAATTCTCGTAAAACGTGATGTCCAGTCGAACCCTAATTTTGTTTTCGTATTTTAATACTCTAGATTGAATTCTAGGATTTCTGTTAGGTTTATTCTAATGTCGGTTATTTATTTCTTGTTTAGTTGCGCCGAGACCGAGGGCTAGTGGACCAGGCCCGTCGGACCTGTCTCGTGGAGCGCATTAGGTGAGTTACTATATTATATATATATGCTTAGGATGCATGATTTAGAAAATGCATGTTTTATTTTGACTGAATATGCATAAATAATGTGATTTATATTCAAGTATATTTTTGGTATATAATAAATTATATACATGTTTTGTTAATAAAATATATTTAAAATGTTTTTAAATATATTTTTAGTTTAATTCATGATTTGATTGAATTCATTTGACATATATATACTCAAAATATACCTGGTTTATGTTTGGTATATTTTCGGTATATATATGGTTTATATTGTTATTTCATTTATATTCATGCATCATTTATTTTTGTGAATGAATGTTTTATATTTAAGAATGAAGGATATCAATAGAACGTGCTACCTAGTGGGCAGCACTAGGACCGAGTACGTACCGGTACGCCTATAGCTTTAGGCTATATTACTAACTATTTGTGGATATTGATTTGGTTATGATTATTGATGTGTGAGATGTGGTTTGGGTGTGATTGCTGGAGCTCGGTTGACCAAGTGTCTCGGGGCCAATCACACTGGCAGTCAGACTGCTGGAACTCGGTTGACTTAGTGTCTCGGGGCCAGTCTACTGTCTAAATGGATTAAGTGGATATCTTTGGAATAAGTGAGCCTGTATGGCTAGAGTGTTGTTTAACACTATTTTCTGAGGTTGCGATATTCTAGGGTTCTATGTGATCCTTCATAAATTGGAATTTTTCAGTAAAATATATAAAAATGATTTTTCTGCATTTGTGTGTATTTGCCTGTATATATATTAGATATATATATACTGTTGATTGTATGCATTATCATTTAGTGTGTATGTATATATATTATAGTAATTCACTCAGTGAGGTCTGACTCCCCTCCGTTGACTATTTTTCAGGAGAGTCAACTTCCTCAGACCTCAGTAGCAGGTCGATACGCCGGATTTCTTCCGCCCCGGCTTCTTTATGTAAACTGTCTACTTGAGTCTTATTTATTTTATCTAGACACTGCAGTAGTTGTGAATATAAGTGTTGGATTTCATGTATTTTATTTTAAAGAGATGTATTATATTAAAACTGGATTTGTATTAAAGAGATTTTATATATGTGATGAGATGAGTTTTGATTTAAATCCAGTTGATATGGGTAATATCATGATATTATGATTTTTATTTTCCGCTACATATTATATGGTTATTGTTATTGCATGATTTATTTTATTTTTAGGCTTGCTACGGGTTTCGGATTTGAAAGAATTCCCGTTCCCTAGCGCCGGTCATGGCCCCTGTTTTGGGTCGTGACAAAGTTGGTATCAGAGCGAAGTTCGTATCAGAGTGGAGTTCTGTGTCAGGGCTTAGTTATGTGAGTTGTGGCCCTAGTTTTAAAGTTGTGTTTTCTGTTGGACTACTGCAGTGTATTAGGTTCGAGTATGTCTTGATAAGTATTCCTTGCTGTAGTTTTCAGCGTTATTCCTCCATTGTCTGTTTTGTCTGAATCTTTTCGTTTGTCTTTTCAGTATGAGGAGGCGAGCGTGTGTCGCTCCATCGGTCGTTGAGGTCGAGGATGATGAGTCTTTTCAGGATGAGGTTTTACCTCCTGAGCCGCCAGTTAGACGTAGAGGTCGTGGCAGAGGTAGACCTCGAGGAGCGGCAGGTCGCCGTAGGCAGAGAGAGTTATAGGACGAGGAGCCTGTTGAGCCTGAGTTTGATGTTCCTATTCCTCCAGTTGTTCAGCCTGTTCAGCCTGCCTATCAACAGGGTATGTCTGACCCTGAGGCAGCTTTGTTCTATGCCAGAGTTGGCAGGATTGCGTTTGATGGTACTTCTGATCCTTTAGATTTTCTGCATGCGATTGAGACGAGGACTCGGACTGCTCATACCGAGTACCAACGGATCATGATCGTTGAGTTGTCTGTTGAGGGACCAGCCTTAGATTGGTTCATTCAGATGATCCAACCTTATATGATGACGATGACATGGGCTCAGTTTCGAGAGCGATTCATGAGAAGATTTTGTCCAGAGCCTCTTCGTTTGAGCTATCGTCTTCGATTGACCAGTATTTCTCGTGGAGATCGATCTGTAGAGGAGTATACCCGAGAGTTTCTTCGTCTGGGTAGATATGCCGAGGATTTGATGCGAGATCAGTATTTCGCGGTTACTACGTATGTCACTGGTTTGGGTTCAGCTTTTGCTGGTATGCCTACAGCAGGTCTTACTCTCGAGTCTGTGATTGAGCTAGCTAAGGAGATTGAGCTGAGGTTAGTTAGGCAGGGAGCGATGCCTGATTATTACCAGTTGGGAGTTCAGTCGAGTGGATCGCAGGCTACTCCATATTCGAGTTTTCATGTTGGTTCGAGTAGTCAGCAGCGAGGTTCGACTCAGCAGAGTCAGAGATAGCAGCAGCGAGTGCATCGGAGCAGTAGACATGGCCGTGGAGGTCAGCGTAGATCGTTCAGATTTGGATCAGGTGCTTCGAGCAGCAGCAGTGGTCGTAGTTCTGGATCAGCGGCCAGTGTTTGTCAGACTTGTGGTAGAGTCCATCAGGGACCGTGTTATCTGACACCACTGACATGTTTCAGATGCGGGCAGACAGGACATTTTGCCAGATCGTGTCCTTATTCCGGATATCAGCAGCAGCAGATTCCGCGATTCCCACAGCAGTCGATTGCTAGTGCAGCACTCGTGCCATTTCAATTGCCACCAGCCCAGCATCAGAGTTCTACTCAGTTTGTTCCACAGCAGAGTCGTGGTAGAGGTACTAGAGGAGGTGCCAGAGGTGTTGGCCAGGCTTCTACCAGTCAGCAGGGAGGTCGAGGTCAGGCCAGAGTCTTTCATCTTACTCAGCAGGATGCTCAGGCATCTAATGCAGTCGTGGCAGGTATTGTTTCTGTTTGTTACCTGGATGCATGGGTTTTGTTTGATCCGGGTGCCACGCATTCGTTTGTTTCTCCTATTTTTGCTTCTAAATCTTGTTGGCAAGCTTCGAGGATGGCTTTTCCTTTGTCTATTGTCACTCCTCTGAGCAATTCCTTGGACGCCGATATTGTTCTTTCTGGTTGTCCAGTTCTCGTGGGAGATAGAGAATTACCCGTTGATTTGATTTTGTTGGATGTGATGGAGTTTGATGTTATTTTGGGAATGGATTGGTTGTCTCAGCACTTCGCCGTGGTAGATTGCAGGAATAAGGAGGTGACTTTTAGAATTCCTGGTGAAGAAGATTTTAAGTTTGTTGGTGATAGGAGTTCAGCACCTCAGAATCTTATTTCTGTTATTACGGTTAGGAAGTTATTGAGGAAAGGTTGTCAGGGGTTTTTGGCATTGGTTAGGGATACGTCAGTGGAGAAGTTGTCACTCACAGATGTTCCTGTTGCTTGTGAGTTTCCTGATGTTTTTCCCGAGGAGTTACCAGGTTTACCACCTCATAGAGAGATTGAGTTCTGTATAGATGTGGTACCAGGTACTACTCCTATATCTATGCCACCCTATCGTATGGCTCCTGCAGAGTTGAGAGAATTAAAGGAGCAATTGCAAGAGTTGTTGGATAAAGGTTTTATCAGACCTAGTGTTTCTCCTTGGGGTGCACCAGTCTTGTTTGTGAAGAAGAAGGATGGTACCCTGAGACTGTGCATTGACTATAGAGAGCTGAATAAGGTGACAGTGAAGAACAAGTATCCTCTCCCGAGGATAGATGATTTATTTGATCAGTTACAAGGTGCACAGTTCTTTTCTAAGGTCGACTTGAGGTCGGGTTATCATCAGTTGCGGATTAGTGAAGCTGATATTCCTAAGACAGCATTCCGCACTAGATATGGTCATTATGAGTTTCTGGTGATGTCTTTTGGTTTGACTAATGCACCAGCAGCTTTTATGGACCTGATGAATAGGGTATTCAGACCGTATGTGGATCAGTTTGTAGTAGTCTTCATTGATGATATACTGGTATATTCAAGGAGTATGGAAGAGCATGTATATCATTTGAGGATTGTACTACAGACATTGAGAGATCATCAGCTTTATGCTAAATTCTCGAAGTGTGATTTCTGGATGGAGAGTGTTTCTTTTCTTGGACACGTAGCGTCTAAAGAAGGTATTCAGGTTGATCCACAGAAGGTTGAGGCAGTATCTGAATGGCCTAGACCTACTTTGGTTACGGAGATTCAGAGTTTTCTGGGTTTAGCCGGGTATTATAGGCGGTTTGTGCAGGATTTTTCCAGGATAGCAGCCCCTATGACTCGCTTGACTCAGAAGAATGTTAGATTCGAGTGGTCAGAAGCTTGTGAGAATAGTTTTCAGTTGTTGAAGGAGAAGTTGACCACAGCGCCAGTATTAGCTTTGCCTAATAGTGTGGATAAGTTCACAGTTTACTGTGATGCCTCTAGAATTGGTCTTGGTTGTGTGTTGATGCAGAATGGAAGGGTGATAGCCTATGCTTCGAGGCAGTTGAAGAAGCATGAGCAGAACTATCCCACACATGATCTGGAGATGGCTGCAGTGATCTTTGCTTTGAAGATTTGGAGACATTATCTGTACGGGGTGACTTGTGAGATATTTACTGATCACAAGAGCCTTAAGTACATTTTCCAGCAGCGAGATTTGAATCTGAGGCAGAGACGATGGTTGGAACTGTTGAAGGACTATGATTGCGAGATTCTTTACCATCCGGGTAAAGCTAATGTGGTAGCAGATGCCTTGAGTAGGAAGTCCTCAGGTAGTCTTGCTCACATCAGTGTTGAGAGGAGACCATTGATCCAGGAATTGCATTTGATGGTGGATCAAGGTCTGATGATGAAGATCAGTAGATCAGGTGGACTGTTAACTCAGTTTAAAGTGCGATCTGTGCTAAGGGATAGGATTAAAGCAGCTTAGAGCCGAGATCCTATTCTAGAAGAGCTTGCAGAGAATGTCAGAGCAGGGAAGTTCACTGATTTCACACTTGATGATGATGGTGTGTTGTGGATCAGTGGTAGATTGTGTGTTCCTTATGTGGATGACTTGAGAGAGGAGATTTTAGAGGAAGCACATTCTACAGCTTACAGCGTACATCCAGGTGTCGCTAAGATGTACCACAGTATCAGAGATTTATACTGGTGGGATGGATTGAAGAAGGATGTCGCTGATTATGTTGCTAAATGTTTGACGTGTCAGCAAGTGAAAGCCGAACATCAGAAGCCTTCTGGGAAGCTTCAGCCTCTTCCTATTCCCGAGTGGAAGTGGGAAAGGATAGCTATGGATTTTGTGGTCGGTTTACCTCGTTCGAAGGATGGATACGATTCCATCTGGGTGATTGTAGATAGATTGACGAAGTCTGCACATTTCTTGCCTGTGAAAGCCACATATTCAGTTGCTAGATTGGCGAAGTTGTATGTGAACCATATTGTGTGCCTTCATGGAGTACCGGTGTCCATTGTGTCAGATAGAGGTTCGGTGTTTACTTCTCGTTTTTGGCAGAAGTTGCAGGAAGCGATGGGCACTAGGTTGGATTTCAGTACTGCTTTTCATCCTCAGACAGATGGTCAGTCTGAGAGGATGATCCAGACACTGGAAGATATGTTGAGGATGTGTGTCTTGGATTTGGGAGGTAGCTGGGATGATCATTTGTCGCTTGTTGAGTTTGCATATAATAACAGCTACCATAGCAGTATTGGCATGGCACCATATGAGGCGTTGTATGGAAGGAAGTGTAGATCCCCG
Organism: Mallotus nudiflorus; assembly: GCA_947683625.1. Classification (NCBI taxonomy): domain Eukaryota; kingdom Viridiplantae; phylum Streptophyta; class Magnoliopsida; order Malpighiales; family Euphorbiaceae; genus Mallotus; species Mallotus nudiflorus. The sequence goes on along the minus strand of CANTUR010000375.1, from coordinate 901,044 downwards.
TTGAGTTGGGATGAGATTGGTGAGAGAGCTTTGACTGGACCAGAGATGGTTCAGGATGCTGCAGAGAAAGTCGCCGTGATCAAGCATAGATTAGAGACCGCAGTTAGTAGACAGAAGAGTTATGCGGATCCTAGGCGCAGAGATGTGGAGTTTCAGGTTGGAGATTTTATTTTTCTGAAAGTATCTCCGAGGAAGGGTGTGATGAGATTTGGCAGGAAGGGTAAGTTAGCACCGAGATACATTGGACCGTTTGAGATTCTGGAGAGAGTTGGCACTGTTGCATATCGGTTGGATTTGCCTCCGAGTATGTCACAGGTGCATCCAGTATTTCATATCTCGATGTTGAGGAAGTATATTTCAGATCCTTCACACGTGTTGTAGCCCGACAGTGTAGAAGTGAGTGAAGATTTGACGTTTATGGAAGAACTTGTGGCGATCGTTGATTATCAAGTTCGACAGTTGCGATCGAAGCAGATTTCGATGGTCAAGGTTCTGTGGCGTAGCGACAGAGTTGAAGAGCATACGTGGGAGACTGAAGCTGAGATGCGAGCTTCTTATCCGTATCTCTTTCCTTCTTGATCTTTTCTTTTTAGAATTCGGGGACGAATTCTTGTAAGGGGGGAAGACTGTAATATCCCATGTTTTTAAAATATTTTTACACTGTACCGGGATATGCAGTGTCAATAATTTTGAATATATATGTGATATTTTTACGAGTTAATATGTATTTAAAACCTATTTTAATTATTGTGTATTATTTTCAGTGTTTTACGTAAAATTTTCCCGGGACTTGCATTTTCGGGGAAATTTTCACGTAAACGATTTATTATTAATTATTTTAGATGTATTTACGGACTTGCATGAACTCATACATATTTTTAAACTATTAAATAAAGTCGGTGTGTGTATATTTATTTAATTAGGGTTTATTAATTCCCTAATATTTTATTAAGTATTTAATTGTTTAAATTGTTATTTAATTAATTATATTTAGTATAAATTATTAAAATATTAATATTTTTATGTGTGTGGTGTATATTTGATGTGTGTAATTTAATATTATTTTAATATAAAGTATAAAGTATATATATATATACATATATACATCAAAAATCAAAGAATTGCCAAATTACACTTTTGCCCCTCCCTTCTCTTCTTCTTCTCCGGACGCGACTCCCACCTCCACCGTCTGCAACTGCCGTTCCTTTGCCGTCGGTGTGCCTCTCGGCTTGCCACCGTCGCCTCCAGCCGTTTCCCGCCGCCAGCAGCTCCCTTCCCCGGCGCCGGCGAGCTAGTTTTCCATTTTTGGCCGAAACTTGATCCTTCGCCGTTTCTCCCTCTTTCGGCCACCGTTTTCGACACCGCCGGTCTTTTTCTTCTCCTTGAGCTCCGGTGAGTGTGATTCTAGCTTTGGTTTGAGCTAAAATGGTCTATAATTGCTTAGTTTTCGATTTGTAAATTTCGGCCTATTAGGGTTTTCGATTTTTTTGAGCTTCGAATTGGATGATTCATGGAAACTTCCTTCACAAATGTTGATCCTAGTAGCTTAATATACATGTATGAATTTTTGTAGAATTTTTGGAGATTTTTTGGATTTTTGGGTATTTTTGAATATTTTAATATTATTTTCTAATTTTCGGAAATTAATTATTTAAATTATGAAATTGGAGTTTATGGTTGAATTAGGTGCTGAAATGAATTATAGGAATTTATTTGGAATTTTTATGAATTTTTAAGTATTTATTTTTAATTATTTGAGTTTATGTGAATTTGAGAAAATTAGGTTAAATGTGTTTTTATTTGAATTTAATTGGTTAATTGGGTTTAATTATTAATATTATTGATAAATATGTTGAGAAAATTAATTTTGGGTAATTGTATGATTTTTGGTGAATTTTTGAAGTAATTTAGGTATATTTATATATATAGGGGTATTTTGGTAATTTTACCCTAAATTGTCTAAAAATGTAATTTAATTGGTTTTAATATTTAATTAAGGTATAAAAATGATTTCTACAAATTATTTAGTATTTTTAACTAATTAAAACTATTTTTCGGGAATTATTTTCAATTATATATATAATATACGGTTTTTCTAATAAAATGAGTTTTAATCGGTTTTTATAGTGTTTCAAGGTTAATTATGTAATTTTTACCTATAAAATGTATTTCTGTGATTTAAGGATATGTTCAGTATATCTGGAATCATTCTGTGCTTGTGGACCCCGGTCGGTGGACTGTAGTTTGGAGTCCGACCGTGGGATTTTGATTGTGTTGAGCTTGTATTTCGAAGTGTGTTTCTTTGCAGGGTCGGCTCTACTCTTTTGAGTAGAGAGATGTCCATTTTACAGGGGAGGTTCTGTCGAATTTTCGGTAGAATTCTCGTAAAACGTGATGTCCAGTCGAACCCTAATTTTGTTTTCGTATTTTAATACTCTAGATTGAATTCTAGGATTTCTGTTAGGTTTATTCTAATGTCGGTTATTTATTTCTTGTTTAGTTGCGCCGAGACCGAGGGCTAGTGGACCAGGCCCGTCGGACCTGTCTCGTGGAGCGCATTAGGTGAGTTACTATATTATATATATATGCTTAGGATGCATGATTTAGAAAATGCATGTTTTATTTTGACTGAATATGCATAAATAATGTGATTTATATTCAAGTATATTTTTGGTATATAATAAATTATATACATGTTTTGTTAATAAAATATATTTAAAATGTTTTTAAATATATTTTTAGTTTAATTCATGATTTGATTGAATTCATTTGACATATATATACTCAAAATATACCTAGTTTATGTTTAGTATATTTTCGGTATATATATGGTTTATATTGTTATTTCATTTATATTCATGCATCATTTATTTTTGTGAATGAATGTTTTATATTTAAGAATGAAGGATATCAATAGAACGTGCCACCTAGTGGGCAGCACTAGGACCGAGTACGTACCGGTACGCCTATAGCTTTAGGCTATATTACTAACTATTTGTGGATATTGATTTGGTTATGATTATTGATGTGTGAGATGTGGTTTGGGTGTGATTGCTGGAGCTCGGTTGACCAAGTGTCTCGGGGCCAATCACACTGGCAGTCAGACTGCTGGAACTCGGTTGACTTAGTGTCTCGGGGCCAGTCTACTGTCTAAATGGATTAAGTGGATATCTTTGGAATAAGTGAGCCTGTATGGCCAAAGTGTTGTTTAACACTATTTTCTGAGGTTGCGATATTCTAGGGTTCTATGTGATCCTTCATAAATTGGAATTTTTCAGTAAAATATATAAAAATGATTTTTCTGCATTTGTGTGTATTTGCCTGTATATATATTAGATATATATATACTGTTGATTGTATGCATTATCATTTAGTGTGTATGTATATATATTATAGTAATTCACTCAGTGAGGTCTGACTCCCCTCCGTTGACTATTTTTCAGGAGAGTCAACTTCCTCAGACCTCAGTAGCAGGTCGATACGCCGGATTTCTTCCGCCCCGGCTTCTTTATGTAAACTGTCTACTTGAGTCTTATTTATTTTATCTAGACACTGCAGTAGTTGTGAATATAAGTGTTGGATTTCATGTATTTTATTTTAAAGAGATGTATTATATTAAAACTGGATTTGTATTAAAGAGATTTTATATATGTGATGAGATGAGTTTTGATTTAAATCCAGTTGATATGGGTAATATCATGATATTATGATTTTTATTTTCCGCTGCATATTATATGGTTATTGTTATTGCATGATTTATTTTATTTTTAGGCTTGCTACGGGTTCCGGATTCGAAAGAATTCCCGTTCCCTAGCGCCGGTCATGGCCCCTGTTTTGGGTCGTGACAATAATCTTACAGATGTTGATATCCTGTGCTTGGAAAAGGAAGTCACAGATGATGAAATTAAAACAACTTTTTTTGACATGGGCCCTTTGAAAGCACCTGGTTGTGATGGTCTCCACGCTTTATTCTTTCAAAGTCAATGGGATATAGTTGAGGAGTCGGTTTGTCGTATGGTTAAAACGGTATTCACGGAGGGGTTTCCCTCAGTGGAACTGAATAAAAATTTACTTGTTCTCATTCCCAAAATAGTAAAACTTACAGTCACTTTAGGCCTATTAGCTTATGTAATATGCTCTATAAACTTGTGATTGCTAACAGGTTGAAGCCTTTGATGGTGAAGCTCATTAGTCTGGTTCAAATGAGTTTCGTTCCTGGACGAAAGATTAATGAGAATATTCTCATTGCACAAGGGCAAAGGCGCAAAGAGAGAGGGATTATGGCAGTTAAGATTGATTTACAGAAAGCATACAATCGTTTGCACTGGGATTTCATTAAAGACACATTGGAGGATAAAGTTAGCTAGTTCAAGCAAGGGCAAAAGCAGCAAATATTGAAATATGGGATAGCGGATTTCACGGGTTCTAAAGCTCTAGAGCAAGTAAGTTTTGAAGCTATCCATATAGATCAAGGGATAATTACAGTGCTAAGTCCATATAGTATGAGTTCATAGCTAGGAAGCCAATCTAGGCTAGGAGTTATTGATAGGTAATAGATTTTGGGTTAATAATAAGTGAATCCTCCTTTTTTTAAGTATGCATGTTCCTCCAGCCTTTCTATATTCTGTGTCACCGCAAGGTAAGTGCATGAATATTTATTTAAAGCTGTATTAGGTGGTATATTTTTTTTAAGCTAGGGCCAGTTAGTTTTAAAGTCTTTCAAAAGCCGTATCTTACTCTATCGAATGCCCCTTTTGAAACCAGATCTTTTAGGAAAGCTAGCCGAGTAAAGCAAGTGGTCAAAAAGAATTCTTATTTTCTTTTCTATTTCTGGAGCACTCTCTCATCGTTAGACCTAGCAGGGAATGAAATGAAGGTATTCAAAAAACCATATGATGATAGGAGTCCGTCCTACCTTGGATAGCAGATTCTAGGTCCTAAGGATAGAGGCTAGCCAGTTCCCTTTTTGGAGGTTCAGTGCTAGGGGTTGAGTTTAAGTTGTAGTTGCATTCCATGCATAGGATGTTATAGGTTACAGGTTCGATACATTTCCAGTGGAGTAGTACATTCCAGAAAGCCGACGCTTTCCTCTATCTAGAGAACAAGGTTCCAGTGGAGGCAATCTAGGCTCCCAACTCTATGGATTTTCCTTAGTTGCTCTTAATCTAGCTCTCAAGTTAGCTCAGGACGGGAGGCTATGAAATAGTTGAAAGCAGATGCTTAATTAGAGACAATAGATCCAGTATCTATCACAGATGAAAGAAAGAAGAAAAGCAGCAAACCATATACTTAGTAGGGGTATCTATTGTGTTTTAGAAGATGTTCTAAGAGTCAGTCAGATATCTATGTTTACAAAACCCTGAAATCAGTCTAGTTACTTCGTTCTCTATCTTTATCCTTCTTCTCTGTATTATGCATGAGTTGCACAGTGGTTGTGTTCAACAAGCAAGGAGTTTACCTGTTAGCCAGTGACTTGATTGAAGCTGTAGGCCGCAGCTTGGTTTATGAGCTGATATAGAACCTATCTCTTTCCTTAGATGGAAGCCAGTGTGAGTAGTAGGGAAACGTCAGCTTAACTCAAATCTCTTTCTTCCTCCGAGCTAGGAAAGCTTGATCTTTCTAGGTGTAAAGATAGTTATCTCAGTTCTATTCGTTAGTCTAGTTTTCTTACTTTCAGTAGCAGGTCTGGGCTGCAAATGAATTACCAGTCTTGTCTGCGGTTAATCAATAGTATAAGGAGCATAGTGAATCAACAGAATGCCTTGTTGATGGCGCGGGTAAAATGAAATGAGAGCAGGATTTTTATGTCATTACGGATGAATCTTCTTTACCTACCCGGAGGTTGAGGTTTGAAGATGCTTGACCATTCAAGGGGGAGGAAGAATTTTACTTAGTTAAGGAAGGCAATGCAATAAAGATTCTTCATCTCGAACGGGAGTTTGCTCTTTCACCCCAGGGTGATAACGAAAAAAGGAAGACAGTCTCTTGTTCTAGAGGAAGCTCTTTTCTCTCTCTGTTGCCCAGGAGCAGGTCAAGTCTATGTGACCAAGGCAGGAAGAAATCAGTCTGAACTAAGCCCCAAGGCTAGTGAATTTGACTTACTTCGACTTAAATCTTTCTTTTTTTAGTTCTTCCCCGATGAGCTCTTCCCGGGGCAAAGTCCTAATCAAAGCAGGCAAAGGCTTCTTAAATTCATTCATTTCTCGATGGGAACCTTTCATCTTAATAGAGTAGTGGAAAAGAAAAAACAAGAAAAGATTCATTGACCGGGAATCAACTTGACTTCTCAGATGCGGCTGTTGATGGCGGAGTGATCGTATCTGCAATTCTTGTTGATGACTCTCCGATCCTATAGAAGAAGCTGGTATTGGCCTTGGCTAAAGTAAAGGGGATCGATTCGGGCGAAAGGTTGGAATTGATTTAGAAGGGCTTAGCCCTACTCTATCTATCAGAATTTGCCGGTTAATATTCTTTCTACTAGACTAGTTCTCCAATAAGAGGAATCGGGGATGACACTTGTTTTTACATTCTTGAAGACTTTCCTCGCTCTAGAACAATAGTAAGTAGTCAGCATAGCCAATAGTTGGCCTTAAGCCTAGCTGTGTTACGGAATCGTGTTCAGGTCTTTCCTTTCTTTAAATAGAAAGTCAGAATGTACTTATGCTGTAAGAGAATGGCTTACCGCGCCCGTCCTTGTTCTATATCTAGAGAAGAGTCAACCTCGAGAAGAATAAGCGTGGATGCCAGTCTTGAACTCCGTGAAGGCTTTACAGAGAACTAGGCTTTTCGCTTCATTGGATAAAGGTGGAGATCACTGGTTTGTAATTCCTTTCTTTGGCTATCACTGAATTCATCCGGCAATTGATACCGAAAATCGGCCTTTTTAAAAGCATCCTTTGATCCAGCTTTCTCTGCTTTAGGGTAACAAAACTGTCCCATGCCACACGGGCAGAAAAATGAAATGGCAACTAGACTAGTTAGTAATTTCATACTTCTGTCGTTGGAGAGCAGAAATGGCACTTTACAGCAAGAAGAAAGAACAACGAAAGTCGAAGATAGGCTTGTAACCTCACCTGAACCAGATTTTGTAGCTGATACAACTGATGTTGCTTCATCTCCTTTCCCATCCGCCCGGGGAACCGAGTCTTCTTTAGTGATTAATGAATTGACTGCTGCAGAGGATACCACTTATGTCACTGACTCAGTAGATGGACGAGACAACCTCTTTTCGGCTCGGTGATGGAGGAAGCAAAGTGCCCGCACTAAGAAGGTCTGAAAGCACCTTTGTGGATTAGACTTACAAGAAGTTATGCTCGCTTTCCTTTCGCCTTGGACGAGGATTCTGCCCATCCAGCAGCCACCTAGGTAGGGGAGGAAGCTTAACCCAATCTTTCTTGCTAAAGCCCTCGGGAGGAATTTATAAAAGAAAGGATGACGAGATGAGACTTATTCATTTTGCTTAGGTAGGAGGAGAGAACTAGGTCTATCGAGCCAGAACTACTAGCTACTAGGGGAGCGGATAAAACAGCGGATAAGCAGAAGCGGAAACCTATCAATTAGACTAGATATGCATTGTAGCTCTTGAAGTCTAAGACTTCTCACTCTTTAGCCTCATTGGACTCAAGGACATATCAAAGATGAACTAACGAGAACAAGGTTAATCTTACTGACCGTAGGAAGGGGCTAGACGGGATGAGGAGATCAGATGCGGAAAGGAGAGTCAAACGGAGCCGAGTACTGATCAAGAGAGCTACTATCCACAAGCAGCTGGGAAGAGACCAAAACTGGAGCTGATCAAGATGTGTTCCAAACCCGTAACTCACATGAGCAAGATGCGTTCCAAACCAACCTGAGCTGATCGTGTCGACCAACAACAGAGCCTAGCGACCGACCAACTACAGAGCTGAGCAACCGATGCTCAAACGCGCTCTAGTGACCAGAAAGGGAAAGTTTTTAAGCATTTGGTGAGACCACATCTGTAATGGTTGTTCTTTCCGTTGATCTCTTTGAGGAATCCGAAAAAAAAGATGGTATGGGGCGCAAAGAGAGCTATTTTGAACCATGAATCGAGGAAATCTGATAGAAGGGAAAAGTAAAATGCAGCCGTTCGTGCTTTGCTGACTGAGATCATACTTTGGCTAAGATTTCCCGTTACGGGAAAGTTTAACTTCGGGTAACTGATCCGTTGTGTTGTTTATCAGGATGATGACCTTTCTTAGAAGGAAGTTTGGGCAGCGCCCGTTGTACTCTTTCCCATTTATTTTTACTAGTCATTTTCTCCTGGAACTAGCACACCATGGGTCGGAGATCACTTCGATCAGGGAGCTTCACTCTGCTCCGCTCCCTTCGCTCCGCTCCCTCGCCGGGGCTCACTTCCGTTCGTTGCTTCGCAGCTCTCTCCAATTGAGCTATTCGGGAAGGGTTACTTTACTGGGCTCTTTGTTGCATAAAGCGCCCTTCCCTTACGTTCAATGACCAAACAAAAACCAATAAACCGATATATTATCTATTCCCTCCCCCCATAAATGTAAAAAATTGTATTAAATTGAGCTAAAAATGAAAATAATTAATTTAAATTAATAAAAAAAGTTAATATGAGCTAATTTGAATAATTAATAAAAATTCAATGACTAAATTAAGTTTTTTTAAAGAAATCTTTATTAAAATGCACTAAAAAAAACCTCACCAATTAAAATACTCTAATTTTTTTTAAATTACCCATTTATCTCAAATACCCAAAATATTTACAGCTTGCACAAAAACAATAAGTGATGGAAAAAAAAAAACAAAAGCGCAAAAAAAAAAAAAAAAAAAACTTCTCGTCCGTTTTCCATGGTTTCTCCTGTTTTATTATCATCTTTTTCTTCTTATTCTTCTACTTTCTTTCTTCTTGTAGCCCATAACAATCCTTTCGGTACCTGATTGTTAGTTTCCAAACCATCGTCTTCAACATGGCATGGAAGATCATGAAAGTTAAATCAGTTCTTAAGCTGCAGAAGCACCACTTAAACAAGCACGTGTCTCTCTATGATGAGTGGATGGGTAGTACCGTTGAAAATTGCAGAAGAAAATTTTTTATTAGAAATTGAAAGAGGTAGCTAGAAAGATACTGATTGTTGGCATCTGCTTCTCTTAAAACAAGATTTCCTGTATCTAACCGCTGCATAACTGGATTAGTAGCCTGGATTTGATTGGATGACCATATGGGATGATTTTCTTGATCGAAGAGAGCCATGGTTTGATTGGAAATCTTGAATATACCTGAAGAATTGGTAAGTGGGCTATCTCTGTTGGCAACCCAAACATAAGTTCTTTTGACTCTCCATTTCTAAATCTCTGTTTCAAGGTAATTGGGTTGTGGATGTTTTTGTTGCTTCATTTTGAAGACATTTGGTATTGTTTGATAGGAGCATAGGAAAGGGAAGGAAACAGTACTTGATGTTTTTGACCGTCCTTTTGCTTTCTTTTAATTTAATTGTGGTGTTTCTTATGTGACGATGCCATTTCCTATTCCAAAATTTGTAAGTAAAAGGCTAAAAACATTGATTATATGACTAAAATTGAACCTAACCTCGTGCTACTTATAATTTATAGTTTAAATGGCTCAATGGCTGCAACCCAAGGCCGGGGGATCTGCTTGGAAGTGGGACAATCAGTGGACCTGAGCCAGAATCATATGGATGCTGGTTAGAGCTAACATGGAATGGCAAAAAGCCCTTGTAATTAAATGGGACAGAACGAAAATTCCTAGAAGCCGGAGATGAAGTCATTTTGAGTGGCTGTTCAAAGGGAGATGGTTATAATGTTGGTTTTGGAACATGCTCTGGCAAAATTCTTCCATCACCTTAATGTTGAAATTGCTGTTCTTGGTGAGACGGACTGTAGGGGTGTGTTTGTTTTTCCAATTTTTTCTTTTCTTTTTTGAATGCACTTAATGTATCTTCTAACCATGAACCATGGAATAAAAATGACTTAAAAGTGGGCTTGTGACAAAAAAAAACTAACTTTCAATTAATTTGATAAAATATAAACCCTTGGATTTGATTACTTTTGTTTTTATTTCAACAAAATAGATTTATAATTAAAAAAAAAACTATGGAGAAATGATTAAATAGAAATATAGTGCATATAAATAATAGAATATGTTATGCGTTTTGGTGTTTCTGTTTTTTTTTTTTTGACTTTTTTTTTGAGAAGCCATTGATGACTTTTTCAATGTCTATGTTTTTGTTTTGTTTTATTATTATTATTATTATTATTATATAAAAACTATTATAAATATAACAAAAACACATATAAAATTATTGTATAATAAACATAAAATAAATAGAAAGTATTCTAAATTATTGTATTATAAATGTAAAAAAAATGAAAAAGTATTCTAAAATAAATATGAATTCATATAATTTTTACAAATGAAAATATCAACTATAATATTTTAATTAATTAAATTTAAAAGTGAATCAGAAACTAAAAATAAACTAAAATCAGATTTAAACAAAATCAAAATAATAACTTTCCTTCAATTATGTAATATTTGGACGTAAAACAAAAATTGCATAAATATAAAAAACATACAAAAAAAAGAAACTCTGTGATACAACTACATTTTCATTAATAAAATAAAAAATATAAAAAACAAAAAAAGAAAATAAAAACGATACCAAATTATGAACGCAACATAAACAACAACATTCTCTTACGACTCAACGACACTAAAAACCTAAAAAATATATTCATTTCTTTTAAATCTTTTTATTACAATAATTCAACTCGCTTAACTCTAAAAAAATGTTTAGCTTTAATTTATGATATATTTTTTGCTTATTTTCAGTTTCCTATATAATAACAAAAGGAGACTTTAAGATATAAGTAGGTCTATGCTTCATTTTTTGCTGAAGAGGACTACAAAATCATTTTTAGTATTATGCGAATACAAAATTAAATTAGAAAACAAAAAGTAACAAAAGAACCCAATAAAAAATTAATTTAATGATACTACTATATTTCTAACTATTTTATTTATAGGATTATATAATTTTATATTTATTTTGGTTTATTGAAATTAAAAAGTAACATTTAAAAAACAAGGGTAAATTTATTAAAAAAGAAAGAAAATAAAAAAGAAGGAACAAAAAAAAGAGATTATATATCAACATAAAATGTCAAAATTTTATGAAATAAAATTTCAAGATACTAATATAAAAAAGATGAAAAAAAAGAAAAAATGACAAAATAAAAAATTTGAAAAAAGACGAAAATTTTAAAAAAGAGAAATAAAAAATAATAAAGGGAAATAAAAAAATAATAAAGAGAAATTAAAAATTAAAAAGAAAGGAAGAAGGAAAAAATAAAAATAACAAGATAAGGAAGACAGAGAAATAAAAAAAAATAAAGAGAAAAAAATAAAAAAAGAAAGGAAAAAAGAATAAATATGAAAAAAGAAATAAATAAGAAAAAAGGAAAATAAAAATTTTTAGAAAAGAGAAAAAATAATAGAGAAAGAAAAAATAAAAAAGAAAAGAAAAATAAAAAGAAAAATAATATAAAAGGAAGAATAATTAATTTCTGTGAATAAAATATATATTAGTGTAAATAAAAAAGATAAAATAAATAAGAATTTGAAATATTTTGGTTAATAAAATAAAAAAATGTCGAAAAATTTCTTTTTAAACGTTAGTATTACATTACTTTGCAAGCCTGCAAGGCCCGAAGCCCGACCCGGAAGACCCAAATCCAACATCCAGAAAATTGCATAGACGCACATTCGATAACAAAGCAAAACTGTAGCAAGTGTGGCAGCTGGGAAACATCGGAAAATGGGGAGGAAGAAGGGAGTACCAGAGTTCGAGGAAACGGGTCCGGATGATTTCGATCCGTCGGATCCGTACAAGGACCCGGTGGCGATGCTTGAAATGAGGGAGCATATAGTGAGAGAGAAATGGGTCCAGATTGAAAAGTCCAAGATCTTAAGGGAGAGGCTGAGATGGTGTTATCGAATCGAGGGCGTCAACCATCTCCAGAAATGCCGTCATCTTGTTCAGCAGTATCTCGATTCAACTCGCGGCATTGGTTGGGGCAAGGACCAACGCCCTCCCTCTCTCCACGGTATTATTGCTTCTCAATTTTTTTTTTTAATTTATTGAGTTTTGTTTTTGTTTATTAATTGATTGATTGATTGGTTGTTGTTTGTGAAAATTAGGTCCTAAGGTGGAGGTTTCGGAGTCTGAATGAATTGCTCAATATCCTCTTCTGTGTGTGGTTTATTGTTGAGGTATGGTGAAATTGTCGGATAATTTCTCTTTTTATTATGCTGTGATATTTTCTTGATTAAAGCATTGTGTTTTAAGTGCTTTTAAGAAATTTTAGACTGCTGGATGAATTTTTGGTAATTTAGTAGTAGATACAAGGGAAGAGGGTTTAGCGTGTAATGTTTACTGGGGACTATAAGTTGGATAAAATTGCACTGATAGATAGTAACAACATCTAGTGTGCATCATTTGCAGATAGGATTACTTGGGTATGCAAACCTGATCAATAAGTTTATACGGTGTTGTTCATGTTGCATATGGTTTTCAGGGACTCGAATATGTCAAACTGGCCAGGTAGCTGTCTTCTTTGATGTTTGGTGCGATGACAAGCAAAGCCATTGGACGAGCTCAAATCATAGTGGGAAGGGATGTGGATGATATAGTAGCTTTGGAGTGTGTAATCTAGGAGTGGTTTTGTGAGGGAGTACTAGAAAATATAGGCTGGATTGGAAAAAAAAAAAAAAACCCCTCATTGTGTCCAGCGACTGAACTGTATGCAGTTAAAGGAGATTAAACTATTTTACTCTCATTCAAACACTTCCAGATGGTAATTGCGCTGTGTTTGAGCCTTTGGGGTCTTGGACATGATTATTGATGAGCTAAATAAGTATAATTATGAATAAAATCTTCATTTAGCACTTGGCTTCTTCATTTTATTTGCTTCTGCATTTTGATTACTTAATTATAGTGGCTAAGTATGAAAGAATGAATATCTGTATTCTGCAGCTTTAGCATGGTTTGAATTTTTATTCAGCCATCATGTGGCAGCATTACTGGTTACACTGCTAGAGTGTCTGGTTGTTAGCTGTCAACTTTGAATTTGAAGATCTGATTGCTTTAAATGCCCAAAAGAGTGTAAAATAAAGACAAGATTAAAGGCCTACACTTATCACTTCCAAAATGAGTGTATAATGGAATCTTGATCTTTTTGGCCTTCCCTGCTCGTCACCTTAGGGTTAATGATGTTGTGTTTGGTAGAATTTTTTTTTCTTCATGATAAAGTGTCAACAAACCTAGAAGTTTTCTTCTGAACTTAACTTTTCCTTGTTACCAAAATCAAATCAGTTGAATATCACAAAAGTTTGAAGTTGTTTTTGTAGTTGAAGTAAGCCCAATGAAAGGGAAGTATTGGTGGTTGTGGAAGTGTGGGACGTGGCTTTGATAAAAGATAAAACATTATGTATTACCTGATTTGTAATGGGATTTAGGCCTCCTGATATGTTGTAGGGGATTTGGAAACAACTTAGTTTCCAGTTTTTTTCTTGTTCAAGCTCTAAGTACTTTTTTCTAACCCTAATTAAGTATTTTTTGGCTTCCTAATTTACAGGGACTTATTACTAAGAGCCATTAGCCAATATGCTTCTAACTTTTACCCATTTGAATGATGACATATTCTTAAATATTCACAGTAGTGGTGGCCTTTTTCTGTTCGATATAGTCTGATTTGGTCCAATACCATTACACTGAATGCAATATTGATAAAGTTCACAGGAGTGTTATTTAAAACTATGGTATGGAAAGAGATGCAATTGCAGCTAAAAGGAACAAATGGTCTATACCTGTAATGACCTCAAAGGATTCTTTTTCTACAAGTAGTGATGGCCCTTGTTTTGCTAGAAGGTGGAGGAGAAATGAAATAAAAGGATTTTTAGCATGAAATTATAGGAGTATATCCTTTACATCTAAACATTTGTAGAATAGTAAGTGGCCTTATAAGATATAATCACAAAATTTTGTCTTTCCAATTCCAGTCTTGGGGTTGAGAGAATATGTGGAACCCTAATTTCCTTTAACAAGAGGATCTCTCAATAAAGGTTGTTGACTGCTTGTCCCCTCACATTCCATTAGATGTGGTACAAAGATTTCTACTTATCTATTGTCCTTTTTGGGAAACTGCTAGAAGCCAAAGGCACAAAAATTTGAACTTGTGAGGTTAGGTCTAAATGTGGAGAAGACAAAGCACATAATGTTAGTTAAGTGCCATCTACCTTTGTAAAATTGATCTCTGTTTGGTGGCCCTTATGAAGGTTTATTATAGTTGGTTTATTTATTTATTTATTTTTTGAGGCAGGGACCAAGTTAAGTCTTTTGAGTCATGACTAATTGGACGGTTACATTAGTTTTGCTTTTCAAGTGGAATTCTTGGGGGATTGTGCCATGAATCCATTGATTTTATATGACTTATAGCTACTCTTTCCCGTTTTAGGAGGGCAAGAGTAGTTTTTTACTTCACAAATGGTCATGCTAGATCCTGCATCTATCTATGTATTACAGATGGATAAATAGACTTATTAATAAAAAGGGACTTTTGTGGGTCCAGTGGCTCTTTTGTGTGCCCTGAAAATGTGATTGATAAATTGGCTTTTCAAACTGGACAGTTACATTAGTTTTGCCTTCCAAGTGGAATTCTTTTGGTGTTCTTTACTCAGCAGATTGAGAATTAAAATGAAATCTTAGAAGGTGGTAAAGGGCCCAAAGCTGGACGGTGGAAAGAATACTATCACTTTAGTCTAGAAAATTTTGATCTAGAATGGGGTGTTCTTGTTGATTTGCTTTTTTATTTGAGTTTAGCACCAGGCTGGGAGCCTTGTACACTAGGCTCCCTGCTTTGTGATGGTCATCTGCTACATTATCAATATATTTACTCCAGCATGGAATGGGGGATACTGCACCAAATTAAAATTTTATTACGACCGTTGCATAGGTTTGAAGATTGTGTGCATCATAGACCTGTGTATGCTTTAAGAAGTTGATTCGATATGGAAGTGATGCATGGCTAAATTAGCTGGTGGGTTCTTACTTGTAATGTGTATCTGTAAACATTTTACACTATCATTTTTAAGATAGGAGTCGTTGTCTGTAGGGTCCCAAATCTCATCATTTAGAAATTTTAAATTATTAGGTGCTATTCATAGAGCAATTTGATATGGTTACTCAACTTCTAAAGGCATGCTTGCTTTTGATGTGTGAAAACAACTGGTGCACAAAACTCGTTTTGAAAAATTTCTAATTCAATATGATGAGAAAATTAAAAGGGAAATTGAGCAGTGATCTTTAGTTTGGTCAAGGGTTAAAACAGATAATTGAAATTGGCTTCAATAGTTTGATGTGTTCTAATGGCAGATGGAACCACTGCAGGATTTTGCCTCTAATTGTTGAAAAAAAAAAAAAACAGTGGAAGTTGAATAGCATCTTGATTTTATCGCATCCTATTAGTGTTAGTGAGGAATTAGGTAGGATTATGAGAGATACTGGACCATACCAAAATTTTATTATGACCATTAAATAGGTCTGGAAATTGTATTTGGCATAGATCTGTATATTCTTAAGAAGTTGATTTGATTTGGAAATTGTATTTAGCATAGATCTGTATATGCTTAAGAAGTTGATTTGATTTGGAAATTGTATTTAGTATAGGTCTTGAGATTGTATTATGGATCTGTATATGCTTAAGAAGTTGATTTGATTTTGGAAGCGATTGATGGCTAAATTAGCTGGTGGGTTCTTACTTGTAATGTACATCATACGCTATCATTTTAAGATAGGTCTGCAGGGCCTGAAAGCTCATCATTTAGAAAGTTTAACTTATCAGGTGATATTCACAGAGCAATTTGATATGGGTACTCAACTTCTAAAGGCATACTTGCAATTGATGTGAAAACTTGGAAATTTTATTTCATCATGAAGAGAAAGTTAAAAGGGAAATTGAGCAGAAATCTTTAGGTTGGTCAAGTGGTTGTCAAACAAATAATTGAAATTTTCTTCAATACTTTGATGTGTTGTAATGGCAGATGGCACTAGTGCAGGATTTTGCCTTTAATTGTTGAAAGAAAAAAATCAGTAGAAGTTGATTAGCATCTTGATTTCATTGGATCCTATTAATGAGGAAGTAAATAGGGTTATGATTCGCGAGTTTGATTAGGGTTTAAATCTAGTAGTAGTTTTCAGAATCAAGAATAATAAAATTCTAAGATTCTTTTACTTTGCTATAAATAATCAATAATGTTATTCTCTAAGTTCATTTCTGTAGGAGAAATCAATTCCACCTGATATGTTATTTGCTATGATAAAATCATATTTTATCTATATTATATTTGCAGGAGTCACTCTCTTCTCATTGACTTTTTCGTTTTATCCTGTATGATGGTTGATGCAGCCATTTGGATGTGAAATGGCTTAATAAATTGGTTTTGGTTAATCATAGAAAGGACATAATTTATATTAATACATAATCATTGTCTTAATCTTGAAATAGATTACTTGGCACAAGTTATATACATTATCTTCCTATTGCTACATCAATGCATTTAGAAAAAGATAACTTACTTTATAGAGGATATTCTTAAGGTCTTTCCCTTCTTGCAGGTGACTAAGATTAGAAGGGGATTTACACTGGAAGTGAAGGGAAGATTGGGCATGTGTTTGAATTAATTTAATGCGTTGCTGTGCTTCGCTCCTTTATTTACATCATCCATAGTTTTTTTTTTCCCTCTTTCCTGTCATGTGCATGAGCCAGAAATTACTGGCTTGGGAAATTAAAAAATCCTTTTGGTCATTGACATCGAATAATAACTCACTGATTTGGACAGGGCCGATGAATGAAAGTAACTCAGTTAATGAAATAAGTTTCCTGTTACTGCTTGCTTTTGTTCAAGTGTGGTGGATTATGATTTTGTGTTCTCAGAAAATTCTGATTTGGTAGAAGAGAAGGACAGATTGGAATTTTTCTATAATTTGGGGTTTGAGGGCCCCTGGTAAGATTCCAACCTTTCACATCCTTTCTTTTTCTGCCTTATCAAGATTTCATTTGAACATTTTGATAATTTTGTTATAATGGCATGCTTGTGTCTGGATGTGAATTCATGGGCGGCGCTTAGAGCGGCGACTTAATGATTGGCCCAGTTGTCATTTAGATTGAAAATTGACCTTTTCCCAACCTCAGAAAAATAAAAGGTTGGCCGTGCATCATCGTGCACGCCTTAGATGTAGTATTTTGTAGTTTGCCACTATTTATTTTGCTAGATAGATTATATTGTGTCAAAAAGATTACAACAAAACGAACTAGTTTTTAGGTTTTAGACATTTCTTATATATAAGTTTAGAAATTATTTTCTGTATGTTTATTCACATATCTGTGTTTTACTTTTTCTTTTTTCTCAGTGTTGTGTTGTGAGTTTCTGAATGTTTAAATAATGATTGCATGTCTTTTCTTTATTTTTCTAGATTTTTACAAAACAACGAAAAAGATGTAATGAATCTTTATACTGTTTTGTGAATTGAATGAAAACTAACTGTTTGTCTGTTTTAAGATACTTTTTTATATCTTGCTCCTTTGCTTGTCTTGTAAAAAGCTATAAAATGTAGCTTTTGAATTTTTTGAATTGATTTTTTTTTTTAAAAAAAAAAAAACTCATTAGAGTTATCAATTTTTTATTTGAATCTACGCTCTTGCCAAACACCCTTTGATTAGATGTTGGATGTAAATTAATTATGAGTTGCATGTGATGGTCTGAAAATTATCTGAAGTTTCTATATGATGATGGATCTCTACGAAAATGTCAAGCAGTTTAGTAGGGAGACGATTATTATGTTAGTGTTGGTGAAGGAAACATGTTATTGTTGTGTACGAGGATAGCACTATAAATGTGTTAAAAAAAATATTCAATTTAATAATAGAAAAACAATAAAATAATAATTTTAAATTATTATTTTTTAATTGATTTCGCTTATTAGTACATACATGAGGTTACCTCTGGTAAGTATTAAAAAAATGTTTAATGATAGAAAAATATGAACAGTTAAATGATAATTTTAAATTATTTTTTTTTATCACCGTCGCTTGTTAATACACATATAAAGTTATGACTGCTAGTTGCCAGCGTAAGAGAGAAATTTTTATTTTTAGTTACTTCAAATCTCATGTTGCTAGATTTGAATGTAGAATTTAAAGTCCCATAGCCTCCGCAACAGCTAATAGAGTAGGCCTCTCGGCTATTTTAAATTGCCTTTTCAATATACACATCGTTGGCAGTAGCATAGCATGATAGGATAGTTTTCCAAGTGGAGTTAGCCATAATAATAATAATAATAATAATAATAAGTGGAGTCTGCCATTTGCATAGGCATGTGAGCTCCACCGGTGTTCTCATCTTAAAATAATACGGTGAGACATGGAGGTAAAAATACTAACAATTAACAAACACCTGTGTAGAAATACTAAGAATTAACAATACTGAGTACTATCTCTATATGACTTGGTTCAAATATGAATGTACAAATATATTGTTGTTTTCCTCTTTCAAGAGCAAGGATTAAGAGAAGATTTCATAAATGTTTCGTTCTACGTCAGGGAAGAGGAACTGATGGATGGAGTATTTTAGCCTTGAACTTCATCTATCTATCATGCTGCCAACTTGACAATTATGGAAAGAGCTTCTTGCTTGCTCTCTGGAAAGTCTCATTTTATAGCTTATAAAACGATCTCCCTGCTTCACAATATGCTGCCTGCCAAACGAAGCATGAAGAAGATAGCAAGTTAAAACAATGGACGCATGCATGCTATAGAGTTGACAACTTACCTAGTAGGGTATATATATAGACAGTTTGGCGGGGTGCCAAGGAGCTAGCTACTGAAGCAAAAAGAAACGAGGAGCTCCCTTCAGTCCAATAGGTGAGCGAAGAAGGGAAGGAGTTGCTCCCACACCATGCACTTGGCCACACTTGAGATTTTCATGTGAAAAAACATCTCAAGTATTGCCTTAATGCATGAGATGGCAGCTCTTTGCCGCTGCTCTGCTCTCCAGATTGGACCGAAGGGAGCTCCTTTGGAATTGGCCTATCAATACACTACTCTCTTAAGTTGCTTGCTTGAACATACATATATATACTATAATAAACTCTCAATCTCACAAGAGGCATGCATATGTGTCTATATTATATTGTGCTTAGATTAGGGAACATGGATGGAATCTTTTAGTTTCAATTTTGGGTGATAAGCTGGTCATATGAGGCTTAAGAAGGGTTTTGTTTTTATTCAAATTTTTGCATACCCTATTGCAGGATTCATTATATGTAAATCACAACTTGCCACATTAGAATACAAACAAATCATCATGATTGCCTCTCTGATAACAGATTATCCTTCCACTTTTCTCTGTCATGCTTTTGCCTACATTTATCTCTCATTTGTTCTTGTTTATAATTAATTAGAACTATTTTTTTTCTTCGAAAAGAAAAAAACCTTTTTGTATTTCCCTTTAATTAATCATTGGTTTAGTGACATTGCTCCCCACCTAAAGTGTAGATAATTTAAGACTTTTTCAATAAAATTCTCAGTATATATATTGAGTCTCAATAAAAAATTTCGCTTTACATCAAATAAAATCATATATTTTTTCATTTTTGAAAAACTGCATTATATATATTTTGAAATAGTGAAGAGAAGTAAAAATCAAATCCTTAAAAGGAAGTTATACCACTAGTTAGGCTACTCAGCCTTGAGGGGTATTTATTTAACTGTTGAGAACTGTTAGTTGTTTAATTTTCAATAGCTATAAAAATCAGTTTGGTTTATTATTTTTAAAAGGAGATGGTAGTTGGTAAATATTTAAACTGCATCAGTTTATATAATCTCCAAGTTGAAATTTTTCACTAACAACCTTTGTTTTTAAAATTATATTTTCTATCTTCCCTTTATCCTTTTAACTTTAACTAATTATCATACTTAATTAATTATTATTTGACTAATTATTAACAATATTGATATTATAATTATTAAAAATATTAATAAAAAATTTTACAACTGATTATTCTAGTATTAATAATAATAATATTAGTATTTTATTTAAAATGGAGTAATAAATTGTTTAATGAAAGTAGATATATTTATTTTTTAACATTATATAATTAAACCATCTAAAATATTAGTTATTATAAATATTAAATAATTTTTATTAGCATATATATATATTTACACTATTAGTAATCGTTGTTATAATTTTACCAAAAATTTAATATCAATTGGCTACCAATTATAAGTTATCTATTACCAACAACAGTTATAAGAGATATCGGTAATAATTTAATCAAAGTGGCCTAGCATTGTTGCAAATATATCTTAAAAGAAAAATATTCATTGCATTCTGATCAATTTGTATAGCTCTCCCTTCCAAAAAAAAAAAAAAAAACATGCACGATGTTGAGTCATAATAGCAGATATTCGTTTAAGTTCAAATTTGAATTTTTGATTTTATTGTGTCTACAATTATTTTAATTTTCTCTAAGAAAATTGATGATGTATTTCTTCTTCACATAAAGTCTTAACATATAATAATTTTTATTTCCGTCCAAAAAAATTATATTTCTAATCAACCGATCATTATAATAAGCCGACTACTAAAGTGCAGTATATTCTCTTTGCAGACCTAGTCCTTTCCTTTTTTTTTTTTTAATGAAATAGTTTTTCTTTTATTAACAATAATAGGGGAAAAACTTGCATGCATGGTACGGATCTTACAGGTTGATATTTATTTTATTTAATCATTGATGAAAAATGTGTCATTTAATTATATTTATACTTGAAATTTACTGATGTGACGGAATTCTGTTACATTAGACTGCATTAACATAATTTGCAGATAAAGCCTACATATGTAAGAGCACTAGCACAAGTGTAATACCAAAGGAAGCTTTGAATCATAAACTTGATCAATGCAAGGACATGGCTTGGGGAAAAGAAAATTTTAATGTAAATTTAATGTTTTTCTATTTTAATTATACATATTGTTGCTTCAATATATATATATATATATATATATATATATATATATATGATAATTTTGAATATTCATATACTTGGAATATAGGTAATTTACACTCACTACTCCTAACATATTGACAAAATCCTATTATTATTTTCAACGTTCAATTTCTCACTTGAAATTCCTAAAATTTCAAATTTAGCCTCACTAAAATTCTTTTTATTTTTTTCCGGTCTAAAGATTCATTGGTAGATTGATCTATATCCATACAGCATGGAATACAAGCATAATAAATTAACATGTGTAAGTAAGGCTAGCCACGGACCTGTTTAGCCCGGAATTGGATCGGAACTGGCTTGACTCTTCATGGAATTGGGACTGGTGGTTCCATTCAAAACCAAAACATTTTTAAAGAAAGAAATTAACTTGTTGAAGCGGACTAATCGAAATTGAAAGCAGCTTTGAATCGGGATGAGACTGATTCCAATTTATTTTTACATTAAGTGAAACTGTGAATTGGTGGTTTATGAATCAGAATTGTCGGTTCGTGAACCATACACACCCCTATATGTAAGTATACATATTGACATATTAGTAATTTTTTGGATTAGAAGAAGACAAAAAGAATTTTATTGAAATTGAAACTAAAATTTTAAGAATTTTAAATGATAAATTAAATATTTATAACAGTAATGATTAATATCTAATTAAAATATTTGGGATAATGAGTGTAAATTACCTTTATAATATATATGAATATACGTAATACAGCATACTGATGTGCCTGCAATTTTAAAATGTGCATTCATATGGTTGAACATGTCAGCGTGGAAATGTATAATGCCCACAAATGTCTAAAAAAGCTAAAGCATATAAGTGAGGCTTAAAATTGACATTATCATCCAAAAAAGAAAAAGGGAAGAGGTCAGCCTGACATATATTGATACAAATACTAAAATTTGGATCCTAAAGTTAAAAACACATTTTGACAGTTTCAAATTATAAATTAACGTAATGTCGTCTTCTAATATTATGCATAAATATACTTAGCTAAGTAGCTACAATATTTAACTCGAGAAATTAATTTAAATTTTTTAAATAGAATTTTAAATTGGACTCATATATATAAAAAGAAATGGACACTAAAACTTTTTTATCTTTTTATAAAAAGTTCATTAATTAAAATTTATGTAACTACCAAATACTAAAAATATAAATATCAAATGTTAAAAAAAAATATTTATAACTTATTAAATGTTTTTAGGATATTCCAAATTCATGATGAATCATATTAACACAATGAATATACATTAATGTACAAATGAAGTTAATTTTTATAGACTGAAATTAGCTGGCCGCTAGCTTTTACCATATAATTCTTGTATTGTATAGAACGAGTATTAAAAAAATAATTACAAAAATAATTAAGTGATAACTTATCTTTAAAGATATTATAAATTATAAAATTTAATTTCTACTGTTATCGATTTAAAAGGAAATAAATGCTATGTTGTGATGTCCAGCTCTCGATTTAAAAAAGAAAATGACACATGTTTGATTGTACATCCATCATCAAAACACACTGACCTTTTCCAAGACACATATGTAGTTTTGTGCAGCCTTTACCTCTTCTTCGTTTAAGGACAAATAACAAAAGACGGTCTTGTGCTGCTGCATGCTTCTTCTTCTTCTTCCTTTATCTAGTTTATATATATATAAGGCCACTATCGAGCAAAGAGTTAATGGCCACAGTATGTAGCAGGACAAGTAGCTGTCTGTAGCAACAAAACCCTAGTTACTAGACGTGGAGATATGGAAAAATACTGTATATACGATGGATTTGCTCATGGCTTTATGCAAAAATTCGAAGAATTGCAAAATCTTCATGGACTTTTATTAGGGTTGGAGTGATAGAATATTAACAGTACACCACTTGGTTTGAGTTACGAGGAATGACAGTATATAACTGTACCTGTAAGCTTGTGCCTTAGTATTTGTCTTTCTTTTTGGATCTGGATTCGGATTCTCCCCTCCTTAAAGCTTATTGCCCTTCATCATCAGCTTCCATTCCTTTTCTGTATTTTTTTCATCAATTATTTTCTTTTATAATTCACCGGTAAAAATGTGAAGTATATATATATATATATATATATTAATCCTGAATAGAATAGATAATATTTTTTCTTTATTTTTATTATAATTTTGAAAAACTCATATAAATACCAAGAGAGGCATCACTGTATATTAGTTGAAGATTAATTAATATATTAATATCATAAGGCATAAACAAGCTACTAGTTGCAAATTTTAATGATAAAATATTGATATAAATCATTTACCAATTAATAATTATCAATCAACTATCAGTTAGCAATGAATCTTATTCTAAACCGTTAATCGCATAATTTATACATGTATCAAATTACAAGGAAAATATAAATGTGTAAAAGTATATTTAAACACTTGAATGTGGTTGCACATTTAGATTTGTGCTTTAATATATTTCAACTTATAATTATTTTTTTTAGGTAACTTATCAACATTTTGAAATATTTTTATGATTCTAAAAATTTACTAGCATGTAATGCAAGTTTTAAAAAATTAAAAAATATTTAAAAGTAAGTTTTAGTAATGGATTAAATCAGAAATTTAATATTTATGTAATTGATGAATTAATAAAATAGTTAGATATTTGGAATTTACCTTGACCTGCATTTAAAGAGTGTGGATACAAAATAATGGAAAAGTGTAGTACTTAATTTTTACATGAAATGAGTGCAACTTCGACAATGGCTGAAGGGATGAAATTGTCAGAGCAGAGACTGTAGAATATTGACAAACAACAATTTCTTGGAACCCCAAAACAACTTGTCGCTTCTAGGAAAACATCTGAAGAATACATCTGAAAAAGAAAAATAAAAACAAAACAGACAAAAAACAAAAAATTTTAATGATAAATAAATAAATAAACACATAAAATATTAGTAGTAACAGTTGATAAGAAAAATCAATGAAAAAAAAGATAAAAAATAATCTCTTATATTTGCCATCATTGAAAAAAACAAGAAAAGAAAGATCTGTTTTGCCAACCGAGTTTGCTTAGATTCTAGAAACATAACTTTTGATAATTATAATAACTAAAAAATAATCAAAATTTTAAGCATACACATTACTTTTTTATTTTAAATAGAATATATATATATATATATATATATATATATATATATATATATATATATCTTTAAATTGATTAAATTAAAATTTTGATAAATATTTATCTTTATATTTGAATATTCACCTTAAAATATATTATTCTTAAAAATTTTAATTTTTATTAAAAAATAAAATATTTATTATAGTTTGTTAGTATTATTTTTTAACTAAAATACTATTATACATATTTTAATATTACTTAAATTTTAAAATTTTTTATGTAATACATTATTTTTTTTATTTCAAATCATTCAATTGTCATTTTTTTTTTCTATACCATTAAAAATTCTATTTTTAAAAGTTTTTTTTAACTAAAATATTATTATATATACTTCAATAGTAATTTAATAATTTCAAAATAAATTTTATTATATTTAAAAATAATGGTAATAAAAATTAAAATAAAATAAAATTAATGTAATATATTTTATTTTTAATTTATTTAATTACCTTTTTCTCTTTATAAAAATTCTTATTTTAAAATACATATATTTTATTCTATATGAAACACTTTAATTATATTATATCTAAAATATCACTCATCTTTTTTATTAGAAATTATGTCTTTTATTCTAAAAATATATATATTTAATATACATATCTAAAAATTGTGTAGTTTAGAAATTATTTTCTATTTTATTTCTCCAATTATTATTATTATTAATATACATATTATGGTATCGTCAAGTTGGATGATCCCCGGATGGAATTCTTGATCTGTTATTTCAAGATAGAATAGGAGTGTCAACTCCAAGAAGTTATATTATCTAGTTTTCTTGCAGGCTTTGCCTTCCCCTCTTACGGAACAAAATATACATATTAAAATTATATATATATATATATACTTTTAATAAAAAAATTATTAAATAAAATTGTTATGATAACTTTCTAAATTTTTATTTTTAATTAATTTATAGTTTTAAATTTATTAAATTTATTTAATAATTATATCAATATATATATATTATTTAAAGTCCTCGCAATGTACTAATTCGCTATTAATTGTGAATTCGTACTTTGTCAAATTGTAAATAATTCACAATTAATAACGAATTAGTACATTGCGAGGACTTTAAATAATATATATATTTTAAATTAATTAATTAAATATTTTTAATAAATTAAAATCACAAGTTAATTAAAGATTTAAATGAAAACTTTAATGGTTATTGCAATAATTTGATTTTATTATTCTTTATTAAGATTACACATATATATATTTTTAATATGTTAATAATAATAATTGAATAAATAAAATATAGAAAAATAGAAAATAATTAAAAAATGTTTGACTTATAATAAAATACATAATTTTTGATAAAAATGACTAGTAATATTTTAAATGTAATATAATGAGTGTTTTACATAAAATAAAATATGTGTATTTTAAAATAAGATTTTTTTATATTTTGTAGAGAAAAAAAAATTATGAATTTTAATAACTAAACACATAAGCTTTTAGGGGTGAATACTGAATTATGAAGATAGACATTTATTAAATTTTAAACTTAATAGCTTTGAAGTTCAACATATAATATATATTAGTCATGAATATGAACTTTGCAATTGCGGATTGCAAATAATATACCTACTTTAAAATAAATAATTAAATAAATTTAATGAATTAAAACTACAAATCAATTAAATATAAGAATGACAACTTAAAAAATTATTGCAATAGTTGTAGTTATTATTATTTTATTAAGAGTAAATGTATATATTTTTAATTTGTATAATAATAATAATAATTGAAAAAAATAAAATAAAAGAAAAAAAAATATATTTTTTATATAAAGGACTCTTAGTTTCGGCACCAGGACATTCTAACTAGGCTAGCACCTCTTTAGCATTTATATCATACACCAAAATTAAGAAATTTATTAATAAGAAAAAATAAAAAAAGTTAACAAATACAACCAGAAAAAAAGGCTAAGGAGAACTGTCATGATCCAAACCGGGGATCATAACCGGAGTTAGGAAACAAGAATTCATACGAATCTGGAAGCCGTAACAAGACTTAAATTAAAAATTCAAACAAACATACTACAAAAATGCCTCAGAATTAAAACTTTTAATAGCATAATCAAAACTTTCACAAATATATTCAGATAAGAAACTACTATCAGAGTGAACACAACATGATACCATAATTACGTACTACTATTGCAACATCTACAAGAAAGTGATAGTTCAAAAATTACATAAGGCCGGAGATGAAAGGATCCAGCGAATATGACTAATAGGGGAGGTTTGACGTAAAAAATCCTGAAAAAAATATTTGAGGGGGTCAGACCTCACTGAATGAATTATTATTATATATATACATGCATCCTAAAGCACAAACATTCAAGCATCAGTATAATAATATTTATATTATTATACACACATTTCATGCAGATGTTCGAAATCATATTTCACATCAAACAATTAAATGCAAAAAAGTTTGGATGGAGGATCAGAGCAGAACTCTAAAATATTCTACAACCTCTATCACTGAATCTCACTAGCTAACAGACTCATTTAATTTCAAAATATTTCTCTTCTTAATTTATAAACAGTAGACTAGCCCTGAGATATAAAGTCAACTGAGTTTTTGCAATCTAACTGTTGGCATGATTGGCCCCGAGACACTAGGTCAACCGAGCTCCCACAGTCATACCACTCTCTCACCATAAATCTTAATAATCAATTATTCATATCTCACATCAATAAATTCCATAATATCAATCTTAGCATTTTAACGTACCGGTGTGCATATAGTTCTAGTGTAGCCTACTAAGTAGCACATTCTATGGCTATCCTCTAAAACATTTATCATGAATAGAATAATGAAATTTATATTAAAATAGGAAAAATTATAGTAAAGTACCCTATGGTTCCAACCCTAATCACTTTCTGACTTGTGGTTTTAACCCTAACAAGTTAGTACCCTATGCTTTCTACCGTCAACTAAAAATGGAATTTCAGTAAACATCATTTCTATTGTTGACGTGGTGAAGGGAAAAATCATCTTCCCACTTACAGTCAGGTGACAGAGCATCTAAAAAAAGGGGGAATTTTTCTTGACCTTAAACCCTAAGTGTAAAATTTTTTAATAAAAGATATGACCCTCTTATAACTTATTAATTTGCAAACTTGAGATTCTACTAAAAATTCTCTAAATCATAAAAGAAAAAATGGAGTGAAAATTGTAAAGACCCCTCCTACATCTTATTCTTTTGCTTGTGGTTTGAACATTTGAAGGAATAACATATTGTGAGAGAGGAAAAAGTGAAGAAAATTGAGGAAAGAAGAAATAGTTCAAGTGTTTTACTTGGGAAGCAGGGTATTGGCAAGCTAAGGGTGTTGGTTTAACTTCATTATCAAGGTAAGTAAAAATCTAAAAAAAAAGTGGGATGTATTTTCATCATTTGAATGTTACGGTTAATGAACATTAACAGAGTGGAAGCTCAATAACAAATAAATAAAAAAATTGAGGCTTTGATAGATTTTTCTTTTGTAATTTTAGTTTATGTTTATTGTTTTGTTGATTTCATTATTTGAATAAATAGTTTGAAAAGAAAGTTTTATTTTTGAATTTTTATATCAACAGAGACATGACTGAGTTCATGACTCTTGTGTTTCACTATGGGGGACAATGATTTGATGAGTATTTCACTTCATATGTAGATGGAAACATAGCATATAGAGAAGTAGATGTAGATTACATTTTAATGTTTAAGTTATTTGGGTATTATACAGATCTTGGGTATAATGGTGGGTGTAAAATGTGGTATAAGATTGCAAGTTTGTCACCTCCTAAGGGAATTGAGGAAATTATTGATGATAGAATATGTCAAAAAATGCTAGAATTTAATAACAATGAAGATCATATTGACATATATTATGTCAGTATAGGACCTCCATTAAATGTAGTTAGAATGGAGAATGTTGAGTGTGGTTTAAATCAAGAAGAAGATGAGGATTTTAGTGATGATGTGGTTATTTTAAATGATGATGTAAATGATGATATGTGTGCACATTTCAGTGGAGAAAGTGAAAATGGAGATGATGAGGCATATAACAACCAATGGGATTATGAAAATGAAAAAGAAAGTGATAAAATTAGGTCTGTTGAATAAAAAGATGATAGGCAATTCACTTATGTTGAAGAGAGTAGTGATGAAGACTGTGATATTCATAAATTAATGCAAAAGTTGATTAATGATCTAATGAGCAAGGACTTAGAAGGCAGTAGTACATTTGATAGTGATTACTGCATTTCAGAAGAAGAAGCTGATTTAAATTATGCATCAGAGTGTGAGATGAGTGATTTATATGATGACCTAGAAGGTTTAGATAATGATATCTTTACCAACATTAGGATTGATATTAGTTTAGGGGATGATGGTCATGTGGGTGCAAGGGGTTCTAGTGTAGGCAGGGCAATAGAAGTTGGTTCAAGGGAGGGGGGAGCAACTAAAGGGCATATTAGTAAAGCTGAAGGGCTTATTGGTTCAGGAATTGGGGGAGCAAGTGAAGGGCTTGCTGGTTTAAGGGATGATGGAGAAAGTGAAGGGCTTGATGGTTCAGGGGACGAGGGAGAAAGTGAAGGGCTTGTTGGTTCAAGGGAAGGGGGGGTACTAAGGGTGGAGTTAAGGTGAATGATTTAACAGAAGATGATTATAGAAAATTTAATGAAAAATCAGTAAATGATGATGAGTAAGGTAGTTTGAAAGGAAGTGATGATGAAGATAACATAGATAATATTAACTTCAATGAGCAGACTATGCAAGATCCATAACTCTACAAGGGAATGAAGTTTACAAGTGTTGATGTTTTCAGGAAAGCTTTACAAAAATGGGCTATCGAGAGGGGTTATTCTTATACTTTAAACAAGAATAATAAAGAAAGGGTATCTGCCATTTGCAAAGACAGGTGTGGATTTAGGATTCATGCTTCAAGACTTAGGGATAATAACACATTTTAGATCAAGGCCTTTAATCCTGTCCATTCATGCCTATGGGAATGGAATAATAATACTATAACTTCTAAGTTCTTTGCAGAAAAGTACAAAGAAGATTTGAGAGATAATCCTAAGTGGGATGTATATGCTATGCAAAAGAAAACTCAGAGGGATCTTAGGCATGAGATCACAATTTCTAAGTGCTACAGAGCTAAATGGAGAGCTAAACAACTCCTATATGGAGATGTTGTTCAGCAGTATAAGAGGCTAGGTGATTATGTTGAAACAGTAAAGGTAACAAATCTTGAAAGTTGGGTTAAATTGGAAACAAGGCTTGAGACAGTGACAACTGAACAAGATGAATCATCATCAATTACCCCTCTACCTAAGGAGATTGTGGTCTTCTAGTACATGTACATCAAGTTTGCCCAACAAAAGCAAGGGTTTTTTTTTTCAGGTTTGAGACCCATTAATGGTTTGGATGGATGTCATTTGAAGACATCTATGGGTGGACAACTCTTGTATACTATTGGTCATGATGGAAATGAAAACATGTTTCCACTTGCAATGGCAATTGTTGATATTGAATAGAAAGTTCTTGGAAATGGTTTCTTTAGCTCTTATTTGAAGACTTTAGGAGGCCAACTGAAATTGGTTGGGTTTTTATTTCAGATCAATAAAAGGTAATTGCAATTTTAGATATTTTTTTTCAATTTATAATATTTTTCCATTTGAAGATAATTTGTATGTGGTTGTTGGTTATGGTAATAAGGACTGGTTCAGGCCTATAAGGAGATAATGCCTAGTGTTGAACATAGACACTGTGTCAAGTATCTGTGTGAGAATTTCAAGTTGGTGTTTAAAGATTTGGTGTATAAGAATCTACTGTGGGCAGCTATAGGCATAGGGAATAAAAAGAGTTGGGAGTATCATATGGAAAAACTGAAAGAGTTGGATGTTAAAGCCTATGAGTGGGTGATGTAAAGGGATCCTACAACATGGGCTAGAGCATTTTTTTTAGATAAAACTAAGTCTAATGCCATTCAAAATAGTATATGTGAGTCTTTCAACTCATATATAAAAGTTGCTAGGGATATGCCTATTTTAAGCATGGTTGAGTGGATTTGAAGAAGATTAATAAAGAGAATTTATGTTAAAGCATATGCAATAAAGAACTATAGAGGTGAATTCTGCCTAAATGCACAAGAAAGTTTAGAATAAAAGAAGGTTGAAAGTAAGGACTATTTTTGCACTCTAGCAAGCCAATTGAAATATGAAGTTAACTTTGGTGATACAAGAAATGTAGTTGACTTAGTCAATAAAATGTGTAGCTGTAGGTTCTTGGACTTGATAGGCCTACCTTGTAAGCATGCAATGAGTGCAATCTGGTCAAATAGGGAGAAGCTAGAAGACTACGTGCATCATTATTACTCAAATGCAATATATATGGCTGTACATATGATATATCCTATACCAAGCAAGGATCAATGGAAAAGAACTAATTTTCTTGATGTGCATGCTAATATTATGAGGAAACTAGCTAGTAGACCTTGTAAGCAAAGGATTAGGAATCTTAATAAGCCAAAGAATCCTTATAAAACTTAAAAGGCAGGTGGTTATATTATTTATGGCAATTACAAACAAAGAGGACATAATGTAAGGGCATGTAAAGCAAGGGTCACTGGTGAAACAACATGGCAACAAAGAAATAGGCTACTTAAGCAAAAAGGAAAGGGAGGAAGAACATCCTAGGTTTGTTTCCCTAACTCATATAGATATTTCCTACATCTTTGATCCAATTTGCCAATTTGTAACACCATTTGGTTTGCTGATTTAAGGTGTGCCTACTAGAGCTTTAAGAAGAAAGGGAACAACTGTAAGAAATTCAAGTGCAACTACATCTCAGTCACAACAAATACTAAATGTCTCAACTCAACCACATAATGGTCAGAGCCCTTCTGTAGAACCAGTCAAGCCTCCTGTACATGTGCAAACTAAGGAATTAATATAACTCTACTTTTTTTAGGTTTATTATGACCTACTGCTAACCATTGAATATGTCTATCAGAATGCTAGTGGAAAATGCAGGCCTTCAAGGAATCATACACAATAGTATGCCAATCACAATGCCTCATCTCAACCAACTTATATGAGTTCAACATTTTCATCAGCTATAAAAGTGAGATTAAAGGCAGCTACTACTTCGACTATACAAGGTGATGTACCACCTTCATTATACTAAAACTTCAAGCGGGTAGCTAAGCTTGCATCATTTGCACCTTCTAAGAAATCAAAGAAAGTAAATAATACAAGACCATCAACCCAATAGATGATGATGTGTAATTATAGTCCATAATGTGGAGGTGTATTCATACATAAACACCTTAAGTTTTTTTTATTAATTTGGAGGTGCAAATAATTATAAACACCTATTTATTTTGCAAGTCAATTTTTGGTGGTGTAAACATTTTGTGATGCTAATGATATATGGTAACTAACAAGGTGATTTTTTGAACAAGTTTGATGGGTTAAATTTACTGTAATGCTACATCTTTTTTACTACTAATATATTGTCATTTTTGTTTCTTATATTGTCATTTTCTTTCTAAGTTAAATTTCTTTTTTATAAAAGCATGTCTCATATTTATGTATTACATTTTCAAATGAAATACAGCAAGCTTGTTCCATTTTCCATAAACAGAATTTCACTTCATTTCATTTAGCCATTTTAACAAACACTTTGTCAATAACATACACTACTTTCATTTATGGCAAATACATTAACTCTTTACCACTTCTATTCCATTTCATAATGTCATCCACAACATAAATAAAAACAGCAACTTAAAAAAAAAGATTACATATTTTTTCTAACTACATTTTATTTTAACACTTTCCTTTTCTTTAAATTTTTTCAGTTGTAACTTCAACATAACAATATCGTTCTTATAGGCATTCAATTCTTGCTTATTCAACTTTAAAAGCTCTTTCAACTTCTTTAATTCTTCAATCATCTTTACTTCTCTTACTCTCAATAGCGCTATCTCTTCCTCCTATTCGTTCCACTAGCTCTCAACATTTCCAGTTTCCATATAATTAGTATCAACCCATTCAAAAAATTTGCAACCATGCCTACCCATCTCTTCAAATTTTCCACACTCATAGAATTTTTGATCAAAATTCATAGGAATTGATGAAGTCTTCATAGGAGATGGGAAACCACATTCACACCTCTTACTACTTGTTTATGATGGTGATGTTCTGCTACTTGTTGGCAATAATGATTGCATCATTCTTCAACAATCAAACTATGAAATTTTAAGGATTTTGTTTCCCTCTCAGGTTGGTTTTTAGCGATTTATTTGCTTTTGGGAGATTTTTTTATTTGGGCATTTTTTTTGTCTTAATTTTTGTTTCCCTCTCATGTGGAAAATAATGTAAGGTTAAGACAAATTCCCCTTTTTTTTTATATAGGTTGGCACCTGACTATAGGTGGGAAGACAATTTTCCCTTCATCATGTCAGTAATAGAAATGGTGTTTACTGAAATTTCATTTTTTGCTAACGACAGAAAGCATAGGGTACTAACTTGTTATGGTTAAAATCACATGTCAGTAAGTGATTAGGGTTGGAACCACATGACACTTTACTATAATTTTTCCATTAAAATAAGTAGCATCCATCAATAACAATTAGTAATTGCATTTATATATATGAAAACATATATACTCGATAATAATAATAAATAACATTTAATGCGATATAGCATAATAAATAATAAAATTCATAATTTTTCAAAATATGGATGCTGATGAGATATTCTACATGCAATGCATATATATAATAACAACTCACAATACTACTACACTCCTCTGATTTGGTTTGGTTGGTCCGGTCCGGTCGGCCTAGCTCGTGGTACAACTAAGGAAAAATAATAATAATATTAGAATTAAATTTCTAATTTTATACATCTAGAATTTCTAAAGAACAACTCGATCTAGGATATAACTTGTCTAAAACTCAAAACTTAGGACCAGTCCTATGTTACGTTTTACAAGAAATCTATAAAAAATTTGACAGAGTTTTCTTTGTAAAATGGACATCTCTCTACAAAAGTAGAGTTGTTCCTGTATGCAAATATACTTCAAATAATTTCAAAACACCACATCTTGGGTTGGGCCCCAAATTACTATTCACGCCCAACCGAGAACCAATTAAATCCACAATTAATAAAATACCATAAATTCTAATAATTCACCAAAAATTATAAAAATTCATTTAAATACCACAATCAATTTATTTACATAATAAAAGCATAAAAGATATTTATTTCCAAAATAACTACTAAAATTCTAATTTATAATTAAATTATATTAATAAAATCCATTCTTCAATTTTTGAAATTAGCATAAATTATAAATAATTATTTAAATTGTTCAAATGTATAATAGAAATGGCCAATAACTCATTTAAACTTAAAAATAATAGATAAATTTATTATTCGAATATATTTCTCGAAATTACTAATAATTAGCTAACAATAGGAAATAATTTATAAAAATTATTTTAATGCTATTTATTACTAAAAAATTATCCAAAACATAATAATTAACAATAATTTCAACTAAAATATAAATATTACTAATTTACACTAATTTTTCTAAAAATTCATTTTTCACATAAATATTCAAAAATTTATAATAAAAATTTGATACGTAATTTCAATAAATTTTCTTCATGAAGTTTGCTCAAAATACATCAAAAAATTTATTAAAAATAAAAAAAATTTTCTTGAGCCATGAACAGTAACTATGAATAGTGTTTTGCTTGGAATAATGTAATTTCAAAAATCAATTCCAAAACTAAATGTAAATATATTTTTGGAAAGCTTACAATTTCTACAAAAATAATCTAAAATCAATTTAACAGAAAATAACCTAATTTAAATTCAATTTCACAAAAAATAGCCTAAACACAATTTCACAAAATCGGAGTTATAATCGAAGTTGCCCAGACAAATTGATGAAGGGGAAATGAAACCCACTCCGAGATGAAGAGAACGAGCTATCAAGCTTAGCTTGAGGTGGCTGGAAACGTCACCAGTGAGCCTTGAACCAATCCGATAATCGGGAAGAAAAGAGAAAAAGAAAGAAATGGTGGCGCGCTGGGGAGGGGAAGGACTTGCTAGTGGCGTTGTTGGCTGGTTGCAACCGGAGTAGCGAGGTGGTGGCTGGTGATGGTGGTGTTGGGTGGGTGTCGGGTTGAGTAGGAAAAGAAAAAAAAGAAAAGGAAGAAAGAAGAAGGAGAAGAAGAAGAAGGGGGAGAAAGCTGTTGGACGTTTTGATTTTTTTTTAAACT
Source organism: Mallotus nudiflorus (assembly GCA_947683625.1). Classification (NCBI taxonomy): domain Eukaryota; kingdom Viridiplantae; phylum Streptophyta; class Magnoliopsida; order Malpighiales; family Euphorbiaceae; genus Mallotus; species Mallotus nudiflorus. Next base: position 866,459 of record CANTUR010000375.1, on the reverse strand, counting down.
TTAACTTATACATATATATATATATATATATATATATACACACACTAAATTAATAATTTTACTAAAATACGCTTAATAAAAAATTTATTAAAAATACTCATTTAACACTACTAAATAATCAATTGTTTACTTTAATAATATTAAAATAATATTCAACACCAAAAATTCAAATTAAATTTCACTAATAATCAAATATCATAATTTAAATAAAATAATTATTAACATGACAAATCCTAGAAATTTAATTTTATAATTTATAAAAATTTGGGTTATAACAAGAACAACACAGTGCAGGAACACTGCAAATAAAAAGCACAAAGAAAAAATGCAGCTAACTAAATCTATAGCTAACAAAGCCCATAGCATCATGCTGCATCAATTGATGACATGCAGAAGGAAACGTTGGCCACCAAGATTCAGTAGAAAGCGAAATAGTAATGTTGGACAACCTTTTTCTAAATAAAAGAAAAATATAAAATACTTAAAAAATTAGGGATGTTTTAGTTAGAATAAAAGGTATAATTTTTTAATGGAAAGTTTTATATATAATAGAATTAGAGTGTTTTACATAAAATGTGATATATTTATTGTAAAATAATTTTTTTCAGGACTTTAGAGCTCATCATTATATATATATATATATATATATATATATATATATATATATATATATATATATATATATATATATATATATATATATATATATATATATATATATATATATATATATATATATATATATATATATATATATATAAATTTATTATTAATATTTTTAATTATTAATAATTTAAAATCTATAAAAATCATTAAGGTCAGTGTTTGAAGAAATAATATAACTTAGCATGTTCTAATTAAAAACTAATATAAAAAATGTAACGGTTTAAGAGGGTGTTATAGTTTAAGAATTTGAGATTTGATTTAAAATTTTTCTGTTGGTTTCTTCATTGAGAAAATGTGTTTTTTTTTTTTTCCAATTAGAGAACATCAAAGTTTTTTTTTTAAAATGAAAGTTTTAAATTTTAAAAATTATATCGCCATCTGAATCTCACTTAAACACTTTCTTCCATTTTATAAGATTTTTTAACAATTTACTTCAAATTTTTTTTATCTACCATATATATATATATATATATATATATATATATATATATATATATATATGAAATGTTGAACTCTAAAATCATTAAGCCAAAAATTTGATAAATATCTATCTTTATATTTGAGCATTCACTCTAAAATCTAATGTATCAAACCATTAAAAATAAAATATTTACCATGTATTTATTTAGTATTATTTTTAACTAAAAGACTACTATATACATATCTCAATACTACTCAAATTCTAAAACTATTTATATACTACATATTTGTTATAACCCGAGTTTTTAAATTATTTTAATATAAAATAGGATTTGCAGTGTTAATAAATTTTAAAGATAAATGTGATTATTTATTCATTTAATAAGTTTTATTATTATTATTATTATTATTATTATTATTATTATTATTATTATTATTATTTATTGTTAATTAGGGTTTGATACGAATATTTATTTTAAGTCTAGCATTTAAATAATTTATTTGTATAATGTATATCTATCTTATTTTAAATAAATATTTTGTGAAAGGATAGCTATGGATTTTGTGATTGGTTTACCTCGTTCTAAGGATGGATATGATTCAATCTGGGTGATTGTGGACAGGTTGACTAAGTCTGCACATTTGTTGCCTGTGAAAGTCACTTATTCTGTAGCTAGATTGACGAAGCTGTATGTGAAGCATATTGTGTGCCTTCATGGAGTACCTGTGTCCATTGTGTCAGACAGAGGTTCAGTGTTTATCTCTCATTTTTGGCAAAAGTTGCAGGAAGCGATGGGCACTAGGTTGGACTTCAGTATTGCTTTTTATCCTCAGACAGATGGTCAGTTTGAGAGGATGATCCAGACACTAGAAGATATGTTGAGGATGTGTGTTTTGGATTTGGGAGGTAGATAGGATGATCATTTGCCACTCGTAGAGTTTGCATATAATAACAGCTACCATAGCAGTATTGGGATGACACCATATAAGGCTTTGTACGGAAGGAAGTGTAGATCCCCTCTGAGTTGGGATGAGATTAATGAGAGAGCTTTGATTGGACTGGAGATGGTTCAGGATGCTGCAAAGAAATTTATTGTGATTAAGAGCAGATTAGAGACTGCAGTTAGTAGACAGAAGAGCTATGTGGATCTTAGACATAGAGATGTGGAGTTCCAGGTAGGAGACTTTATTTTTCTGAAGGTGTCTCCGATGAAGGGTGTTATGAGATTTCGTAGGAAGGGTAAGCTAGCAGCGAGATATATAGGACTGTTTAAGATTCTGGAGAGAGTTGGCACTATTGCATATCGGTTGGCTTTGCCTCCGAGTATGTCTCAAGTGCATTCGGTATTTTATATCTCGATGCTAAGGAAGTATGTTTCAGACCCTTCACACGTGTTGCAGCCCGGGAGTGTTGAAGTGAATGAAGGCCTGACGTTTATAGAAAAACCTGTTGCGATCGTTGACTATCAAGTTCGACAATTACGTTTGAAGCAGATTTCGATGGTCAAGATATTGTGGCGCATCAATAGAGTAGAAGAGCATACTTGGGAGACTGAAGCCAAGATGCGAGCTTCTTACCCATATCTCTTTCCTCCCTGATCTTTGTGTATTCTTTTCTTGGAATTTGGGGACAAATTCTTGTAAGGGGGGAAGACTGTTATAACTAGAGTTTTTAAATTATTTTAATATAAAATAGGATATGTAGTGTTAATAAATTTTAAAGATAAATGTGATTATTTATTCATTTAATAAGTTTTATTATTATTATTTATTGTTAATTAGGGTTCGATACAAATATTTATTTTAAGTCTAGCATTTAAATAATTTATTTGTGTAATGTATATCAATCTTATTTTAAATAAATATTTAACTTACTATATCTTATTTTAATGTCATTTAATATATATATATATATATATATATATATATATATTAATACATAAAATATATATATGCATGCATTAGGGTTATTATCATTATTATTTTTGTTTATTTTATATGTGTGCATTATATATTATTGGGTGTTATATATGTGTATGTATTAAATTATGTGGTGTGTGAATTTTGATGGCTAATATATTATAAAGTTATTATATTTTAATAAAAAGTTTTATTAAAAAAAATATATATATATACCTAAAATTACAAAACTTACCCTCACTCTCTTCTTCCTTTCCCTCCCGATCCTCACCATCACCATCATCGTCGCTGCAACTCCGATCAACCACCGTAAGTGTGCCTCCCCGCCTTCCACCACCTGCAAGCTAGCTCCGCCACCATTTCCTCCCTTCTTCGGCGTCGTTGAAGCTCGAATAGGTTGAGAAACCGAAAATCCTCACCACCTCCGTTCCTCATGATTCTAGCCACCATTTTTGACACTGCCAATCCCATTCTCTTCCTTTCTTGCCGGTGAGTGTGTTTCTAAGTTTCATTTCACTTGGTTTGGCTTAGATTTCAATGGTGATCGATTTTAAGTTTTGGCCATTTTTGGTTTCTCAAATTTTTTGAGCTTTATTCCTTGTGATTCATGAGAAATTCATTCACAAAAGTTTATCTCTCTAGCTTAATCTACATCCTAGAATTTTTTTGTAATATATGGAATTTATTTTAATTTTTGTGAATTTTTGATTATTTTATTATTATTTTATAATTTTCATAAATTAATTAAATAAATAATGAAATTGTGATTTTTGGTGGTTAATATTATTTTTAGAATTTAATTTATAATTTTTGTGATTTTTATAATTATATTTAGTTTATGTCAATTTTGCAAATATAGGTTAAATATATATTTAATTATAAATAATTGGTTAATTAAGTGTATTTGTGGATTTTAGTGAATAATATGTTAAGAAAATAATTTTTGTGTAATTATATAATTTTTATTGAATTTTTGAATGTTTTTAGTATTTTATGTGAATTTTTATATACTAGGGGTATTTTGGTAATTTGCTAGTAATTTTGGTTAAATATTAAATTTAATTGGTCTTAATAATTATTTGAGGTATAAAAATTATTTTTATGAATTAATTACTAATTTTAACTAATTAATACTATTTTTCAAAAATTATTTTCAAATTAAATATAATATACTATTTTTGTAAATAAATGGATTTTTAGTAATTTTTAATATATTTTTGGATTAATTAAATAATTTAGATTTTTAAAATGAATTTTTATTTATATTTTTGAATTATTGAGAAATACTAATTTTAGTAATATTATATTAATATTAGGGTATTTAAGTAATTATTGGTGAAATAATTACTTTTGGTGTTTGAATGTTTAAATCGCTATATTTTGGTACTTAAAGGGTATTTTTGGTATTTATTGAATTTTAATATATTTTATTGTATTTTGTTGTGAATTGTGGTCCTCGGTCGGTGGAAATTGTAGTTTGGGATCCCGACCGAGGAGTTGTGAGAATTTTATTCCAAGTGTACTTTTCTTGCAGGACCGGCTCTACTTTTTAAGTAGATACATGTTTGTTTTACAGAGGAGGTTCTGCCGAATTTTCGATAGAATTCTTGTAAAATGTGACATTTGGTCAAATTCCTATTCTCTGTCTATGTTAGTAATCCTAGATCGAGTATCTAAAAGTTAAGTTAGATTTATTCTGATTTCGTGTTATTATTTTATTGTTAGTTGCGCTGAGACCGAGGCCTAGTGAATCAGGCCCGTCGGACCCATCTCGAGGAGTACACAACTATGAGTTATTATGATATATATATGCATTGCTTTAGGTTGCATGTTTTAGAAATTATATGTTTTAAATGTAAATTTTACATAATTGCTTTATCAAATGCTTAAGTATATTTTTGTATATTATTGGTATATTTAAAAATAAATGCATGTTTTCTTTGTGATTTATATTCAAATTATGTTAAGTATATTATTGGTTGATTTTGAGTATATTACATGATTTAATTGAATTTATTATATGTATATATACCTGAAATATACTTAGTTTATTTTAGGTATATTTCTGGAATATATATGGTTTATTTGTTTATTTTAAATGTCCTTATGCATTATTTATTTTTCTGAATGTATGTTTTAATATAAATGAAGGACATCAATAGAACGTGCTTCCTAGTGGGTAGCACTAGCACCGTGTACATACCGGTGTGTTAGATTAGAGCTAAGTTAAAATTAATTATGGTGATTATGATTGATTGATATTGATTTGATTGAGATTAATGTGATTGAGAGTGTGATTGCTGGAGCTCGGTTGACCTAGTGTCTCGGGGCCAATCATACTAATAGTTAGACTGTTGGAGCTCGATCAACTTATTGTCTTGGGGCTAGTCTACTGTCCATATGGATTAAGTGAATTTACTTGGAATTAAGTGAGCCTATATGGCTGGAGTACTTTCTATTGGTATTGAGGTTGCAATCATAAAGGGTTCTATTTGATCCTTCATAACTGACAATTTTCAGTATTATTATGAAAATGATTTTCTTTGCATCTATGTGTATTTGCCTGTATATATATTTATTATATATACTTTTGAGTGTCTGCATTTGACATTTAGCTATGCGTGTATATATATTATAATAATTCACTCAGTGAGGTCTAACTACCCTCCATTAATGTTTTTACAGGAGGGTCCTCTTCTTCACCTCAGTAGTAGACCTGTCCAGTGAATTTCTTCCTGTAGACGGCGGGGTTTAGCGTGCGTCCAAGATTTTAGCAACCGCAACATTGTTTAGGCTCAGGGCCTTAGAGAACACACTAACCACTGTCACAAAGACATGGCGTGGAGATGAGGAGTCGCCACCCAGGGTAATAACTGGGACAATTTGATTGGTGGTACTCGATTCTCTAAAAGAAAATTAGCACCATAACCAAAAGATTATGGATATGGAATACTAACTTCTCTTAGTCTCGTGTTCATTTAGAATAATTTTATAAATGATTATTTCATCCTCTAATTACATGCAATTTTATTAAACCCTAATTAACATCCATCTACCCAAAAAGGCAACAAGTCAATAAAATTACAAGAAAAAATGCACTCAAGATCACGTTGTCCCTAAGTCTAAACTATGTTAATTTTATTTAAATAAGTTAGTTAAATCTACATTTTATTTACAGGTGAAATAGAAAAAAAGTGGGCCTACATTTTATTAATTAATGAGCCTAAACCTATTTTTTTAGTCTTTTTAAGATATGGGCTTAAGTCTATTCAATTTTAAAGAAGAAATTAATTTAGTGGGCCTAAGTCTTAATCTGGTTTTATTTTAAATGAAATGTGGGCCTAGATCTATTTATTTTAAAAGAAATGCAATTAATGAGCTGAGCTAAGTCTAAACAATTTTAATTAACTAAGTGGGCCTAAAATCTAATTAACCTAACGGGCCTAAGTTGATTTTAATTATTAAAAAAAACCTAAATCATTTTTTAAGCCTATTTATTAAGTAGGTTAGACTTAAATGTGGGCTTGGGGCCTAAAACATAAAAACATTAAAAAACGAGCCCAAAATAAATAAAACACAAAAAATAGATCAAATAAACATTACAGTGATTTTCTAAAAAAAACCCTAAATTAATTACGTGCAAACCCTAATTTAACTATAGCCACCATTAATTTTAATTAATTTTTACCTAATTGAACCTAATTACTAATCAATTTTAAAGTATAGAAATTTAAATCTTTCACTATTCCCACTATTGGGGCTATTATAGACTACATACAGAATTAAAATTAAATAATTATACACCCAGAAATTAAAATAAATTACACAGGATATAAAAATGCAGAACAACAATTAAAATCCTAAGAACTATTATTAAAACAGTACAGGTTCATCCATGGCATTCCATGGATCTTTTGTTCAATTAGACACGGGTGGTATCCTCCTCCTCAATCCACAAAAAAAAAAAAAAATCAAATTAGTAGTGAAATTAAATAATAAAACAATTAACGAAATGAATAAAAATCACAGAAGAGAAGAAAGAAAAAGTGAATGCTGTGGATATGCCCTTTTTCGGTCCTTCAGATTAGGATTTTCACCGATGAAATTGACTCATTGTTTATTTGAAGACTAAAAATCGCTATATCGTCTTCCTCAAATGAACTGCAAAAGTTAGGGTTTTTTAAAGAACAGAGAAATCAAAGCCTTTTTTTTTTTCCGTTTGTAAAAATCCTCTTGCCTAAAAAATTTTTTTCCAAAGAAAAACCTCCTAAAAAAACCTCTCCCTCACACGCATGCAGACTCTGCTTTTAGATGCAGAGGCTGCGCGGACTGAACTTCCTCCAAAGGAGGAGCAGACCTATCTGATCAAATCAAATAGTGTTTGTTTTGATTTAAAAAAAAAATATCCTCTACGTTTTTTTAAAAAAACTTATCAGATAAAATTTTGAATTTTCAACCAATCAAAAAATTGAAAAAATCAACAAAAATAAGGAAAAATACGCGAAAAAGTAAAAAAAAAAAGGAATTATTGCGCATTGGCACTGTGCAATGTCGATCGGCATTATGTATTGTTCAATGTCGATCGGCATTGTGTAATGTTGATCGGCATTACACAATGCTGGTCGGCATTACACCAATATCAATCCTAATTTTTTTTTAACTTTTAATTACCAAAAGACCCCTAAAAAAATGACTTATTTTCAATCAGATCCTAAAAAATGTTGCAATTTAGTCCTTAAAGTCGAGAAAATCAACAACCAAGTTCAATTTTTGAATAAATTTCATCATAGAGGCTTATGTCGCAATTGGGCACAATTGCATCCCGAAATTGGGTGCTTACACTTCCGCTCTGACTTTATTATGTAAATCACTTACTTGAGTTTTATTTTGTACTCTAGATACTGCAGTAGTAGTTGTATTTGAATCTATTGTAAGTTGTATTTGATTTATGCATGTACAAGATTTTAATTCAGAGTGTTACTCTGAAGTATTGTATGAAATGATTTTATTTATGATATAAGGATGAGATATTGTTTAATTAAAAGATGTTGAGGAAAATTATTTTATTATTTGAGATTTAATTTCCACGTAATAATATTTTATTTATTTTATTTTATTGCATGTTTTTCTTTTAAGGCTTGCTACGGGTTTCGAATTCGAAAGAATTCCCGTTCCCTAGCGCCAGTCATGGCCCCCTGTTTTGGGTCGTGACAATAATATTTTACCTTAAATCACTTAAATATTTATTTAGTATTATTTTTCAACTAAAACACTATAATATATATTATAATACTAATCTAATAATTTTAAAATCTAATCTTATTATAACTAAATGTTATAACCCAAATTTTATAAATTATTAAATAATTTTTTTGGATTTACAGTGTTAATAAATATTTTATTTAATTATTATATTATGGTTATTTTGTGAGATTAAAGTAAATTCTAGTGCTATTAGTTATTTTATTATATTATGGTATTAATATTAAATTGAAATTTAAAACTCAAATTTATTATTATTATTATTATTATTATTATTATTATTATTATTATTATTATTATTTGTGAATTATTTATTGTAGTGTAATTTTATATATTTTAATATTTTGGTGAGTTTAGTTAGAAAGAAGATATTTAAATTAAAAATATTATTTTTTCCTTTTGTACTCTTTGATTAAAAAAAAAATACATAGATATATAAAAATTTTCCTTTCCCTCACTCTTTCTCTTTCTTTCCTCCCCTTTCCCTGCCTTTCCTTTCTTTTTCTTCTCTTCTCTGCATAAAACATAGAGTGTGAACTAGCTGCCTGCTGCTGCATGATTGCCTGGTAGCACTAACATTGCTACCATCACTCCTCCCTAGATTGCCACCACCACCTTTCCCTCCTCCCGTCGTCGTTTTCCTTCCTCTTCCTCCTCGTTTCTTCCTCTCGGTGTTGAGAGCTTTCGAAGGCCGCTGATGACGATTCCGGTGGTGGTTGGAGCTGGCACCAGTCTTGTTTAGAAGCTCTCATTGTGGGCCTTCATTTCCCCTAAGATAATTCGTCTGATTAAACTTGAATTCAACTTCAATTTTGAAGAATTCATTCTAAGGTTCTTGGCTTAAATTGTTGATTTTGTGTTTAATTGGTTCGATTCTTGCCAAATTGACTTTAGATTAGTTAAATTGAAGTTGTAAACTTTCTAAAAACGTATTTCAATTTGATTTTGGAGATATTTTAATTTTGAGCACTATTCTGAGTTTAGTTACTGTTCACAGGTATTGTTCCCTCGCTCAAAAATGTGTTTTATTTTTAATAAATTGTACTTATGATTTTAAACATTTTTTGTTGATGAAGTTTATTGAAATTATGTTCCGATTATTTATTATAAATTTTTGAAAGTTTATGTAAAAATTTGATTTTTGGAAAATTTAATATAAATTAGTAAATTTTATATTTTAATTGAAAATTTTGTTAATTACTATGTTTGAATAATTTTTAGTAATAAATAGTATTAAAATAATTTTTAAAAATAATTTATTATTTTTAGCTAATTAATAATAATTTACGAAAATATATTCGAATAATAATTTTATCTATTATTTTTATGATTAAATGAATTTTTTAGCTATTTTAATTATATATTTGGGTAAATTAATTAATTATTTGTAAATCATGCTATTTGATTTCAAATATTTAAAAAATGAATTTTTATTAATATTATTTAATTATATTTGGAATTTTATTATTTATTTTGGAAAATAAATATCTTTGATTTTTTATTATTTAAATAAATTGAATTGTGGTATTTTATTGATTTTTATGAATTTTAGTGAATTATTAGTATTTATTATTAATAATTATTGATTTTGAGTATATTGGTTCTTGGTTGGGTAATAAATGTAGTTTGGGTGCCTAACCAAGATGTTGAATATTTTGTGTATTTGAAGTGTGTTTGCATGCAGGATTGACTCAACTTTGAGTAGAGATACGTCTATTTTATAGAGGAGACTGTCAAATTTTAATAGAATTCTCATAAAACATGATATCAAGTTGGTATTGAGTTTGAAATTTTTATCAATTTGTGTCCTATATTGAGTCATTCTTTAGAAATTCTAGAAGTATAAATTAAGATTTTGATTCTAATGTATTGTTTATTATTTTCCTTAGTTGCTTCCCGTTGCTAGGCCTATCGGATGGGGCCAACTGAGCCAAGGTCGAGGAGCACACTTAAACTGTAAGTTATTATCATATGTATATATTGCATGTAGGACATATATTATGAGCATCCATGTTTTGAATAAATGTGAATTTCATTATACTTTAATTCATTAATTATTATCATATGATTATTTCAAATATATATATACTTTCATATATATATATATACATGCGATTATTAAATTATGAAAATGAATGCTATTCACATTTACTGTGATTTTCATAATGTTTTTATGAAACATTATTTTTGGAGGATAGTTGTAGGACGTGTCACCTAGCAGGTCATGTTAGGGCTGTTGCACAACAATACTTTTGAATTAGGATTTGAACGTTGATATGAAAATTATGATTGTGGTGAATTGTGGATATAGGGGTGTGATTGCAAATACTCGGTTGACCTGTAGGGTACTTGGGGTCAGTTAGCATCGGTAGTGGAATTGCAAATCCTTAGTTGACCCTTTGTGTGCTCGAGGCCAATTCACTGCCAAAAGTTGGATAAAAGATATTTGTGGAGTTATGGAAAACTTGTTGGCTAAGTGATTACAGTGATCAAGGTTGTGAAAATTTAGGGATTCTGCTCCGATTCTCCACCCAAAATTCTTCTGCATTTATTATTATAATAAAAGTGGATTTGTAGCATTTTTATGAATTGCATGTATTTAAATAAATAAATATATAATACTAATACTTAAGTGTATATGTCTTTAGGTTGCATGTATATATATTATAATAATTCACTCAGTGAGGTCTGACTCCCCTCAATATTTTTTTTAAGATCTTTTACTTCAGACCTCCATAGTAGAACTCTTCACCGGACTCTTTCCTCCTTGGTTGACTTATGTAAACATTAAACCATTACTTTCCTTGTATTTTAGTAAATGTTGCAGTAGTAGTGTATCTTATTGTAGTATCTGTATTATATTAGATATAGTTTTTGTATTTGAAGATTTGTATGAAGATATTTTATTTATGTTATGATATGAGGATTTCTTTTATATTATCTAAAGTTTTTAATTCTAATGTATTTTTCATGTTATGTTTGCATGTGTTTTTATTTTTAAGACTTGCTACGGGTTTCGGATTTGTGAGAATTCTTGTTCCCTATTAACGGTCATGACTCTTCGGTTTGGGTCATGACTCCCTGGTTTGGGTTGTGATACTAAAGTATTATGGTAACAAAAATTAAAAAAGTAAAATTAATATGAAATATTTTATTTTTTATTAGCCCAAAATTTTGATAAGTGTCCCTCTTTATAATTCAACATCAACTCCTAAAACCTTATGTGTTGAATTATTATAATTCACAATATTTTATAAAAAATTAAAAAAATTCGTTTTTATTAAAATACATACTTTATTTAATATAAAAAACTCTAATTTAATTACATTTAAAACATTACTCTTCATTTCCATAAAAAATAATGCCTTTTTTTTAATCTTAATTGAGACATTCTATTGTATTCAAATAAAAACATTTTTCTTTTTTTAACCTTGAAATAAACATATGTAATTTTTCACCCATTTTCTATATTTATTTGATCTATTAAGTAATTATTATTAGTATGCATATTAAAATATATGTACTCTTAATAAAAAATAATAAGTTCTAACTTTTATATTTGATTAATTTTTATTTTAATTTATTTTAACTATTTATTTTAAAATATGTATATTATTTGCACTTTACATAAAGTGTGGATTCACGGCTAGTATTATTAAATGCTGAGCTCCAAAGTCATTAAGCTAAAAATTTGATAAGTGTCTATCTTCATATTTGAGTATTCACTCTAAAATCTAATGTGTCAAACCATTAAAAATCAAAATTTTATTATTAGTAAATTATTTATTATAATTTTTTTAGTATTATTTTTTTAACTAAAATACTAATATGCATGTTCTAATACTACTTAAATTCTAAAAGTATTTACATTAGAGGTGCAATATGACATGCTAGCTAGGTTAGCACCCCGACATCACTTGTAACACTCCACTCAAATATTATTAAAAAGAATATAAAAGTTAATACAATTGATAAAGCAATAAAGGAAACATAAAAAAAAAAAAATACTAAAAAGCCTAACAAAACCGATAACTATGTTTTCCCATAGCATCATTGAACATTAAATCATAACATTCTCTAGGGTAAGAAGACCACCAAGTAATGCTGTGAAGGCTGATGCCCAATTTTGAAAGCTTAGTGGCAACCTAGTTAATCTCTCTCCCCCCCCCCCCCCATGAACTTGAAAATGGCCAGGCAAAGAAGACATTCTTCCTATTCAAAATGAAAAAACCATGGGACAACAGTATAACATCGAATCAATAACTACACAACCATCATAGAATCACTTTTTATCCAAATGGGATGAGATTGTAAAGAGGGAAAGCTTTTGTATTGCAATTATAACTGTGATGAACTCAACTTCAAAAGAGAAGCAACACCAAGAGGAACCACAAATGAAGTCAAACACGGCTAAAGTGATCCTAAATCACTCCTCTAGCACCTGACAGACCTAGAGAACCTATAGCTGCACCAACATAATAATTTTCAACCAACCTGGAGGAGGGAGGGATCTAATGAATTAGAAAAATCATAGGAGCTGGCTTAGGATTCCCATAATTATGAAACTGAGAAAGAACTAACAAATTTGAGATAGTATTATGCATGTACCCACATTTAAAAATCTCCACCTCTTTCACTACCTTGCAAATAAAATGAATTGCATATGAAATGGTTTGATAATCATAATGAAAAGTCACCCTGTTGTGAGAATACCAAATGCTCTAAAAAGTAGCAAGAAAACCTGCGATAGGGGTTTAGTGTGCGCCCAAGTGGTTGGTGACCATAGCACTGTGTGGGCTTGAAGCCCACTAAGAAATACGAAATAGGTTATAAAGCCTACTCGGAGATGGAGTTGCCATCCAAATAAAGCCAGGACACACTGTACAATAACTAGATCTTACAGAGGTTCTCAGAAGTCATCATCAGAGATTGGGTTCGAAAATTAGGTGTGGGCTTTTGGAATGCCCACCTAACCTTGTGGTTAGCCTCCGTTTGTGTTTTATTACCTTTAATTATTTCTTTATTTATATTCAAAATTGCAATTGCCTCCATCCACTTTCCAAGTTTTATAGTTAAGTCCAAGTTTGCACATTAATCCAATTTTTATGCTTATAGCGCAACATTCAATGTAAATAAAACATATAATAATTCATAACCATACATTCCAAATGAATGGAGAAGAGTTAGGGATTACAACACTTTGTATAACAAATAGGTAAAGTAAATGGAAAATAAACAAAAAATAAACAGTAGTAAAAATAATAATAAGCACACAAAAATTTAATTAAGCAAGATAATAAAATAATTATATAAAAAAGCCTGAAAATATAGAAATATGAAAATACATAAAAAATATTTAAGGATAAATATATATAAGACTAAAAATTAATCATAGGTCTAATAATAAAATAAAATAAATAAATAAAAAAGAAAAGAAAACAAACTAAAAATGACAAACATCACACTTAAATATATTTCAAAAGAAAAGGAATAAGCCCTTGTGATAAATTAAAGAAAATAAAATAAATAACAAATTATTTATCAAAAATAAAATAAAATAAAATAAAATAATGGCGTCGCCCATGAGAGGCGTCGCCTCTAGCCATGGGGTGTTGCCTATTTACAAAGAGGTGTTTGCCTCTATAGAAATGGGACTTAATGGGTTTAATTGAAATAGTAAAAAATAATAATAAAATATGTAAAAACCATGCAAATGAAACCAAAAATCACATAAAAATTTGACTAATATACTAAATTTTAACCAAAAAAATATAAAGAAATGCTCTCATCACTCAATTGAAATGAAGACTCTTAGGTTTTCCTGGCCCAATCGTCACTCAACTGAAATGAAGACTCTCGGGGTTTTCCTGGCCTGATCATCACTCAATTGAAATGAAGACTCTTGGGTTTTCCTGGCCTGATTGTCATGCAATTGAAATGAAGACTCTTGGGTTTTCCTGCCCTATTATCACTTAACTAAAATGAAGACTCTCAGGTTTCTTGGCTCATTCATCACTCAACCGAAATGAAGACTCTTGGATTTCTTGGCCTGATTGTCACCCAACTGAAATGAAGACTCTTGGGTTTTCCTAGCCGCATCAGCACTCAAATAAAATGAAGACTCTTAAGTTTTCTTGGCATGATCATCACTCAAATGAAAATGAAGACTCTCAGGTTTTCTTGACCTGATCATCAAAAAATTAAAATGAAGAATCTCAGGTTTTCCTATCCCGATCATCACTCAACTAAAATAAAGACTCTTGGATTTTCCTAGCCTGATCATCACTCAATTGAAATGAAGACTCTAGGGGGTTTTCTTAGCTTGATTGTCACTCATGGAAATGAATACTTTCGGGTTTTTTTGGCCCAATTGTCACTCAACCGAAATAAAAACTCTTAGGTTTTCTTGGCCCGATCGTCACTCAATCAAAATGAAGATTCTTAGGTTTTCTTGGGTAGATCATCACTCAACTAAAATGAGACTCTTGAGTTTTCCTGGCCTTATCATCACCACCTAAAATGAAGACTCTCGAGTTTTCCTAGCCCAATCATCCCTCAACTAAGTATGAACTTCGGGGATACAACCCTTTCTTGATCATGAGCTTTGGGGATACAACCTGAACACTTTCTTAATCACAAGCTTTAGGGATATAACCTAAACAGCCCTTTCTTTCGAGCTATAACCCTTAGGTTTTCCTAGCCTAAGAGGCAATCCCTTATCATAAGTGTGAAACTCACACCGTCATCCTTAGGCTTTCCTAGCCTAAGAGGCAGTCCCTTATCATAAATGGGAAACTCACACTATCATCCTCAGGTTTTCCTAGCCTGAGAGGCAGTCCTTTATCATAAGCGGGGAAACTCATGCCGTCATCCTCAAGTTTTCCTAACTTAAGAGGTAGTCCTTTATCTGGAATGAGAAACTCATGCCTCATCCTTAGGTTTTTTGGCCTGAGAGGTAGTCTATTATTTGGAATGGGAAACTCACACCATTGTCCTTAGGTTTTCCTGGCCTGAGAGGTAGTCCCTTAATTCTGACACTTTGATGAGAGAAAATCCATAGTTAGCACTCGACTATAGGCCGATCAAACTGAATGTCTACAGTTTTCCCTTACTATGGGCCAATCGAACTGGGAAATGAATGATTATTAACACTAATAATTTGATTAGCAAACAAAAAAAATGAAGGAGAATAAATAATGGAAGCCATAAAGCCACGCATGCATCAGTTAAAAAAATATAAAAGAAGCCATATAGCCACGTAGGTGTCAAGCGAGAACACATAAGAAAAGCTGTAACCACTCATGTGTTAGGTGAAAAACAACAACAATGAATATCGTATGGCCTCAGGGGCATAAGGAAGGACAAATTGAAAGTGCCATAGAGCCTCTAGGACGTATGACAGGACAAAAAAATGAATAAAATAAGATCAAATAGAAGGTGCCATATAGCCTCTAGGGTGTTAAGTGAAGACATTAAAACAAAATAATGTAGCCTCATAGGTGTTTAGGAAAATCAAATAAAGTAAGTAAATCAAAACAAGTCATATAGCCTCATAAGGTATTAGACGAAACCAAATAAGAAAATTGCATCTCAAGTGCTTAAGTTAGCTTATTCTATTACACATCCATAAAAGAGTCCAAAATCAATATATACATGGGTTGTGATCTTTGGAATCTCTTAAAATTTATTTTGACAATACATGCTCGTGTGGTGTGTGTAATGCTTATGCAAAACATGCATTATTCTAATGCACCTAAGCATGAAATCTAAAATGATTTTTGCAAAATAATTATGTGTATGCATGAATAATTGAGAAAATAGTCAATAGCCAAATGCCTTTCCTATTTAAAATTAATCTTCAAGAATTGGTCCTCGTCATATTAAAGAATTCAGATTTAGGTCTATTGAGACTGGCTTTATCCAAATGGAGCAGAATTTAAGACCCCCTCATGATCAAATTAGGATTATAATAAAACTTATACCCCCAGCTTAGTTGCTTCCTTGAATGCTTTGTTATGATATGACCGTTACGCTTGACCCTTAGTGTCGAAGAGACTCTGTTTGAAAACTCCATTACTCATGAGGCTCAACTCATCTCGAAAATTGCCCCCCAATCAAGGACTTGATAGACTCTCTCACTTTTGCACTACTAGGATAATCTTATGATCTCTTGAATTGCTTTCCTCAAAATGAAAATACAATCGATTTTATTTATATTCCCTCTTTTGTCTAGGTCGCTCCTTTTCTAGGAGTTTTCAAACCTATCTAGGTCTTTCATTTTTCTTTTTTCTTTTCCCTCTTTCCACCTAGGTCGATATTTTATTAGGAGTTTTCAAACATAGCTGGTGGTTGTAAATTCATGGTGATAGTCGATCACTTTTATTATGCTCGATGTTCAGTTCATGTTTTCACTTTAGCTGTTAATTGCTCTTACTACTGATTGTCGATCATTGATGTTACTCATGTTGTTGATTTTTGCAAAACTAATGAGTCTGTGACTGACACTTCATATGCTAAAAATATGTTAGTCATGACTATCTTCACATGATTACTTCTTTATTATAATTAGGCATACCATATTATGCTTGTTATTGATAAATCATTTACGGGTTTTCTGACCAACTATTTTCTTAGCTCACAATTAGTGGGAATTTATTTAAGAATAAGGACTTTCTAAGGATTGCTCAAAATTGACTTTTTAAAAATTAGTGGCACAAACAAAGATTTCCCTTTTTCTTTCCCCATGCTATCCTTCATTTTCATTTTCTTTTTCTTTCCTTTCTTCTTCTTTTCTTTTCTTTTTCTTTTCTTTTTATTTTATTTTATTTTTCTTTTTCTCTGGTGAATATGAGGAATTCATTTAAGGAAAAACCAAAGTTGAATATGCCCAAAGGAAAGTTTAAAAGTTAATTCTGACATTTTAACCCTCTCATTTTATGGGTTTTTTTTTTCTTTTTTCAATTCTCTCTTTCATTCAAGCATAAGATTTCATGCACAGTTATAACAAATTAATACTCATGTAAATTAGACAATTAAACATTCATTAGTATAAAAGAAAATATTATAGTAAAAAATTGTTCGAAACCATTATAACTGATAATAACTATCCTTGAGTGTCCAAATCCAAGTTAGCTTCAACTTACACTCCAAAATGATATAATTCTTTAAAGTCCCTTATGCCCATGTCCTTTAACTTATTGGCTAGAGGTGGGACATAGGCTTCTATGGCTATTATCAACTAATTAGATTCTATAGGTCTATGCTTCATTTAGGCCAACTTTCCTCTCCACCTATCAAAGAAGCTCATAAAGGATTAGTTAAGTCTTTGCACTATATTTTGTAGCTCGTGAAGAGAAAATTCAAATTGAGAGTTTAGCCCATACTGTTTGATGAAGATTGAACATAGCTCTTTCTAGTTTTGTTAGACCTGTACATGTAGAGTGTAGTACCAATTGATAGCAACTCCTTCCAAGGATAATGGAAATTGCTTAAAAATTTAAGCTTTTGACAACCAAATGGCCTTTATGTAATTGACATATTATTTTAGGTGGAAGTAAGGATCATCAGTCCCAGAGTATTTCTTCATAGTTAGAAATTTGTATTTCAGGGGTAGTGATGCTTGAAAATCCAAATCCAAGTCAATAATAGTAAAGTCGGATTGAGCTTGTGGTTCTTTAGTGCGGTCTGTAGTTGATTCATCTGTTTTGTCAGGTCTTTCATCCATTCACTCTCAACTAAATCTGTTGGTGCTTTTCCTTTCAATTGCTCACCTAGAAAAGTTTTGGTTTTAAAATCATCTTCATTAGAGAGCATCTTTCCTCTAATCTGAGCAACCATGTCCTTAACCATTTGTCGTATCTCATCCCTTATCTTTTTCAACATTTCTTTCTTGAAAGCTTTAACATCAAAATTAGAGGGTCCTACCGTTTTGCTCCTCTGTTAAGTGGTCTCAACTGTTTGATAGGATCCTTGATATTAGTAGGCCAAATTCCTTTGATCTACTTCCAAACAAGATGAGGTTTATGGCTAAGAAAAATGCATTTTTGAAAGCTGAAATGAATATCATGTATGCATGAAATGTAAGATTTTTTTTTGAAAATTAAAATGAATGTCATGTATGCATGAAATGCAAGAATTTTTTTTTTTTGAAAATTAAAATGAATGTCATGTGTTCATGAAATGCAAGGTATTTTTTTTATGTGAACCAAAATAGACAAATAAATAAATAAGCATGAATTTAGGCATAAGTACTTCCACCCTTATTTCTGCCACACATGTGTTCAATGGTGAGTTTCTTATCCTTGGATTTTTGGCCTGGGTTTTGATTATCAGCTGGGGATAACAAAATTGATGTATGCAAGACAATTCTCAAAATGAACGAACAAGTAGTAGGTGTAGATAGCGGGGTTTAGCATGCGCCCAAGATCTTAGTAATCGCTACATTGTTTGAACTTAGGGCTCTAGAGAACACACTAACCATTGTCACAAAGACATGGCATGGAGATAAGGAGTTACCACCTAACATAATAACTGGGACAAATAAAAAAAGGTGGTACTTAATTCCCTAAAAGAAAGCCAACACCACAACCAGGAGATTCTGGGTACTGAATACTAACTTCTTTCAGTCTTGTATTCATTTAGAATTACTTTATGATTTACTATCTTACCCTTTATTTACATGCAATTTCATAAAAACCCTTATTAAAGCAATAAACTCTAGGCAACTAGTAATGAAATATACAGGTAAACAATGCATTCATTTAAATCAATAATCCATAGGTTAGTATAATCTACATTGATTTTAATGAAATGAGCTAAATCTACATGTTTTAATTTACAAGTGAGCCTAATGACTAATGGGCCTATTTCCTATTTAATTTTAAGTAAGTGAACTTAAGTCTATTTATTTTAATTCTAAGAGTAGGGCTAACTCTACAAATTATGAAGTATTTAAATAAGTGGGCCTAATTCTACCTGTTTTAATTCTAATGTGATCTTAAATCTACAAGTTATATAGAAGGCTTTTATTTAATGGGCGAAGTCTAAATTAATTGTAATTAACTTAAAATGGGCCTATGTCTAAATTACTAAATGAGCCTAAATTATCTCTAAGCTAAATCTAGTTAATTACGGGTCTCAAATGCATTTCAATTAAAATCTAGACATATTAAATGAGATGGGCTAATAAAAAACTACTTAAACCTAATATTATTTAAATGGGTTAGGGCCTAATATTGGCCTAGGGCCCAAAACACATAAAAAGAATAAACAAGATCAAAAACAATAAAAAAAAAAAAATCAAACATGCAATTAAATTATTTTTTCTAAAAAACCCTATTTTTAATTAACATGCAACCTAAATTAATTTACTTCCTCCATTGATTTTAATTAGGGTTTACTAAATTAAACCTAATTTACTAATTAATTTTTTAAGAACAAGAGAACTAAATTTTCATTATTCCCACTATTGAGGCTATTACAAAATCTACCAAAATAATAAAGAAAATAAAATTAAAATACAACCCTTAAGAAGACAAATTAACAAATTCAAAACCTAAAAAATAAAATAAGATAAACTAAACATAGACAAATAAAATTAAATTGGGATCTTGACTCTTTGGCTTTCATTCATGGATTCTCCATGAGTTTCCTTGGTTTAATCATGTATTCATTACCAGAATCATGAAACACAAAGAAAAAAAGAAAATAAGATTAGAATTAATGAGTAAAGAAAATAAAATAATGAAAATAAAACCTGAATAAAAAACACAGAAATAATAAAATAAAAAATAATAAAAAGAAAATAATGATATAAAAGAAAGAACTAATAAAAAAAAGGAGTATAAGATGAGTTATACTATGCAGATGCTGTTTGAATGACCCTCAAAATGAGATTTCATTGTTTTGAAAAAATTGACTCTGCACTTGATTTCTGGACTTTTTAAAAGAACGTACTTTATTTCTTTTTTTTTTTTAAAGAAGGGTTTTGAAATAACAGTATCAAGTTAGGTCTTCTTTTATTTTTCTCAATCAACTTCTATTGCTGTAGTTGAATAGGATTTTTTTTCTTTTTTTTACCCATTTCTCCCCTCTTCTTCTTCTATGCCAATCTTTTCTTTTTATATCCTATTCCTAAGCTAATCGCTTACATGATCGCAGGAGTTATATGATCACAGTAGCTCTGATCTCTCCCATCCCAAAAAATAGGATAAGAATTTTAATTAGAAAAAAGAAGATTATACATGTAAGAGACGCGTACTGGATCGGGATCGAAACCTATAGATAAATACTCAAATCAATTTATTTATGAATTAAATTTGGACCAATCATAGTGAGAAAAAAAATTTTACTGAATTTTTTAGCACTTCGGCATTCCAAAATGTCGATCGACATTGTATAATGCCGATTGGCATTACATAATGCCGATCGACATTGTGTAATGCCGATTGACATTACATAATGCCTATTGGCATTGCATAATGCCGATTTGCATTATGTAATATCGATTGGCATTACATAATGTTGGTTGTACTTTTCTAAATATACCCCTACAAAAGTTAATTTTTTACAATTAAACCAAAAAATGTTGCAATTTAGTCCTTAAAATCATAAAACTTAACACTAGAGGTGAATTTTTGATAAATTGTCATCATAGAGGTTTTCATCACATTCATGCACAATTGCATCCTAAAATTAGGTGCTTACAGTTGCACCCTTTTATTGCTATTTGCTTGACAAATTGCGGCAAAGCAATAGAAACACACAATTTTGAAGGAAAGAATTAGGGTACTTAATTGTATCCTAATTGATGGATTAATGCTTAAATTGTCGTGCAATTTTTAAGCAAGATGTTATGTTTAGCATGCTTCACTATATTTCTTATAGAATGTTTAGTGAGATATATACAAATGAGTTTCACTATATTTCCTGTGAAATGTTTAGCGTTTCATGATTTGAGAACATGCTATAGCTCTTGTGGAATGTCTAGTAATAATACCATAACGACTGTGTAGTGTCTAATAAATTGCACTATATTCTCTTTAGGATGTCTAGTGACAATGGATTTCGTTATATTCACTGTGAGACATTTAACGAAATATATGTAATGATTCTCGCTATATTCCTTATGGTACATTTAGCAATTTATGATTTGAGAACATGCTATAGCTCCTGTGGAATGTCTAGTAATAACACCATAACTATTGTGTAGTGTCTGGTGAACTGCGCTATATTCCTTTTGGGATGTCTAGTGACAATGGATTTCGTTATATTTTCTGTGAGACATTTAATGAAATATATGTAATGATTCTCACTATATTTCTTATGGGACATTTAGCGATTTATGATTTTTTCTTTAAAAAAACATGCTATAGTTCCTATGGAACATTTAACAATCTATGATTTAAAATTTCACTATATTTCCTGTGGGACGTTTAGCGATTCGTGATTTGAAAAATGTGCTATAGTTCATGTGGAACATCTAGCAATGATACCATAACTATTGTGTAGTGTCTAGTAGATCAAAAGATTTGAAAATTCTTATTATAATTGCTTTATAGCATATAACATATTGAATTTGAAATTCATGTTATGACTACTGGGCAGTGCATAATGAAATAATATGAAATTTCTACTATAATTACTGTGTAGCATATAACAAAACAAATTTAAAATCCTTGACAAAAAAATGATGATGCATGTAAAATGCAAAAATCAAATTTAGTAATTATATTCCATATTCTGTACTTGAAAAAGGATTCAAAATTTTAATACAAACTAACTATGTAATTAATAATTCTGTGAATTATTAATTAATGATATGAATTTCATGAGTTAATTATGAATGGATCAAATTATAAGGAAGAAGTTTGGACTTGAATGCAAGCAAGTTTTGGTGGATTAAGATGGCTATTTTCCATCCTATATACTTCACTTTTGCATGTAATGTTCCATTTCTCATTTCATATTTATTTTCTTTTTCTTTCATTTTCTCTTTGCTTTGATTTTTTCTTTCTTTGATTACTTGATCATCTAACGTCTGATTTGCAATCTGTCAGATCCTATGGCTGCCTAGCAATACAGACCATATAAGGGAGCAAAAATTCTACTAGATCCAACTATTTTGTCTCCCCGTTTTCCTCAAAATAGTCTTGGACTTCAAGAAGGCTCCACTATCCTCCCTCTGACTTACCTACATCTCCACAGGTTTACAGATGTGAATAATGAGGTAATATTTCCTCATTTCTGTAAAAAAAAATATTTATAAAGTTAGTAATTAGAATCAATTTTAGAATGCAAATTAGTATGTACATTATTCAAATTAGATTATAAACTGGTAGAAAATGCATGAAAATTTGAAATTAAACCATGAAACTATGAAAATTTTAGCTCGGTTTTGCTATATGTCCGATCGAATGTCTAGAATCCTAATCAAAAGTCTGGATTTTCAATCACCATCCAAAATTTCAGTTGGCATTGTCCAATGTCGATCGGCATTATATAATGCCGATCAACATTATGTAATGTAGATCAACATTATGTAATGTTGATCGACATTCCATTTTGCCGACAAAAAAAAATTTATTTATCTTTTTTTCATTCTTGAATTTCATCTAGGAACCAATGAAATTCATGGGTTGTTTTCAGATAGCTCGAGAATTATTTCATGGGCTGCTAGTGAATATGGCATAGTTGATCTAGGCCTTAGGTTTCAGATAATTCATTAATGCACTTCTGATAGTTTGGGGCCGATCTGACCATTATTCTCTATTTGCTTTGATTAAGAGGTGGATGGACATTATCCACACTTTTCACACTTGCATAGGGGAACTGACTATTTCTCCTATAAGCTTTTTTTCCATCACTGGGATTGCCTTCAAAGGAACTCCTATTCCTTTCAATATTAGTTATTGCGGTTTTTCTGAAGATGCACAAAGTCAGTACGTGTGTAACTTGATTGGGTTCGTCCCGATGTGGAAGAATTAGAAAAATGTTCTCCTTTTGTCTCTAGTAGAGGGATTCAAATGTCTGCCTACTGCTACTCCTCGTCAGATTGCTAAGAAGGTGAGGTGTCTCCTCTTTATGCTGCTAGGCATGACTCTTTTCTATGAGACTGGTCACAAAGTCATTATTACTTTACTTGGCCCCCTTCATATCGAGTTGCTACCCTTGATTTAAGATCTACTACATTAGCCTATCTTTACTATAGACTAGATACTATTTGTAGAGGTGCTTCATGATGTGTGGCTTTTGGCACATCTTGCATGTACATTCTTTTTTTATGCATGATTTACTGATTTATTTTTTCTTTTCCAAATTTGGAGTATAGAGATCGGGCTGATTCGGGGTTTCGATGCTATGAGCTTTAACAAGAGTCTCCCTCTGATGTAGATATGGGGTTCTTCCCATCTGGCTAGCATCAAAAATATTCTTTAGACCTATTATGATCAGATAAGCTCTATTAAGTGGCACCTAGTAAGAAAACAAAATTATAAGTATTTTATAATGCAAGTTAAACTTAATTAATATAATTTACAGATTAACTCTGATTGGCTGGAGGGAGCTGATGATGTCTAGAGATATAATTTTATCACTAGAGTAGTATGTCTTGAGTCCATGAGGATTTTACTCATTGGATATAGTTGTTAGATATGGTATCTGGGGGAATGAGTATACTGCTGGTCTTTTGGACCTTCACAACGTCGTATTTCTTTTGATATCCCTCCTTCAATGTTACATAGCTTGCACTTGATGAGTTTAGAGCTAAGAGAGGCACTATAGGGATATGCTACCTCAACTTTACTTGAGCGATCTCACCATTACCATTAGTTCATTCATGAGAATCTCATGGAGTAGATTCCTACTAACCATGCTAAGGTAACTTTTAATCATTTCATTTATTCTTTTAGAACCCATTCTTCCCCGAGGTGATGGGGAAGAGACTGAGAATGCTTAAAGGACTGAGACTGCTCCTGATACTGAGAGATATGAGCCCATACCTAGTCATACATACACACTACACTCAACATGTTGGGACTAGTAATATATGCACTTTAGCGATGCTCAGCTTCCTAGCTTTTCTTTGGTAGATACTTCTCATCTGAGTCTATCTAATTTATTTCTTATATGATCTATAAACTTAACATGGATGTTTGTAGAAAAATTTACAAAGAAGTTTCCTCAGACACAAGCAGAGTATTTGCACAGTCTTGCCTTGTCTTAGAGGTTATTTACTATGTAGGTCACAGATAGTTGGCGAGTAAGTATATACATTGAAAAATGCAAGGTGTATGCATGTTAGGCATGAAATGCATATGATATGACATTTCCCATATATGCAAAGTTATCCTAGTGGTCTAGAGCACGAGAATGAGATGCTTCGCTGGCAGCTTGCAGACTTGGGCATTGATCCTCATAGTGCTGGGATTTCATCTGTTATACCTTTAGATGCTTATCAACATGATGATTTGACTGGAAGATGGAGGCCTTGGCCTGATTTGGGAGCTCATGATGATTGATTAGGACTATTTTTATTTCTGACTCTCAGTGTGCTTGTATCTGACTGTTTCTATAGTACTGTTACTTCTTGGTTTCTACACTATTTTGAGTACTGTTAGGTATCACTTGAACTACTAACTACTTTTGAGTAAATTTCTTCCATTAAAATCCTTCTAACAATGGATAGTGCTGAATAATAAAATAAATAACTAATTAATTAAAAAGATAAATAATGAATATTATCCTTAATAATTGTTTATTTATCCTTATCTCTTTTAGATTCCATCACCTCATCTTATACATATTCCTTGAGCAAATAGAATCCTTTTCTCATATGACTCATTTTCCTTCTCTATATAAAGAATACAAAAGGGGAATTATTCCTTATTCTATACATTTTTAATTATAACTCAAACATCTCTCCAATTGATGAAGAAATTCATTAAGAGCATTGATGGAAATAATTGGAACAACTTTCTCCCTTTTCATTGCAAGTCACTAACATCCCTTTAGCATTTGAATATTGACAATAACCTTTTGCATGCTACTAAAACTTTTTAGGATGCTAAATACCATGTGTTTAGATTCAATGGGCAAGAGTTATGCCTAATGATTGAAGAATTTGTTGCTATTTTGGGGTGCTCATTAGACTCAACTGCCATGATTGCTCTTCCTAATCTGACCATGCAGTTTCCTAATAAGATAGTAGCATTATTTGATTTGTCCTTAGATGACATTTATCTGTATGCTCACAACTCTAGGACCATTGATTTATCTTCTTTTATTACTGTCTGTGAAACTAAAGATAAGAACAATGCTGCTTGAACTAGAATCATTTCTTTTTGTCTTTATGCATAGTTTTTACTAGTTTCATCTCATGAAAATGCTAACATATAGATTATGAGTATTCTAGAGTAGGTATAAGCTGGAGCTGACCCTATGCCTATTATTCTTGCTGAAACTATCGTAGGACTGGACAACTTCAGAACTCAAGATCATCTTTCAGGCAATTTACTTCTCCTTTAGGTGTGTAACCAGAATCCTTTATTGTTTTATTTCTCTTTTATTTGCTTTAACTTTTGCCTAAGTTGCCCTTTCGGGTTTTCAATTTAACAGGCTTGCCCTAACTTTTGCTTAAGCTACCCTTTTGGGTTTTCAACTTAATGAGCTCATTTTTTTGATTTGGCTACAAGAAAAGCTGAGTTTGCTTATTGTTCCTGCCAACCCTTTGATTTATCAACCTCATCAGCTATAGTCTTGTCCATTGAAAATGAAGGATAAACTTAAAACCAATGGGTTGATTGGTTGATGGGCATTACGAATACTGAGATCACATGAGTCTGCCCTTGGTGGAAATTGAAGTTCATGACCATTGAGCTATATGATCATAGTGTTCCTATTCCTAGGCTGCATTTCTTTACCTTTTTCTCCCCTTCATCTCTTTGCCTTCAATATGGTCACCCACAGTTCATTGTCACTGTTTTTACTAACTTTAAAGGCTTCCATTTAATAGAAGACTTTTTGGACAAGGTTAGGAGCTTATGGCCTCATAGGAACTTCGAGCGAAACATGAATTTGAATGCTAATGTGACTACTGATGATAATTACAAAGCTTGGGTTATCATGCAAACTATAGAGCCACCCTGATTTGCTAAGTACAAGAGGACTCAAGTGTTATAAGATGAATCATAAAAGAAGAAACCAAGACATATTTAGAGTAGTGATCTCATAGATATAGTTTTTTAGGCTTTTCATGCTTTATTTTTTCCTTTAAGTACTTATGCCTTATAATAAGGATAGGATATGCAATATTGAAACAAAAATTTCATTTCAATTTGCTTCATTAATTAGGTCCAAAATGAGAACATTTATTACATTACATGATATAACTCCTATTATTAGCTAGTCCTTTTAGATTTTCTATCTGAATATTTTTCTCTCACTTTTATTTCTCTAATTTTTGCCTGACTAGCCCTTTGTAGGTTTTCTAATCAGCGGGATGACCTCTTTTCTTTTATTCCCTAATTTTTGCCTGCCAGCCCTTTGTGGGTTTTCTGAACAACGAGAATGTCCTAATTTTTGCATGACTAGCCTTTTTAGGTTTTCTAACTAGTGGACTTTTATTTCTTTTATACTATTATTATTTTCTCTTTTTTAAAGATAGTATTTCTTGAGACAATCCAAGTTGCTTGGCTCAGTGAACTCATTCCCTTCAAGATCTAATATTTTTGCAGCTCCCTTAGGTATTATCAACTTGACTAAATACGGTCCTTCCTAATTTGGTATGAACTTTCCTCTTGGATCAAATACTATTGCTCTAGACTGTTTTAACACCATTTCCCCAACCTTTATCTTTCCAGGCTTAACCTTCTTGTTAAATGATCTTGCTATCCTTCTCTAATATATCTTAGTATGAAACAAAGTATTCATCCTCTTTTCATCCAGAGATACCAAATGATCATATCTCTTTCATGCCCATTCATTCTTAAGTATTTTAACTTCCATAACCACTCTCAAAGATTTGATCTCAGTTTCTATAGGCAAAAATGCTTCACAACCATACACTAAAGAGAATGGTGTTTGGCCTGTGGCAGTTTTAGCTATAGTCTTATACCCCCACAAAGCAAAAGGAAGAAACTTAGACTAATCCTTATAAGTTTTGACCAATTTAGAGAGAATCTTCTTAACATTTTTATTAGCTGCTTCTACTGCTCCATTAGCCTGAGGTTGATAAGGTGAAGACTTATGATGTTCAATCCCATACTTCTGTAACAACTTTGCCATTTTTGCCTGAAATTGGACACCATTATCTGTCATAACATGGTGCGGGACCCCATACCTATAAATAAGACTCTTCTCAATAAACCCTGCCATTTGTTTTACTTTCAGAGTGTTAAAGGACTCAGCCTCTACCCATCTAAAAAGGTAATATATTGCCATAACTATATACTTATGCCCATTGGATGTTGTCGGCCTTATTTCTCCTATAATATCAATCCCCTATGCTGCAAAGGGCTAAGGAGATGATAAATTATTTAGTACTATAGGAGGAAGATGGTTAAGATTCCCATAGATTGGCACTGTCTTACTATTCTGATACAATCTTTTTCCAAACTCATCCAATAATAACCCTGTTTGATTATCTTCTTAGCCAAGATCATTCTATTCATGTGAGAACCACAAGCTCCTGAATGAATCTCTTTCATCATCTTTTCAACTTCATCTTTCTTGAGACATCTGAGTTGCATTCCATTCAACATTCTTTTGTATAATACTCCATCGTGACTCATATAATTATGTGCGAGAATATGAAAAGCATATTTCTCTTTTGAAGTCACTTCATCTGGATACTTTCCTTCCTCAATAAACCTCTGAATGTCATAAAACCACAGCTTCTCTTCAGGCCCTATTTGAATACCCATAGTTTGCTCTCCCTCATAACATGGAGCTCTTAATTTTATGATTACCAAAGACTTCATAGTCAATCTAGTCACATTATCCCACATCAAAGAGAGTGTTGCCAGTGCATCTACCATCTGATTATTGTCTTTTGACAAATGGATAAAGAGACATTTAGTGAAGTTCCTTATTAAAGTTTTCAAATAGTAGATATAAGGCTTTAGCTTTTCCTGTTTTACCTCCCATTCTTCGTTAGCCTGACTAACCACCAACATCGAATCCTTACATACCAACAACTCTTTTGCTCCAGTTGCTATTGCTGCCTCCACTCCATGAATGCATGCCTCATACTTAGCCATAGTATTTGTTACCTTGAAATCTAACTTTTTGGCCATTGGTATGTTTCTACTTCTAGCATAACATTAATCACTCCTAATCCAACTCTTTTGTTGTTTATAGCCCCATCGAAATAAAGCTTCCACTTCTGATGCTCTACGACTACTAAGTTCTCATATGGAAACTCTAAATTCCACTATTCATTACCTTCTACTGCATTTTGAGCTAGGAATTTTGCTACTGCCCTTCCTTTGATAACCTTTATGGTAATGTACTCTATATTAAATTCAGTTAGGACTATGAGCCATCGAGACATTTTTCCAGTTAAAGTAGATGTTTGAAATAGATATCTTCAAGGATCTATCTTTGAAATAGCCTAAACTTGATAGGATTGAAAATAATGCCTTAATTTTTTTGTTGCCCATATCATTATCAGACATGTCTTCTCTACCAAATCATACTTTTCCTCATATGGCAGAAACTTCTTGCTTAGGTAATACATTCCATGTTCTACTCCATCTAGTCCTTCTTGTGCTAGCATTGCCCCCATTGCATTTTCCTTTAGAGCTAAGTACATGATCAATGGCTTACCTTGCCTTGGCGACTTTAATACAACTACATTGGCAAGATATTACTTAATCCCATCAAAAGCCTTCTAACAATCATCATTCCACTTCACAGGTTGATCTTTCCTTAAAAGCTTGAAGATAGGCTCACAAATATTAGTAAGCTTTGTAATGAACCTACTAATATACTGCAGCCTACCAATGAATTCTCTTACTTCTTTCTTTGTCTTTGGCACTGGCATTTTTTGAATAACTTTCACTTTATTTGGATCTACTTCAATTCCTTTGCTACTAACTATATACCCTAACAGTTTTCCTAAAGTAACCCTAAAAATGCATTTCTTTGGGTTAAGCCTTAGATTGTACCTTTCAATTCGAGCCAAGAACTTATCTAAAGCTTCAAAGTGTCCTTCTCTTGTCTCTGACTTGACCATCTTGTCATTTACATATACTTCTACTTCTTTATACATCATGTCATGGAAAAGAGCAGTAGCTGCCTTTTGATATGTTGCACCTGCATTCTTCAATCCAAAAGGCATAACCTTATAATAATACATCCCCTATTTTGTAATGAAAGTTATTTTGATCTTATCCATAATTGCCATCATTATCTGATTATATCCTAAAAAACCCATCCATAAAAGAATAGATTGCACTCAATGTCACACTGTCCACTATTACATTAATGTAAGGTAAAGGAAAATCATCTTTTAGGCATGGTTTATTTAGATCCCTAAAATCCACACACATACGTACTTTACCATCTTTCTTAGGTACTGGTACTATGTTTGCCAACCATTGAGGATAATTTACCACTTCTAGAAAATTATCCTGGGTTTGTTTAGCAATTTCCTCTCTTATCTTTTTAGTCTACTTTGGTCTTAGCCTACATAGTTTTTGTTTAATAGGTAATTTCTAGATAAGTTGGGATGTGATGTTCTGCAATTTCCCTATCTAAACTTGGTATATCTTCATAAGTCCAAGAAAATACTACCTTTCTTTTTATTAATATTCTCTGAAAATTTTCCCTCTCTTCAAGAGTTACATCATGTGTTATAGAAATGTTCTTAGGATTATCATTTGTGCCCATGTTTAATGAATCTAATTGAATGGAATTAATGTATAACATGCACATATGATCAATATTAAAATGCATAGAATGATAAGGATGGACATTACACAAGTAAGCTAGACCAGAATTTATATATTGACCATGAAAAAATAAAGTCTTCATCCTTATAAAGGCCAGACATTATTACATTAGTTTCTTTATAAAAAACATCACTAAAACTATTACTAATGGTAGTAGCTAAATCTTGGGGTGGCAGACACAATAACTCTTCAAGAGTAGATCGCCCATCCTGTTAACTACCTGCTTCATCACTTCCTCTTTATTATCCTCTACCAGGTTCTCCACAGTCTGCTCCTTGTATATTTTAAGACTTAAGTTACAGGCCAAGGTCAAAGGGGCCCAACATCCTTTGCAAACTCGAGAGAAGACTACCCCCCTTATAAGACTTTGGTTACAAACTTTACTTAGATGAAATCGATAATCTCTCTTGAATGGTGCTAAGGCTAAGACTGATGGTTAGCCAATTTACAACTTCATGAAGCTAGTGTAACATGGAATTATAAACCAGCACCATCGGTTAATAGGGACATGAAAAATGAATGCAAGAATAAAATAATAATTAAAAAATAATTCTAAAGAACACAAGTAGAATCAATATCTCTTATCCCAAGTGGGTTCACCACTGTAGACGATGAGGTTTAGCGCACGCCCAAGATCTTAGCAACCATGAAATTGTTTGAGCTCAAGGCTCTAGAGAACACACTAACCATTGTCATAAAGACATGCGTGGAGATGAAGAGTCATCACCGAGGGTAATAACTGGGACAAATCGAAAAAGGTAGTACTTGATTCCCTAAAGGAAAACTAGCACCACAACCAGGAGATTTTGGATACAAAATACTAACTTCTTTCAATTTTGTGTTCATTTAGAATTACTTTATGAATTACTATCTTACCCTCTATTTACATGCAATTTCTTATAAACCTTTATTAAAACAATCAACTCTAAGCAACTAGTCATGAAATATACAGATAAATAATGCATTCATTTAAATCAATAATCCCTAGGTTAGTCTAATCTACATTGATTTTAATTAAATGAGCTAAATCTACATGTTTTAATTTACAAGTGAGTCTAAAAATTAATAGGCCTATTTCTTATTTAATCTTAATTAAGTGAACTTAAGTCTATTTATTTTTATTCTAAGAGTGGGCCTAAATCTACAAATTATGAAGTATTTAAATTCGTGGGCCTAATTCTACATGTTTTAATTATAAGATGGTCTTAAATCTACAGGTTATAGAAAAGGCTTTTATTTAATGGGCTAAGTCTAAATTAATTGTAATTAACCTAAAATGTGCCTATGTCTAAATTACTAAATGAGTCTAAATTATCTCTAACCTAAATCTAGTTAATTATGGGCCTAAAATGCTTTCACTTAAAATCTAGACCTATTAAATGAGATGGGCTAATAAAGAACTACTTAAACCTAAAATTATTTAAATGGGTTAGAGTCTAATATGGGCCTAGGACCCAAAACACATAAAAAGAATAAACAAGCCCAAAAACTATAAAGAATCAAAACAAACAAATAAAAAAGGTCAAACATGCAATTAAATTATTTTTCAAAAAAACCCTATTTTTAATTACCATGTAACCTAAATTAATCTATTTTCTCCATTGATTTTAATTAGGGTTTACCAAATTGAACCTAATTTACTAATTAATTTTTAAGAACAAGAGAACTAAATTTTCATTATTCCCACTATCGGGGCTATTACAAAATCTACCAAAATAATAAAAAAATAAAATTAAAATACAACCCTTAAGAAGAAAAATTAAACAAATCTAAAACCTAAAAAATAAAATAAAATAAACTAAACAGAGCAAAATAAAATTAAATTGGGATCTTAACTCTTTGGCTTTCATTCATGGATTCTCCATGAGTTTCCTTGGTACAATCATGTATTCATCACTAGAATCATGAAACACAAAGAAAAAAAAAAGAAAAAAAGATTAGAATTAATGAACAAAGAAAACAAAATAATGAAAATAAAACCTAAATCAAAAAGACAAAATAATAAAATAATAAATAATAAAAAGAAAATAATAATATAAAAGAAAGAACTAATAAAAAGAAAAGATTATAAGATGAGTAATGCTATGCAGATGCTGTTTGAATGCCCCTCAAAATGAGATTTCACCGTTTTAAGAAAATTGACTATGCTCTTTCTTGATTTTTGGACTTTTTAAAAGAACATACTTTGTTTCTTTTTTTTTTTTTTAAAAAAAAAGGGTTTTGAAATGACAGTATCAGGTTAGGTCTTCGCTTTTTTTTCTCAATCAACTTCTATTGCAATAGTTGATTAGAGTTTTTTTTTTTTACCCAGTTCTCCCATCTTCTTCTTCTCTACCAATCTTTTCTGTTTATATCCTGTGCTTAAGCTAATCGCTTACGTGATCATAGGAGTTATGTGATCATAATAGCTCTGATCTCTCCCTTCCCAAAAATAGGATAAGAATTTTAACTTTTAAAAAAAGAAGATTATATGTGTAAGAGACGCGTATTGGATTGGGACCAAAACCTATAGATAAAATACTCAAATAAAATTATTTATAAATTAAATTTGGACCAATCACAGTGAGAAAAAAGATTTTTACTAAATTTTTTAGCACTTCGACATTCCAAAATGTTGACCGGCATTGTGTAATGTTGATTAGAGTTGTGTAATGCCAATTGGTATCACATAATGTTGATCAACATTGTGTAATGCCGATCAGCATTACGTAATGCCAATTGGCATTGTATAATGTCGATTAACATCATGTAATGTCAATTGGCATTACAATGCTGGTTGGACATTTCTAAATATACCTCTATAAAAGTCAATTTTTTTTACAATTAAACCCAAAAAATGTTATAATTTAGTCCTTGAAATCGTAAAACTTAACATTAGAGGTCAATTTTTAATTAAATTATCATTATAGAGGCTTTCATCACATTCATGCACAATTGCATCTTGAAATTGGGTGCTTATAGTAGGCCTTTGCATAAAAACAAGGTTCATCATAATGGGTTATAGAGGCATGAAAGGCCTACTTTGACATAGTCCATTTATAATGGGCCAAGATTTGATGCCAAGGTCCACTATATAGCATCAAACACATGCATGTTGGAATATCCTAAAGGAAGTTGCTAAGTCACTACATGAGTTAAGTCTTAGGTGAAAAAGGCTTTGATTCCCACATCGAGATACCTCCATTACATCTCCCCTTTGAAGGGTCCATGCGACGTGGATAAGCATATGCAATGGGTGATAATAATCAAATACTCCACCATCAGGTTTGAGTGAAACACAAGCAACAAAGTAATGACCATCATCAAGTTATTTAAGGACTGAGTGCTCATTGTGTGAAAATGTGCAGTGAATGCAAAAGATGCAAAAGAAATAAGAAAATAATTAAAAAAGATAAAACATAAAACACTGGAATCCGTTTCTCTATCCCCAGTGGAGTTGCCATTATAAACAGCGAGGTTTAGCACATTCCTAAGTGTTTGGTAACTGTAGATGGTGGGATTTAACGCGTATCTAAGATTTTAGCAATTACGACACTGTTTAAGCTTAGGGCTTTAAAGAACACACTAACCATTGTTACAAATATATGACATGGAGATGAGGAGTCACCACCCACGGCAATAACTGAGACAAATTGAAAATGAGCCCTTGAAAGGCTAATAACTTAGTATAATATACATTGATTTTAGTTAAATAGGCTAAATTTTCATATTTTAATTTACAAGTGATCCTGAAGATTAATAGGCCTAATTCTTATTTAATTTTTAATTAATGATCCTAAGTCTATTTATTTTAATTCTAAAAATGGGCATAAATCTACAAATTATGAAGTATTTAAATTAGTGGGCCTAGTTCTACATATTTTAATTATAAGGTGATCTTAAATCTACAAGTTATGGAAAAGGCTTTAATTTAATGGGATAAGTCTATTAAATTAATTAAATTAAACAAGGTGGGCCTATGTCTAAATAAGCTAAATGAGCCTAAATTATTTCTAACTTAATTTCTAATTACTTATAGGCCTAAAATGCATTTTAATTAATTAAAATGTATACCTAATTAATTAATAATCTATTAATTGAGATGAGCTCATGAAAAGATGGGCCAAAAAAGAACTGCCTAAACCTAAACTTATTTAAATGAGTTAGAGCATAACACGGGTATGGGAACCTAAAACACAAAAAATAAATAAGTCCAAAAACAAAAATCAAACAATCAAATAAAAAGATCAAATAGTAAATTAAATTTACTTTTTCTAAAAAAAACCTAATTTAGTTAAAGTGACCTTGAACAACAAATTATAAAATAATTAACAAGCAACCATAATTCTATCCACTTAAATTTAATTTAATTGTAATTAAAAACTATAATTATCTCTATAACCATTAATTTTAATTAATCATTCAATCAAAACCCTAATCTTACTACCCAATTAAAATAAACACATAACCACCCACAGGATTTCACTATTTCCACTATTAGGGTTATTACAATTATCTACTGAAAATAAAAATAAAAGTTAATACAACCCTAAGAAAACTAAATAAATAAAAATAAAAAATAAAACAGCCAAAAAAATAACAATAAATAAATAAAAACACTAGAAAATATGTTCAGCTACAAAAGTCAATCCATGGAATTCTATGGATCTTTATGGATTTTGTTCTCTAAGTGAATTCATCATATAACTCCCTCCATAATCATAAACACAAACACAAAAATAAATAGTGATTAGTGATTAAACAAAATAACAATAAAAATTAAATAAAGTTAAATTAAATAGAACCAAAATAATCAAATAAAAAAAGAAGAGGGTAGGAAAGGAGATGAATATATGGATGTAGTATTGATTTTCTCCTCAGAGTGGTATAAATCTCCGTTGTCTTTTTAAAATAGGTCTTAAATGCTTGATTTTCTCCTCTAAAAAGTCTTCTATTTTTTTAAAGGACAGTACCTCTCAAGAAAATTTTATGGGAAAGCTGCGTAAGAAAAAGGGGAGGTTAAATTTTTTTTTTTTTTGAAAAAAGTCCCCCGCTTTCCAGGAGAGTTGAGCTGGGTTTATATATAAAACCTAACTAAATTCATCTACTATAACTTCTCATATTCAGAGTGACAAAATTTTGGTTTAATAAGGACTTTTAATTTGCTGAAAAATTCAAATAAATCTTGGAAAAGGGATTTATCACATTATTTTGACCAATTAAAATTCAGAAAATGAAAATTTTTATTTACTGGAAAATAAAAAATATAGACAAAACGTGTTTAATCTCAACAGGGTTATAAAATTTTGATTGGAATTACATAATTCCAATCGGTTTTATGTAATTCCGATCGGAATTACAGAATTCCAATTTTTTAACTTTTAATTATAGAAAGACTCTTGAAAGAATTTAAATTTTTCAACTTGGTCCTTAAAGAAAACATTACAATTAAGTCCTTAAAAAACAAATTAAGTTCTTTTGAAAATGCATTTAGGCTTTTGAGGTTTCAAACATAAAGTGTTGATGATCTATTTATAATATTTCTATCATTGGAGTCCTCTATTGCATCCACATTCCATTATCCCAAAATTGGGTGCTTATAGCAACCATGACACTGTGTGTGTTTGAGGCCCACTAGAAAATATGAAATAGGTCATAAAGCCTACTTAGAGATTGATTCATCATCCAGATAAAAGCCAAGACACACTGTACAACAACTAGATCCCATAGAGATTCCCAAAAGCCATTATTAGAGATTGGGTTTAGAAATTAGGTATGTGCTTTTGGAATGCCTATCCAACCTTGCGATTGGCCTCTGTTTGTATTTTATTACCTTTAATTATTTAATTATTTCCTTATTTACATTCAAAATTGCACTTGCCTCCATCCACTTTCCAAGTTTTATAGTTAAGTCCAAGTTTGCACATTAATCTAATTTTCATGCTTATAGCCCGACATTCAATGTAAATAAAACAAGTAATAATTTACAACCATACATTCCAAATGAATGGGGAAGGGATTAGGGATTACAACTCTTTGTACAAGAAATAGGTAAAGAAAATGGAAAATAAACAAAAAATAAACTAAAGTAAAAATAATAACATGCACATAAATATTTAATTAAGCAAGATAATAAAATAATTGTATAAAAAAGACTAAAAATGTAGAAATATGAAAATACATAAAAAAAAATTATGTGAAGATAAATATATATGACTAAAAATTATCATAGGTCTAATAATTAATTAAAATAAAAAATAAAATAAATAAATAAAAAAGAAAAGAAAATAAATTAAAATGACAAACATACACACTTAAATATATTTCAAAATAAAAGGAATAAGCCCTTGTGAAAAATTAAAGAAAATAAAATAAATAACAAATTATTTATTTAAAATAAAATAAAATAATACAGCAACGCCTCTTCAAAGAGGTGTTGCCCATTTGCAAAGAGACGTTCGCGTCTATAGAAATGGGCTTAAATGAAATAGTAAAAAACTATAATAAAACATGTAAAAACCATGCAAATGCAACTAAAATTCACATAAAAATTAGACTAATATACTAAAATTTAACCAACAAAATATATAGAAATACTCCTATCATTCTATCGATGAAGTGGCTAAAAAATGAATAAATTCTTAGCACAAAAATCTAATTATGTGAACAATGATTTTGGTAATAGCAAAAAGAAATGTAGAAATATGAAATGGAACTTAAATCATGTAAAATTTTGAGTAACACACCAAATGGGAGTAAACAAAATAGATAGACATGTTTGTGTCGCTCTTTTTCTTCTAATGAAATAGAAAAAGCATAAAAAAAAATTCTTTATGAATAGTGATATTAGTAATGGTAAAATGGAGATAAGGGTCTATCGCCTATGTTATGAGACAATCACCTCATGACCTCTATTATGAGACGATCACCTCTGTCATGAGGCAATCGCCTCATCGCAAGAGGTGGCGCCTCTTTGTAGAGATGATTGTATATATGATGAGGTTTAGCGTGCACCCAAGATCTTAGCAATTGCGACACTATTTGAGCTCAAGGCTCTAGAGAATACACTAACCACTATCACAAAGACTTAGTGTGGAGATGAGGAGTCGCTACTCAGGGTAATAACTGGGACAAATCGAAAATGGTGGTACTTGATTCTCTAAAAGAAAGTCGACACCACAATTAGAAGATTCTGAATATAGAATACCAACTTTTTTCAGTCTCATGTTCTTTTAGAATTACTTTATGAATTACTACCTTACTCTTTATTTACATGCAATTTCATATAAACCTTTATTAAAACAATAAACTTCAGGCAAACTAGTAATGAAAAATACATGTAAACAATGCACTCATTTAAATTCATAATCCCTAACTTAGTCTAATCTACATTGATTTTAATTAAATGAGCTAAATCTACATGTTATTATTTACAAGTGAGTCTAAAGACTAATGGGCATAATTCCTATTTAATTTTAATTAAGTAATATTAAGCCTATTTATTTTAATTCTAAAAGTGGGCCTAAATCTACAAATTATGAATTATTTAAATTAGTGGGCCTAATTCCAAATGTTTTAATTTTAAATTGATCTTAAATCTACAAGTTATAGAAAATACTTTTATTTAATGGGATAAGTCTAAATTAATTAAATTAAACTATGTGGGCCTATATCTAATTAACTAAATGAGCCTAAATTATCTCTACCCTAAATCTAATTAATTATGGGCCTAAAATGCATTTTAATTAATTGAAATCTAGACTTATTAAATAAGATGGGCTAATAAGGAGCTACTTAAACCTAAAATTATTTAAATGGGTTACGACCTAATATTGGCCTAGGGCCCAAAACACATAAAAAGAATAAACAAGCCCAAATACAATAAAAATATCAAAACAATCAAATAAAATATCAAATAATTAATCAAATTTATTTCTTTTAAAAATCCTAATTTAATTAAAGTGACCATAAATAATAAATAAATAAAATAATTAACAAGCAACCTTAATTCTATCCACTTAAATATAATTCAATTTTAATTAAATAAACCCTAATTGTCTCTATTGCCATTAATTTTAATTAATCACCCAATAAAACCCTAATTTTACTATCCGATTAATTAACACACAATCACACTTACTGAATTTCATTATTCCCACAATTGGGGCTATTACAATAGTTTACTGTAAATTAAAAAAATTAAATTAAATACAACCCAAAAAGCCAAATAAATAAAAATACAAAATAAAAAAATCAATAAAATACCCAGAAACCCTAAAAACTATGTTCAATTATAAAATTTAATTCATGGCAATCCAAGGATCTTCGTAAGTTCTCAATAGTGAATTCATGTCACCCCATCCATCAAGAGAATAAAAATAAAATTAAAATAAATAAAAAAATTGGTCAATGAATGATTAAAATAATAATAATAATAATAATAATAATAATAAACAAAATTAAATATAAAAACAAAATCAAAATCAAAATAAAAGAAGGAGAACGAGATTTAAAAATGAGATACAATTGTTGATTTCCCTTAGAATGATGATCATCGTTGTTGAAAGCCTGTGACTTTTGCTGTGTTTGTCTACGATTTTGATTTGATTTGATATATCTTTGGCAAAGAACTAAAGAAAAACACAGAAAAAATCTAAGTAGGTGTATTGGGGTTCCCCTAAGAATCAAAGAAAGTAGATATAAAAATCATAAAACCTTAGGAGCCTCCCCTAGGTTAAAAGAAAATCACATACAAATAGACTAACTTTGTAACTCTAAATTGGGTACAGGATCAAAAATAAAATTATTTTTTGAATTATTTATCTAAAAAATAGGACATTTATCAAAATAATTATCAAATAAAATAACAACCATTCAAAAATTAAATAAAAAATAAATTATTTTTCTAACAAATTTACCAAATAAAATAAATAATAATAATAAAAAATTTGTTGGATGGGTCTGAAAAATATATTTTCGGTCGAAAATCTATATTTCTGGTCGAAAATATAGTTTTCTAACAAAGAAAAAAATCAATTTTGTTACTGAAGTGGTACCACTTTCATTTGCAAATTCATTTGGCTGTTTGGGCCAAATTTGGCCTAGGCAATTTTTTTTTGAAAACTTATTTATTTATTTTGAAAATTTATATTTTTATTATTAAAATAAACAAAATTCAAAATAGGTCCTAAAAAGAATTTACATTTTAGTCAAAAACCTATAAATCTTATCCAACAAATCTAATTTCACGGTTAATTTTCATCATCAGGTTTTTATCGCATCCAAACTCAAATCATCTCGAAATTGGGTGCTTATAGTTGCCCCCCTTTGTCACTATTTGCTTGACAAATTGTAGCATAGCAAATAAGCACACAATTTCTTAAGAATGAAAGTTTGAGTACTTACCTGTGCTCCTTGAGGCTTTGGCTTGTAAGTAATTGTTAGTTCATGATGAATGCTTGTGTTGTCATACAACACTAGGAAAAAATACTTAAGGAAATACTATACTCGGATGTATAGCATTGATTTGAATGGACACATTATACTCGATCGTATAATGTTGACTATACTCGGTCATATAGTACAGATTAGAAGAATACATTATACTTGGTCATATAATGTTGACTATACTTTGACATATAGTCTTGATTGGAAGGGTACATTGTACTTAGTCGTATAATGTCTACTATACTTGGTTGTAGAGTCAAATTGGAAGGATACATCATACTTGATTGTATAATGTCGACTATACTTGGACATATAGTTTGATTGGAAAAATACATTGTACTCGGTCGTACAATGTCGACTATACTCGGTCATATAGTCCTGACTAAAAGGATACATCATACTTGGTTGTATGATGTCGACTATACTCTATCATATAGTACAGGTTGAAGGATGCATTATACTCAGTCATATAATGTCAACTATACTCGGTTGTGTAGTCCTAATTGAAAGGATACATTGTACTTTATCGTACAATGTTGACTATACTTAATCGTATAGTTAGATTGAGAAGGTACATTGTACTCAGTCGTACAATGTTGACTTTGTCATTCCTTAATGTAGCTTTATGCTGCTGCAATCTATAATTATTGGCAAGTTTTGAATAGCTACAACCCTTTCATTGTCTTCCTTTGATGCTGTAGTCTATAACTGCTCACAACTTTTGATTTTACTGCAATCCTTTCATGGCTTATCGATGATTTTAGTCAGCTGTAACCTTTCATTGCTTATTGGCTTTAATTGGCTACAACCCTTTTGTTGCTCACCATTCAATTTTACAGTCCATAACTTCTTAAGGCTTTCAATTAGCTGCAATCTCTTCATTGCTCACTAATGATTTCAATTAATTGTAACCCTTTCATTGCTCACTATTGATGCTGCAATTTGTAATTGCTCATAATTTTGATTAGTTGTAAGCCTTTCATTGCTAGGCCTTGATGCTATAGTCCATAACTGTTTGCAGTTTAGATATAACCCTTTCATTGCTTATCGATGATGCTGCAATCCATAATTGCTCACGATTAGCTACAACCCTTTCATTGCTTGCCGATGATGTTGTAATCCATAATTGCTCGTGATTAGCTGCAACCTATAATTTCTCATGATTAGTTGTAACCCCTTTATTGCTTGTTGATGATGCTACAATCCATAATTGCTCACAATTAGCTACAACCCTTTCATTGCTCACTGATGATGCTATAATCCATAATTGCTCGTGATTAGCTATAACCCTTTCATTGCTCGCCAATGATGCTGTAATCCATAATTTCTCACGATTAGCTACAACCCTTCCATTGCTCACTAATGATGCTGCAATCCATAATTGCTCGCGATTAGCTACAACCCTTACATTGCTCACCTTTGATGCTACAGTCTATAACTTCTCGTGATTAGCTACAACCCTTATATTGTTTACTAATGATTTTGATTAACTGTAATCCTTTTATTGCTCGCCCTTACTACCACAGTCTATAACTGCTCATAATTTTTATTTTTGGTTGTTTGAGTCAAATGCTTTGAATTCTTTGTGCTGACTAATTAGCATTTTTGCTAACTGACTTTGAATTTTACTGTGTTGACTAATTAGTATTTCTTTGCTGACTAATTTTAATTCCACTGTGTTAACCAACTCTGCAAGTTGGATGCGCTTCCTTTCGAATTTGTAATTCTTACAAACTTGTTGAAGTTAATTTCAATTATGATGAATGTACAAAAGTACATTAAAATGTTAAAAATTTATAAGAAAATTCTTCATTCTTTCATGAGATAACATGTACTCAATGAATCTCACTATTTTTTATTTTCATGACTATTATTTATTTACCATTTGCAAAGGTCAAAGGAATCATTAACCATCTTATGCTGAGAGCATATTTTTTACTAAGTAAAGAGCTTACTTCCACACCTAATTTCAAAGAGAACTTGCTAAAAAAAACCCATGGAATTTAAGTATAAATATATTGAATTCTGAGTATCAAAATAGCCTTTTAATTATTTTTGTGCTCTTCTTCCTTATTCGAGTATTCTCCCGCCTTTCTTATATTATTCAACATGGATATTGTTGGAAAGGTCATTTAGATACTCATACTCTTATAGAGCATTAGAGTAAATAGAGCAGTTTTTTTAGCATGGTCCTCTTTTAGTATTCTCCTACCTTTCTTGTATTACTTAGTGTGGATATTGCTAGAAGTTTCATGTTGATACTCTTACTCATCTCAAGCATTGGAGTACATTATTCTTGCTCTTATTTTGATTCTCCTCTTAATATTCCCCTACCTTTCTTAAATTTCTCAACATGGATACCATCAAGGGATTTTTTACTCGTACTCATTTATGAGCATTGGAGTATATCATATGCACTATTTATCATTCGAAAGACTAAAATGATACTTTGAAATTCAAGCCATTTATGCTTTAAGTCCACAAATTTTGTTTTTTCATTTTCTTCCCCTCGTTTGGGTGCAAAGAAAGCATTAGATTGATTAAAGTTTACAAAATATCAACACAAAACATTAAACTAATCATTTGAATTCTGCAAGGCTAATAAAAAAAGAGCCATTATGATCAAAGGTCATAAGATAGGCTTTTTGCACATGATCTCATGAAGTGGATGAATTTACTTTCAATTTATGAATTTTATAATTGAGATGGTACTTTGTTACAGAATCTAAGGAAATAGAGTAATGTTACTTCCTATTTATTATATTGATGAGTGTTTGGTATTTGCTATATGGCCCATTCTTATTGATGTATCGATTTTTTTCCTCTTCTTCATTCTCTTTTATCTTTCCCTGCACAAAATACCATAAGTTAGTATGGTCTATTTTCAAGTGAATAAATTTTGTCAAAATGCAGTATTATTCTTTTGCATTCTTCCCTTTTAATTGTGGTGATGATGTCTTTGATCACAGGGCCATGACACTCCACCATTAAAGCTGTGGCTTTGGATTGCATTTGTATTTCCACCATTCCATTAATGCTATGGTAAAGGGCTTCATTTCTCTTCTTGATATCTCCTGTAGAAAAGGTTTAGGAGTTAGAGATCTTATTTTATTATCAAATAATTTTTCAGAATGCATTCATTTGAAGTTTTGAGTGCATCCTTCCCTTTTATAATGCCAAAAAATGTATTGTTGACATGTTGGATCTTCTTATCACCATATACTATACCCTACACTAGAGTAATTATTGTAGAGAGATATTCCAGATGATCCTCCAGATGAGACTATGAAAATGGATGTTGAATCTTAGGAGCTTGAGCATCCTATCCATCCTCTTAATGTTGCTAGAATGATGCTTTTGTAAGTATTATTAGTGATATTCCCTTATTGGATGGGCCCTTAATTTGTTAGGCTCATGAAGTCTAAAGTCCTATTGAGTACAAGTTCACCTTAATAGAGTTGCTCTACCTTTTTTACTTCTTCAGATGCTTCATATATGAATACTATGACTACATTGTTATGGAGAGATATTCCAGATGATGCTCCAGATGAGACTATGGAGATGGATGTTGAATCTAAGGAGCTTGAGTGTCCTATCCATCCTTTTAAGGTCGCCAGCATGATGCTTTTGAAAGTATTGTCAATGATATTCCTTTATTGGATGGGCCCATAATTTGTTAGGCTCTTGAAGTCTAAAGTCTTGTTGAGTACAAGTTCACCTTGATAGAGTTGTTATTCCTTTTTTACTTCTTCAGATGCTTTATATGTGAATACTTTAACTATTTTCCTGCACTTTTATAACACTAATTTTGAATGTTATTAGTAGAGTATTTGTACAATCTTATATAGGCTTAAAGACATTATTATGAAAAGTAGGTATATCACAATAGATGTATGCAAGTATATGCATGTTATGTATGACATGCATGATCCTAATAGGTCTTCTGTTTGGAACAGAGCTATGTTCGCAGCTTGGAGTGTGAGAACAAGGTGCCTCATCAATAACTTATAGGTTTAAGCATTGACTGCTTTGCTGTTTGTACTTCTAATGTCAAAGCTTCTAATAAAGTTCATTAGTCTGATGACCAGGCTAGCAAGTAAGGTCCATGGCTTGACATTGGAGCTTGTGATTGACCATTGCATTGTTGAACTTTTATTTTTGTAATTGCTTTTTAGTATGATATCTGATGTATTTGTATGCTTCTTTCTGCCTCAAGATCTATTATACTGACTCTTATACTTTAGCATTCCATCTTCACTCTTTGAATGTAGACTTATTGTTCTACAATTTACCCCTAAAGCTACATTTTGCCCCCCAATTTCATTCTGAATCCATTCATGCTATTCTAGTAGTCTTTTTTTTTCCATTTTTTTGTGCAAAGACCTAGTTCATTCATTGTTGTTATTAATCATTTGACTTACTAACCCCATTAGTTGGAACCTCATGCATTGAAGATGCAGAGGAGTGGATGAACTAACTGAAGTGATTTCTTAATGATGAAATCAACTAGACTTGCACTTCAAAGGACTTATGAGAAAAATATGAGGCTTAATGTTGATGCAATGATTGACGATAATTACAAGGTAGGAGTTGCAATGTAAATTATTAAGCCACCTAAATTCTCAAGGTACAAGGGGACACTAAGCTTATAGACAAAATAATAAAGGGGGGAAAAAAAGAAAACATAACTAAAATAGTGGTCTCATAGCTCTGATTTAACTTTCATTATGTATTGTCTTTCCATTCAAATACTTATGCAGTAAGATAAAGATGAAAATGCAGTATTTGAACACAAAATTCAAATTCAATTTTACTCATTCATTAGGGCAGAAATGAGAACATTTATTACATCACATGATACAACTCCTATTATTAGTTAGTCCTAAATTTTTTCTCTCTAATTTTTACCTCACTATTATTTTTTCTTCTTTTTTCTTTCACTTTTCCTTTCTTCCAAATTTTCTATCCTTAGAAGTTACATCATGTGATATATGAATGTTCTTTGAATTTACATTTGTGCCTATGTTGAATGAATCTAATTGAATTGAATTTATGTCAAACATTGTAGATGCGATCAATGTCATAATGTATGGTACCATTAGGATGACACTACATAAGTAAG
Organism: Mallotus nudiflorus; assembly: GCA_947683625.1. NCBI lineage: Eukaryota > Viridiplantae > Streptophyta > Magnoliopsida > Malpighiales > Euphorbiaceae > Mallotus > Mallotus nudiflorus. The sequence goes on along the minus strand of CANTUR010000375.1, from coordinate 821,693 downwards.
CATGATCAACATTTATATCATTGATCACTAAAAAAAACAAGTTCTAAAGAAACTAAAATTTTATTCTAAGAAGGCAATAAGAAAATTTATTTCCTATTCTAAATGCTAGGGATGCTAAGTCTCAAAGTGGTTGTCCTTCATGTGGCTAACATAAGAACTATTTTTGCATCTTCTTTCCAACTATCTTTATGAGTTCATGCTTCTATACCTTAACTATGCATATTTCTTTCTTGTCTAGCAGTTTCTCATCATTAAACTCATCACCCCCTCCTGTAGGCATAATTGACTCGAAAGGTATATCAAAAGAAGGTGGTTTAGTATAAAACACCTTATACTTGAACTAGCTTAAAGGTTGATCTAATAAGTCTTATGCCCTTTCCACATCTTTAAGGGAAATAGGAGACTTCTCTTTGGTTTAAAGGTCTAAGTCCTCAAAGCAGCTTAACACTTCTTCCTCACTAACTCCTAAGTTAATCATCATGGTAGTTGAGGGTGGTATATTTCAGTAGTTTAGGAAAGGATTATTTTTTTTGCTTGGGTTTTCAAGGTCTGTGATCTTTCTGGAGTCTATAACGTTTTGGATTTCGTGTTTGAGGCTAATGCAGTTATCCATGGAGTGTTAGAGGTTTTGATGGAATTTGTAATGATTGTTTGGGTTATAGCCTAAGATGTTTAGGTTTGGTGATTTTGGATTAGGTAAAGGTTGAAGGAAGCCTTTTTGCATTAGGCGCTTTAGGAATTTTGACAAAGGTTGGGTAAGATTGGAGAATCTCCATAGTTGTTGAATGTCCATAATTCGGTTAGTGCTTCCTTACTATGTGCCCCCAGTTGGGTAGTTTCTTACTCTAGTGCTTCTAGCTATCTTCTTTTTCTCATTCTCAATCTCCTTAGCTTGTAATCCATTATCATAAAGGTCTACAAATGTTTTAGGATTCATCATCTACAACCTCTCAACCAAGTTAGGCAACACATTTCAAACTATCATCCCAACCTAATGCTTCTCAGCCAATTTGTTCTTCATTAATCCTACTTTATTCATAAACCTGGTCAGAAAATCCAAAAATGATTCATTAGGCTTCTACTTGGTCAATTCTAGATTTTTGATGGACATTTCAAGCCTAGTATTATAGTCATACAGTTTTAGAAAAGTAGTGCACAATTTTCTCCAGTCCGATCAGATAGATTTCTCTAACCTATAATACCAATTGATAGTCATACCCTCTAAGGATAATATAAATAACTTGGTAGTTATAGAAAAAGGAGCCTTAGTGGTGCTCATAGTAGTTGTATATTGACTAAGGTGGATCCTTAGGTCTTTAATACCATCAAACTTCTGTAGCTATGACATCTTGAACTTATCAGGCAGCTTATCTTCCTCAAATTGCATTACATCATCAAAGTTAAACAAATATCTGATGCCTTGTCCTCTCATCAACTATTCCATCTTGGACATTTTCTAAGTTAGTGCTTTTATATGCTTGGATTTCGGCTCTTGAACTTGCTCAAGTGATTCCTTTCCTGCTTTTTCAACCATAACGTTCTCCATATCCTCATATTTCATTTCCAAATTAGGCACATTCCTTGTAGCATTCAGTGGTTGCCCCCCAACAGGTGGATCTTCCATAATAGCAGTAGGTAGAATTACAACAATAGGTGCAGGTGCAGCTGGTGGCATTAACCCAGCTAAAGCTTGTATTAGTTCATCTATCATCATTGCTCTCATGTCATCCATTAAAGCTCCCTTGATGTCTTCTAAGATCCAATTCCCTCCTTATTATTGTTCCATTTCTGTATGCTCAGTTGGAGTTCATTCAGCTTCCAAGTAAAGCTGATTAATAGGACTCTTCTCCAATCTGTAAAGGATCTCTTTTGCTATGGCTTTAGGACTTAAATATGTTCTTCTTAGTTTACCACCTTTCTGTCCCTAAATACGAGAAGACCCAGATGAATTTATGATGGCTTCAAAATAAAGTGTTAATGTGATGGATGAAATGCATGTATGCATGATGCACGTGCTATGCAATAAGTGGTAAATAGCAAGTATCAATTAAGCGTACAACATTCATCCTTCCAACCTTATTCCTCCCACACATGTGTTCAATGGTGAGTCTATTTTCCTAGGATTTTTGGTTTTGGCCTTAATATCAACAGGGGATATTAAGAACTGATGCATATGCCAAATCTCTCTTAACGCAGTAAAAGCATGGAAATAGTATTTCTAAGTATAAAGGTCTAGCCCAATCTTTATTAGCCCAAATAGGCTCTTTAAAGTATGGGCTTGGGCTTTTATAGATAGAAATACCTCATTGCAACATACACAAGCAATTTAGGTAATAACTAAGCCATTATATGTGATTAGGGTCCAGTGAAAAGTTAAGGTTCCCTTAGCAAGATGCCCTCCTTTAAGACTTGAGTTACATGCCAAGGTCAGAGGGGTCCAACATCCTTTGCAAACTCAAGAGAAGACTACCCCCCTTTAGGAGTTGGGTTACAGACTCTGGTCAGATGAGCCTAGTAATCTCTCTTGAAGTGAGTTAAGGATAAGAGTAATGGTTAGCCAATTTATAACTCCATGAAGCTAGTGGAATCATGGAATCATAGAATCATAAATCAACGCCATCAGTTAATAGGGACATGTAGAATGAATGCAAGAATAAAATAATAATTAATAAAATAATTCTAAAGAATACAAGTAGAATCAATATCTCTTATCCCTAGTGGAGTCGCCACTATAGATGGTGGGGTTTAAGGCATACCCAAGATCTTAGCAACCGTGACACTGTTTAAGCTCAGGGCTTTAGAGAACACACTAACCACTATCATAAAGACATGGTGTGGAAATGAGAAGTCACCACCCAGGGTAATAATTGAGACAAATCAAAAATGGTATTACTCGATCCTTTAAAAGAAAGTCGGCACCACAACTAGGAGATTCTGGATATAGAATACCAAATTCTTTCAGTCTCGTGTTCTTTTAGAATTACTTTATGAATTACCACCTTACTCTTTATTTACACGCAATTTCATATAAACCCTTATTAAAACAATCAACTCTAAGCAAACTAGTCATGAAAAATACATGTAAATAATGCACTCATTTAAATTCATAATTTCTAAGTTAGTATAATCTACATTGGTTTTAATTAAATGAGTTAAATCTACATGTTTTTATTTATAAGTGTGCCTAAAGACTAATGGACCTAATTCCTATTTAATTTTAATTAAGTAATCCTAAGCCTATTTATTTTAATTCTAAAAGTAGGCCTAAATCTATAGATTATGAAGTATTTAAACTAGTGGGCTTAATTCCATATGTTTTAATTCTAAAGTGGTCTTAAATCTACAAGTTATAGAAAAATCTTTTATTTAATGGGTTAAGTCTAAATTAATTAAATTAAACTAGGTGAGCCAACATCTAATTAACCAAATGAGCCTAAATTATCTCTACCCTGAATCTAATTAATTATGGGCCTAAAATGCATTTCAATTAATTAAAATCTAGACCTATTAAATGAGATAGGCTAATAAAGAACTACTTAAACCTAAAATTATTTAAATGTGTTAGGGTCTAATATGGGCTTAGGGCCCAAAACACATAAAAAGAATAAACAAACCCAAAAAAAAATAAAAATACCAAAACAATCAAATAAAAGATCAAACAATTAATTAAATTTATTTCTTCTAAAAAACCTAATTTAATTAAAGTGACCATAAATAACAAACAAATAAATAAGCAACCCTAATTCTATCCACTTAAATCTAATTCAATTTTAATTGAACAAACCCTAATAATATCTATAGCCATTAATTTTAATTAATCACCCAATAAAACCCTAATTTTACTATATAATTAATTAACACACAATCACACCTACTGAATTTGATTATTTTCACTATTGGGGCTATTACAATAGTCTACTGAAAATTAAAAAAATTAAATTAAATACAACCCAAAAAGCCAAATAAATAAAAATATAAAATAGAACAATCAATAAAATAAATAAAATACCCAGAAACCCTAAAAACTATGTTCAATTACAAAATTTAATCTATGGCATTCCATGGATCTTCACTGGTTCTCCATAGTGAATTAATGTCACCCCTTCCATTAAAAGAATAAAAAATAAAATTAAAATAAATAAAAAATTAATCATGAATGATTAATAATAATAATAATAATAATAAACAAAATTAAATATAAAAATAAAATCAAAATCAAAATAAAAGAAGGAGAAGAAGATTTGAGAATGAGATGCAGTATTGATTTCCTTCAGAAGGATTATCACCGTTGATGAAAGCCTGTGGCTTTTGTTGTGTTTGTCTACTATTTTTATTTTATTTGATATGATCTTTGGCAAAAAAATAAAAGAAAAACACATAAAAAAATCTAAGTAGGTGTATTGTGGCTGCCCTAAGAATAAGAGAAAGTAGATGAAAAAATCATAAAACCCTAAGAGCCTCCCCTATGTCAAAATAAAATTACATATAAATAGACTAACTCTATAACCCTAAACTGGGTACAGGATCAAAAATAAAATTATTTTTTGAATTATTTATCTAAAAAATAGGACATTTGTCAAAATAATTATCAAATAAAATAACAACCATTCAAAAATTAAATAAAATAAAAAATAAATTATTTTTCTAACAAATTTACCAAATAAAATAAAATAAATAATAACAAAATTATGGGACAGATCAGAAAAATATATTTTCGACCAAAAATATAAATTTTCGATCGAAAATCTATATTTCTTGTCGAAAATATAGTTTTCCAAGAAAAAAAAATTAATTTTGGTACGAAAGTGGTACCACATTTGCAAATTCGGCTCGAGCAATTTTTTTTGAAAATTTATTTATTTATTTATTTTTTGAAAATTTATATTTTTATCATTAAAATAAATAAAATTCAAAATAGGACCTAAAAATAATTTACATTTTAGTCAAAAACCTATAAATCATATCCAAAAAATCTAATTTAACAGTTATTTTTATCATTGAGTATTTTGTCGCATCTAAACTCAAATCATCCCGAAATTGGGTGCTTACAGATTGCATGACTAGCAGACTCAAATAACTTCCATAGGTGGTAAACTTAGTTTCTAAATAAGCAATAACTAGTGCAAATGAATAAGACTTACAATGAAATAAGAACTTTTCTCAAAATGGTTGGCCTTTAGAGATAGGTATGGACTTTGATCATCACTTGAATGCAAGGTTTCTACCTTCTTCTTCTCAAGAATCGGCCTTAAGCTTAATCTCTCCTTTCTTCACAAAGAACTTCCCTTTTTTTTCCAAAATGTTTTCTTTTTTTCTTGTTTCGAAGCTCCCATTTTTCTCTTCCCTGAACCTCTCCTAAGATTTTTCCCCAGCTCTCTTTGAAAAAATGTCCTTGAACTTCTCCCAAACCTCTTTTCATTTTATATTTCCCTAACTTAATCACTATCCCTACTCTCTTCATCATTACCATCACCTTTTTAGCCCATAAATTCTCCCCGAAAACCAACTATTCTTGCTGTAATTGCAAAGTAAGAATAGGTGGGGTCCCACCAACTTTCTATCCTTGATGAACCTCATTTAATATAGTAGCAAGTGGCCTGGTGAAAAGACAATTGCCTATAGAGGTGATGCCTCTTCACTCAATTGCTAAAGAGGCAATTGCCTCTTTAGCTTTTAGGTCTGGGCCTTTTGGGCTAAAGAATTTGGCTTGGAGTTGTGTTTGCATAGGTTTAGGTTGTTGAGCTTAGGCACTTAGGTCCATTCTCAAGAAGATTTTAGGCTTCTTTTGCATTCAAGATTCGTGTTTTCCTATCATCGAGCTTCATTACACACCGATGAAATTGAGCATCCACAGTTTGCCCCCTATCACGAGCCCATTGAACCAGGTGTCTACACCTACTCTTCATAAAACATGGAGTTAAGGTGCAAGTTTAACCTCCTAAGACAAATAAAAGAGATTCATAAAACCATGAACAATATCAATTTTAATACTAAACAGATTGCTTAAAGAAGACCAAAGGGTGACAGGATAGTGACAATAAGAAAAGACGTGATATAAAGTTTCCACATGTTTGGCATATAATCTACATCTCTACACCAAAGACAAACCCCTATTAGTAAGAATCTCCTTAATTGGCAGCCTAAATAAAGCACACTAGATTAAAGTAGAATGAGAGGGAGGAAGATAATGCCTCTATAAGTCTTTCCCCTAAGCAACTTTTTGAGAAGAAACACAATAAAAATTATAAGCCTTATTGTAATAAAGAGGCTTATCAGATGAGCCATGAAAAACAAAGGTATCTTCAATAGAAAAAGACTATTTAATCCTCAAAATGTCATTACAAATATCTAGAAAAGCATTTCTAAACTAGGAGATAAATGCCAAACACCATTTACAAAAACATTCATGACTTAAGCTTGAAGTCTAATCGTAAAATAAGGGAAATCCTAATTTTATCGGTGATAGCATAACCTAACCAATTATCATTCCAAAAATTGAGATTATAAGAGGTACCAATTAACCACTAACAATTCTAATTAAAATAAAAGAAAAACTTATGGATTGAAGGCCAAATTGAGGAGTTATAAGAAGAGTAAGTTGACTTAAAAATTGCGAGAAATATTGAACAAAGAAAGGGAAAAAAACCACCATCACACTGAACATTCCATGCAAGCTTATAAAGCATAGTAGAATTAAGAGAGTGCAAGCATTTTAAAACCATACCTCCTTTTTCTTTGGGGCAACAACAATCATCCCACTTGATTGTAACTTAATTTTTAGTATTAATGGAACCCGTCCAAATAAAGTTACGAATAGCCTTCTCCATAGAGCATAGAAGGGACATAGACCATTTCTACATCATAAAAGAATGAAGAAGAGAGTTATAAATAATAAAAGAAACCCAAGCAACTCAACCAGCCATAGAAAGAACTTTACCTTTTGAATTATCAAATTTGGATAAAATTTTATATGCAATAGGTTATAACCAATGTCTTATAGGGACCCCTTTAAAAAGAGAAACACTGAGATATTTGAAAGGAAGCACACAACACTTCATGGAAGATAAAAAAGTGAGCGTGTTAATTATAGAAGAAGAAATTGAATTACCAAAGAAAATTTTAAGTTTTTGCTAGTTGAAAAATCAACCAATTATAGTAGCATAATCTTCAAAAAGTTGAGATATAATATGAATGTTAGACTTACTAGCATGACAAAAAATTAAAATATCATTCACAGAGAACAAATGTGAAGGACATTGAACCCGGCTACTACCAAACATCATAATAAACTTTAAATTTTCAATCAATTGATGGGATTTTGATTCAGATAATCTTCACCTAAATAAAAAAAAAGAGGTGATAAAGGTCCACCTTGATGGACCCCTCTAGAACAAGCAAAATAGCCTTTTAATTCTATATTAACAGAAATAGAAATACGAGTAGAGTGAAGAATAGCATAAATCCAACCATAGATTTTTAAAAAAAATCCAAAACTATGAAGGACTTCTAAAAGAAAAGGCCATTCCACATAACCAAAGGCCTTAGAGATATCAATCTTAAGAGCCATATTACCACTAAAGCATTTAGTGTCCAAAAGATTAATACATTTAGAGGCAGCAATAATAAAACTATTAATACGTTTGTCTTTAATAAAACTAAATTATAAAGGAGCAATGACATTCATAGTAATGAAAGACAAATGATCAATAAGAATTTTGGTAATAATTTTATAAATAAAATTACTTAAAATAATAGGCCTAAAATTCTCAATTGTAAAAAATAATGAGATTTAGGAATAAGACTCATAATATTTGCATTCATGCCTCCTATCAACACACCAGTTTAGAAAAAACTACACATAACATCAAAAACATCCCTACCAAAAAAGCTCTAGCAATGTTTAAAGAAAGCACCATTGGACCCATTAGGACCTGGAGCTCTATTTTGATCCATATCAAAGATTGCATTATGAATATCCTTAAAAGAAGAAACTTGACAAAGCATGTTATTATTATTTTTATGTAACTAGCTTTGGGATCACCTTGCACATATAAGATAAATCAAAGGAATGATTCCTAGAAGAGAAAAGTGCAGTAAAATAATCAACGATATATTGATTAATAAGATCCTTATCAGTAACTAAAGAGTCATCAATCATGAGACTACGAATGCCCATTTGAGGTCTTCTGCGAAGCAATAAATTATGATAAAATTTTGAATTCCTATCACCATTAATAAGCCAACAGACATAACTTTTTTCTTTTAACAAAGTGTTATAACCCGATATTTATAATTATTAAATTTATTTTAAGATATGTAGTGTTAATAAATATTTTAAATTTTTATATATTACGATTATTTTGCGTAATTTAATTAAATTTTAGTGTTAGTAATTATTTTATAATATTATGGTTTTAATATTAAATCAAGATTTAAAAGTTTAGTTTGTTATGGTGAATAGTGTTAATTTAGTGTATTTATTATATTTTAATATTTGTGGTAAATTTAATTAGAAAAGAAAAATATTAAATTTAAAAATATTTTTTTAATATTTTTTTGTCTTTTTCCTAATTAATTTAAAAGGGGGTAGAATCAATTTATTTTTTTTGGATTTTCTTCCCTTCTCCTTTTTTTTTTCTTCTTCTTTCAGTTTCTGCACAATGCCATCAAGCCTCCACCAACCACCACCGAGCTTCACCAACTTCACCTCCTTCTCCCCTTCACTTCTTGTTGATGCTAGCTAGCTCCCTCCTCGCCGTTACTGTCGGTTAGCAAGAATACAGTAGCAACAACAACAATAACGCTAGTGACATTCTGGTGGAGATAGCTCACGATCCCGGGCTCATTCAACTCCTCTCGGTCCGAGCAAGTTGATTCTCAAGTCATTTCGAGTTTAGGATGTTTAGTAATTGATTTATGTTCAAGGTTTAGTTTAGCTCAACTTAAGTTTTTAAAATTTTTCTTAGCTTGTTTTTGTGTGATTCTTGCTAAATTCCTTTCGAAATGTTGTTATGTGCATTTAGAGCTACTCATTTATATTTTTATTTGATTTTTCTGAATTTATTTACTTTATGTATTAAAATTTTATTTTTGATAAATAAAGTGAATTTTATTAATTATATGATTTTATGGAAAATAATAATAATTAGTATATTTAACATAAATAATAAGCTTTAGATATGAGAAATAAATTTTTTACTAATTTATAGTAATTTTTGTTAATTTTTGGAAAATATTTATTATTATGATAATTTTTGGATAAATTAATAAATTTCGTATTTTAATGGAATTTATTGTTAATTAGTGTATTTTGGATAATTTTTGAATAATAAATAGTACTAAAACAATTTTTATGTATTATTTACTAATTTTAGCTAATTAATAATAATTTTCGAATATATATTTGAATAATTATTTTATTTATTATTTTTATTATTAAATGGATTTTTAGCTATTTTTATTATATAATTGTGTAATTTAAATAATTAATTGTACTTTATGCTATTTAATTTCAAGTATTTGAAAAATGGAATTTTTACTAATATTATTTAATGCTATGTAAGATTTTATTAAATAAATTTGAAAATAAATTATCTTTAGTGTTTTGTTATTTAAATAAACTGTATTGAGGTATTTTATTGATTTTTATGGATTTTAATGATTTTTAATATTTATTATTAAATTATTGATTTTTTTTGTGTATTTTGGTTTTCGGTTGGACAATTTGTATAGTTCGAGGGCCCAACTCGAGAAGTTGTGTTTTTGTGAATGTTGAAGTGTGTTTGCATGCAAGATCAACTCTACTTTTAATAGAGAGATGTTTGTTTTATAGAAGAGACTCTATTGAATTTTCGGTTGAATTCTCGTAAAACGTGACATTGGGATGATCCTGAGTTTTTAATTTTTGATTGAGTCGTCCTTAGAATTTCTAGATGTATAAAATTAGAATTTTGATTATGATATTATTATTTAATTATTTTCTATAGATGCACCGAGACCAAGGCCTACCGGACCATACCAGTTTATTTTTTTTAGAGGAGCGCACAATTGTGAGTTATTATCTTATATATGCATTGCATGTAGAATACATATTTATATGCATCCATAATTTTTATAATGTATTTAAAAATGATTTATTTTATTAAATGATTATATATATATTTGGTATATATTTTGTATATATTCGGTATATATTTGGTATATGTTTGGTATATATATTTGGTATATGTTCGGTATATATTTAGTATATGTTTGGTATATGTTTGGTATACATTTGGCATATTTCTTTAAAAATGGATGCTATCATGTTTAAATTATGCATTTTATTATTTTTAATAGTTATAAGATTATTTGAAAGATAGCAGTAGAACTTGCTACCTAATGGGCTGTACTATGACTGTGTACGTACCAGTGCATTGGATTTAGGAGTTTATATTATGAAATTATTTGATGTGAGACTTGATTAATTGATTATTGAGATTTATAGTGAGAGAGTGGTGTGGTTGCGGGAGCTCGGTTGACCTAGTATCGTGAGGCCAATCACACTGACAGTGAGACTGCGGGAGCTTGGTTGACTTAGTGTCTTGGGGCCAGTCTACTGTCCAAAAATGAAACAGAGAAATATTTTAAAATTAAGTGAGCCTGTTGGCTAGTGAGATTTAATGATTGAGGTTGTGCAATATTCTAGGGTTTTTTTCTAATCCTTCAACCAAAATAAACTTTTCTGCATCTATTATTATATAAAAGTGGATTTTAGCATTTGTATGAAATGCATGTGTGTGTGTATATATATATATATATATATATATATATAATACTGATGCTTGATTGTATATGACTTTAGGTTGCATATATATATATATATATATATATATTATAATAATTCACTCAATGAGGTTTGACTCCCTTCAATATTTTTCAAGATCTACCACTTCAGACCTTCCTTGTAGTACTCTTTGCTGGACTCTTTCCTCTTCGGTTGATTTATGTAAATATTAAACTATCATTTTCCTTGTATTTTAGTAATCACTGCAGTAGTAATGTATTGTGGTAGTAGTGTGTTGTTATGATTAGAGATCTTGCATCCAAATATTGTATGAATATATTTTTATTATGCTATGATATAAAGAATTATTTTTATATTAATCAAAGTTTTAATTCTGGCATATTTTTTTATTATATTTTCCTGTGTTTTTCTTTTAAGGCTTGCTATGGATTTCGGATTCGAAAGAATTCCCATTCTCTAGCGCCAGTCATGACTCTCCGGTCTGGGTCGTGACAAAGTTGGTATCAGAGCCTAACCTTTTAGTGTTATGGGCATAGGTTATCAGAGTCTTATTTTCTTTAAAGCTACTGCAGTAAATTAGGTTCGATTATGTCTTCAATAAGTTTTTCTTGATTTAGTTTTCTACGTAATCATTAGGATGTTTGTTTGTAGTTTGTTGTTGTCCATTTTGTCTGAATTTCACTAGTTTTATCTTTCACTAATTTCACTACTATACCTCCAGTCACACCACAGATGCAGCCTGGTTATTAGCAGGGTATGTCGGACCTTAGGGCAGCGTTGTTTTACCCTAGAGTTGGCAGGATATCATTCGACAAGACTACAGACCCTCTAAAATTTCTGTATGCCATTGAGATGAGGACTCAGATTGCTCATACTGAGTATCAAAGGATCATGATAGTTGAGCTGTTTGTTGAGGGGCCAGCCCTGGATTGGTTCGTTCAGGTTATTCAGTTGCACATGATGACACTCACTTGGGCTTAGTTTCAAGAGAGATTTATGAGGCATTTCTATCCAGAGCCTATGCGAATGAGTTACAGACTTCGGCTGACAAGTATTACCAAAGGTGACAGGTTAGAAGAGGACTACACGAGAGAGTTCCTCAGACTAGGTCGCTATACAGAGGATCTTATGAGAGATCAGTACTTTTTAGTTATGACGTACATCACTGGACTGGGTTCTGCATTCATTGGGATGCCTACTGCAGGCCTTACTCTTAAGTCTGTAATAGAGTTGGCCAAGGAGGTAGAGTTTAGCCTGGTTATCATTAGCTTTCTTGTCAAAACCCTGAGATTTTAAAGGAATGTTTTGGCAACATGAAGATCTATCATGACCAATAGAATGGAAAATTTTGTAGAAAAGGGAAACATTCTCATAAGAGACATTAATCTCATAAGAGACCCTTAACAATATAATACTAGGTTGTATTTCAATGGGAAGATAAATCCACACCAATCAAAACTCTAGCAAAATGGTCAAAATCCCTATCTAAAATGGCTCGATCAATTCTAAAAAGAACTCTAATATTTTTGGAAATATTTGTAATTAATTAAGGATCCCATAATTCCTATGGTAAGCGGTAAAATCTTGTCCAAAGATGAGTGGTTGAAGTTTTTTCTTAAAAAGGATTAAATCCTAGACTCCAATATTGCAAATGTAGAATACTCAACTTTAACAACAATGAACCACGTCTCTAAATCAGGTCTTTGTCTTGGGCAGAAAAGAGCAAAACATGATAAAAACCCTTCTAAGAGATATTAATCTCCATTGTGAGTTGAGACCCCCTAATGTAGTCAGCCTCTCCTTCAATTTCGATAAGGTCCAAGGTGAAACACCCTTATTTAAAATAACCCTGGCGATCGAACCATGCTGGCATAAGGTTAAATGCTTACGATAAATTTTAGGATTGATTTTGACAGCCTAGTAAGAACCTGATTTAGGAGTTGGAATAACCATCAAAGAAGGAGCAATGGTGCTAGTGTTATTTAGCATACATCGTAAGTTTTTGGATTGGATAAATAAGTGTTAGGGTTTGCCAAAACGGCTGTAGTAGAAGAAACTCGTTGGCCAAAACCTTTGAATAGGTTAGCATGTCCTAGATGATCATCTGCATGCAGCATAACATAAATCCCATAGCTGTTAGGATTTTTCGATGGCTTGGAGCTCATTGTCTTTAATTTCTCAAAAAAAAAAACTTTCTTGAAAATCAAAAATAATTTTTCAAAGTTAGGAAAAAAATAAAAAATTTAAAAAACTTATTGTAAATTTTCATTTTAGTTTATATTTGATTAAATTTTAGTTTTTAATTTATTAAAATTACTTAACAATTATATGAAAATGTATATATTATTGAACGTTCGTGCAAAGCATGGATTGACGATTAGTTATATAATAACTAGTTGTCAATTTATATTTTGCACAAATGATATATATATATATATATATATATATATATATATATATATATATCATTTGTGCAAAATATAAATTGACAACTAGTTATTATATAACTAATCGTCAATCCATTTTAAAAACTCGGGATATTATATATATATATATATATATATATAATATCCCGAATTTTTAAATAATTTTAAACTGCATCGGGATATGCAGTGTTAATAATTTTAATATATATTTCTGGTTATTTAATTAGTTTGTTATTTATTAAAGTCATTTTTAATTATTTTAAGTCATTTACGTAAAATTTTCCCAAGAGTTTTATTTTCGAAGAAATTAAAACTTAAATAAATAATTATTAATTATTTTGGACGGTTTTGTGAATTTTCATGAGTCCATGCACGATTTTAAGTGCCGTATTAAAATATATATACATATACATGCATATATGCACATTTAATTAACTAAGGTTTATTTTTAATTAAATTTATATTATATTATATAGTTTTAATAATTAATATGTGTATATATATGTATATGTATATAGATATTATTAATTATGTGTGTGGTGTATATTAATTTGAATATAATATTCATATATTATTATAATATAAATTAAAGTTATATATAAACATATATACTTACAAAAACATAAAGTTCCCTATATTTACGGTTTTGCCATCGACACCTTCTTCTCCATGCCCGACGTTCCTCACCCATTTCCGGCCACTGTCATCTCGATTTCTTATCGTCGGTATGCCTCTCAGTTGTCCTCCTCCATCTCCAGCCCATTCCGCCACCCTTTCCTCCCATTTCCGGCGAGCTTTGGTCGGTTTTCTTCAAGGAAACTAAAAATCACTTCCAACTCCAATCAGCACGTTTTCGGCCACCGTTTGGAGTGCCACCGGTCTCTATCTTTTCTTTGAGCTCCAGTGAGTGCATTTATAAGCTTGGTTTCACTTGATTTGATCTAGATTTTCCTAGGGTTCCAATTTTTAATTTCTGCCACTTTGAGTTCTTAATTTTTTTGAACTTTAATTTTAATGATTCAAGAAAAATTCCTTCATAAAGATTGATCCTATTAGCTCAATATACATGTGGTAATTTTTTTGGAATTTTTTGGAATTATTTGATTTTTATGAATTTTTTATTATTTTATTAATAATTTCTAATTTTCATAAATTAATTAATTAAATTTTGAAATTGTGATTTATGGTGTTTATAGGTGTTAAAATGCATTTTAGAAATTTATTTGTAATTTTTATGGTTTTTGAATAATTATTGTGAATTTATTTAGTTTATGTGATTTTTAGAAAATTAGGTTAATTAGGTATTTTATTGAAATTAATTGGTTAATTGAGTATATTTATTGATATTATTGAATTATATGTTGAGAAATTAATTTTTGAATAATTATATTATTTTTAGTGAATTTTTATATAATTATAGTGAATTTATATATAGTAGTGGTATTTTGGTAATTTGGCACTAAATTGGCTAAAAATATAATTAAATTGGTTTTAATAATTATTTGAGGTATAAAAATGATTTTTACAAATTATTTATTTTTTTAACTAATTAAAACTATTTTTCGTAAATTATTTTCATATTATATATAATATACTATTTTTCTAAATAAACGAGTTTTTATCGGTTTTTAATATGTTTTAGGGTTAATTGTGTAATTTGGAGTTTTAAAATGTATTTATGTCAATATTTATGAATTTATCAAGAATTGTTAATTTTTAATAATATTTTATTAAATTAGGGTTTTTATGTAATTATCTGTGAAATAATTATTTTCAGTGTTTTAAAGATCTGATTTTTTATATTTGGATTATTCAAGGGTATTTTTGGTATTTCTAGCATTTAAATGTGTTATGTGTATATCTCGTGAATTGTGAGCTTCGATCGGTAGAATTATAGTTTGGGAGTCCGACCGAGGGGTTGTGTGGCTGTGTATTCTTGAAGTGTGTTTTCTGTGCAAGATCGGCCCTACTTTTATAGGGAGATGTTCGTTTTACAGAGGAGACTCTGTCGAAATTTTGATAGATTTCTCGTAAAACGTGACAACAAGTCCGAGTCTTGTTTTAAATTTTTAATTGAGTCTTTTTGTAGTAACTCTAGAAGCATAAAGTTATAATTTATTCTAATGGTTGTTATTTTATTTTTCTAGCTGTGCTGAGATCGAGGCCTAATGGACTAGGCCCGTCGAGTATGTCTCGAGGAGCGCACACCAGTGAGTTATTATACTATATATATATATGCATTGCATATATGATGCATCACTTAGGGTTTTTCATTTTCATTATATGTTTTTAAAGTGATTTAAATTATAATATTTTTGGTATATCTAGGGTTTGTATTTTTGTATATATGCATGTTAAATAATTATGCATGTTATTTTGATATATGCACGTTAAATAATTAGGTGTATGTTTAATACATTTTAGTATATATACATGTTTTAAATGTACATTTAGTCATAATTATCTTATTGAATGATTAGTATACTTTAGGTATAGTTTCAGTATATTTTAGGTTTATTCTTAAATAATTGCATGCTATATTATGAACCTACACTTAAATTGTTTTTAAGTTTATTTTGGTATATTTTTGATATATTTCTAAATAAATTCATGTTTTATTATTAATTCAAACCTAACACATTAGTGGTATACTTAGGGTTTATTTGTGATATATGCATGCTAGAAAAATTAGGTATTTTGGTATATTGTGAATATATGTTAAACCTAAATGCATGTTTTAGTACATACCCATATTTAAATGAATATTTATACATAATTGTTTTATTAAGTGATTTGTGTACTTAGGGTATATTCTTTGTATATTTAGGTACATTTTTAAGCAAATGCATGTTGTATTATTAAAATGCACTTAAATTGTTTTTAACTATATTAATGGTTTATCTTTAGTATATTTCATATTTTATTTGACGTATATATACCCAAAATATACTGGGTATATTTTAGGTATATTTTTGGTATATATATATGGTTGATTTTACTATTATGAATATTATTCTACATTAATTATTTTTTGAATGAATGATTTATTTTAAGTGAAGGATATCAATAAAACGTGCTTCCTAGTGGGCAACACTAGGACCGTGTATGTACCGGTGCGATAGATAAGGGTTGAGTGAGAATTAATTTTGGTGATTATAATTGATTTGATTGAGTTGACTAAGATTAATGGTATGATAAATAGTGTGATTGCTAGAGCTCGGTTGACTAAGTGTCTCGAGGCCAATCACACTGACAGTCAGACTGCTGGAGCTCGGTTGACTTAGTGTCTTGGGGCCAGTCTACTGCCCATAATGGAATAAATGATCTATTGATTTGATTGAGATGTGAAGTGATAGATAATGTGATTTCTGGAGCTCGGTTGACCATGTGTCTCGGGGTCAATCACACTAACAGTCAGACTGTGGGAGCTCGGTTGACTTAGTGTCTCGGGGCCAGTTTACTGTCCAAATTGGAATAAGTGTTCTATTTGGAATCAAGTGAACCTGTATGGCTAGAGTGATGATGTGGTTGATTGAGGTTGCGATTATTAGGGTTCTATGGATCCTTCATGTATTAAGATAAATGTTTTCTATATTTAGTAAATTTATAAAAGTAGAGTTTGACATTCATGTGAAATGTGTGTATATACATATATATATAGGAATGCCTGATTGTTATGGTTTAAATTGCAATTATATATAGTATAATAATTCACTTAGTGAGGTCTGACCCCCCTCAATTATTTTTTTCAGGAGATCCTATATCGTCAGACCTTAGTAATAGAGTTCCTCATCGGTGTTCTTCCGTTCCAGCTATTTTATGTAAATGTATATTTTGAACTCTGATTTGTATCCTAGAAACTCCAGTAGTTGTGTTATTGTATCAGAAGAGTATTATTTTGTTTTAATATTTAATACTCAGAGAGTTGTATCCAAACATTGTATGAATACATTTATTTTTATGGAAGGATTTGGAGTATGTACTTTGTAAATTGATTCAAAAAAATTTTAATTATATCGTACATTTTATTTATTTATTGCATGATTTTATTTTCTAAGGCTTGCTACGGGTTCTAGATTCGAAAGAATTCTCGTTCCCTAGTGCCGGTCATGACTCTTGATTTGAGTCGTGATAATATATATATATATATATATATATATATATATATATATATATATATATATATATATATATATATATATATATATATTTATTTATTTATTTATTTAAAAATAATTTTAATTAAATAATTTTAATAAATTACAAACTGCAAATTAATTAATATAAAAATGAGAATTTAAAAAATTATTGTAATAATTATTTAATTATTTTTTATTAAGAGTACATATTTATTTTAATATGCTTGATAATAATAACTATTGAATGAATAAAATAAAAATATAAAGTGGCTGGGAAGTTATGGTTGAATAGAAAAGGGGAGGTACTTTTAATTGAATAAAAGATATAATTTTTAATAAAAAGAAAGAGTAATGTTTTAGAAGTAATAAAATTAGATTGTTTTAAATAAAATAAAATGTGTACATTTCAATGTAAGATTATTACAAATTTTTTTAAAAAAAATAGAAAATAGTATTTTATATATTTTTAAAAATTTTATAAAAAAATATTGTGAATTTTAATAATTTAATTAAGAGTGAATGTTGAATTATGAAAACACTTGCCAAATTTTGGATTTGATGAATTTGGAGTTCAAATATATATATATATATAATTTGTAACAAATTTGAGTTGTAAACTGTTGTTTATATATTTGTTTTGTTAAGTTAATTTTAAAAAAATTTTATGATTTTAATATTTATTATCTGCATCCATTAAATTAAAATTAAGATAATTAAATTATTAAAAAATATTTTATAATGTAAAACTTTACAAAAATTATTTTGTCATAAATTAAAAAACACTATTTTGAATTTAACAAATAACATAAAATTTCATTTTTTTTAGTAATTTTTCATAGAGAAAACAAAAACTCTAATTTCATTAAAAATTAAAAACAAAAAACAAAAACAATTCTCTATAAAAATTATATTATATCATCTAATTGTTCACGCCTCATGGTAATATTCTTTCATTTCAGGTAAAGCCCAAGTTAATTGTTAAGAGTCTGCGTCATGTCTGTGAATTTCCTTGAGGTTTTACAACGTCAAATATCCTATTTTTTTCAAAATATTACATGCATATTTTATGTTTGTAAAATATTTCACACGTATCCTTTTTTTCCTTCTTTTTTTCGTCACTTTTGCTGCCTTCTTTTTTTTCCCATCACTTCAACTGCTCCACCTCCTCCTTATAATCTCGAACACAGCAAGTGATGCAATGATTTAAAGTGGCAAAAAAGCCAATCAATATTTATGCAAAAGGAGAAGAGAAACAGTGATCCGATATAATTTTTTGTTATTTTCAACTAGGTTGTTTCTAGATTTTGCTTTGCGTCTTCTCAATCTGCCATTTTCACCTTCATAACCTCATCATTCTCATGCCTTTCCTCTTCACACACCACACAATCTATCCTTCTCCTCCTTTGCTTCATCTTCCACTTCCATGTCAAGTTCAGCCTTTTTTTTTTTTTGAAAAAAAAACAAAGAAAATGAAAATCATAAATAATTTGAAACTTCAATTTTGATTTTTTTAGGTTAATTTTGGATGGTGCAGGATTTGGCACTGGCATTTCCATTGAGAGGAAGAAGACCATTCATCGTTTGTTGAGACAACAGCCGTTAAGCAATTGGTTTGATCACACACCAGAACTGAAGGCCTTCATTTTGTTGTGGTTTATTTGTTGTTCTTAAAGGAAATTCAAGGCCTGCCTGTACTGGAAGTAGCTTCAATTTGTGTCAATTTGAGCTTTCTTCTTGTTTTTCTTTTCATACAATTTGCCAGACAAATGTTTTTTTTATATGACAAAAAATGACACCTTTTTTTAATGACATTAGATTTGCAGTGTAATATCCCGTGTTTTTTTAAAATAATTTTTACACTGTATCGGGATATGCAGTGTTAACAATTTCTGTATATTAGATGATATTTTCATGAGTTGTTATGTATTTAAAACCTATTTTTATTATTGTGTATTATTTACAGTGTTTTACGTAAAATTTTTCCGGGACTTGCATTTTCGGGGAAATTTTCACGTAAATATTTTAATATTAATTATTTTAAATGTATTTTCAGACTTGCATGAACTCATACGTATTTTTAAATGACTAAATAAAGTCTATGTGTATATAATTATTTAATTAGGGTTTAATATATATTACCCTAATATTTTATTAATTATTTATTAATTTATTGTTATTTAATTATTTTATTTATTACTAAATTATTTTATTATTTTATTATTATTATTATTTTCTTTTTCTTTTTTTTTTCTTTTTCTTTTTTCTTTTTCTTTTCTTTTTCTTTTCTTTTTCTTTTCTTTCTTTTTTCTTTTTCTTCTTCTTCTTTCCCTCCCGCGCCCGACCACCACCCACCCCACCCCTCACCGTCTGCAACTCCGGTCACCTATCGTCGGTGTGCCTCCCGGCTTGCCACCGCCGTTCCCAGCCGTCCCCCGCCGCCAGCAGCTCCCTTCCCCGGCGTCGGCAGCCCCTGTTTTCCTTTTAGGTCGAAAATAGTCCCTTTGTCGTTTCTCCCATTTTCGGCCACCGTTTTCGACACCACCAGTCTCTTTCTTCTCCTTGAGCTCCGATGAGTGTGATTCTAGCTTTGGTTTGAGCTAAAATGGTCTAGAATTCCTTAGGTTTCGATTTTTCCAATTCGGTCACATTAGGGTTTTTGATTTTTTTTGAGCTTCAAATTGATTGATTCATGAAAACTCCCTTCACAAATGTTGATCCTAGTAGCTTAATCTACATGTATGAATTTTTGTAGAAATTTTGGAGATTTTTTGGATTTTTGGGTATTTTTGAATATTTTAATATTATTTTCTAATTTTTGGAAATTAATTATTTAAATTATGAAATTGGGATTTATGGTTACATTAGGTGTTGAAATGAATTATAGGAATTTATTTGGAATTTTTATGAATTTCTAAGTATTTATTTTGAATTATTTGAGTTTATGTAATTTTGGGAAAATTAGGTTAAATGTGTTTTTATTTGAAATTAATTGGATAATTGAGTTTAATTATTAATATTATTGATAAATATGTTGAGAAAATTAATTTTGGATAATTGTATAATTTTTGGTGAATTTTTGAAGTAATTTAAGTATATTTATATATATATGGGTATTTTGGTAATTTTACCCTAAATTGGCTAAAAATATAATTTAATTGGTTTTAATAGTTATTTAAGGCATAAAAATGATTTCTACAAATTATTTAGTATTTTTAACTAATTAAAACTATTTTTCGTAAATTATTTTCAATTATATATATAATACACGGTTTTTCTAATAAAATGAGTTTTTATCGGTTTTTACAGTGTTTTAAGGTTAATTACGTAATTTCTACCTATAAAAATGAATTTCTATGTTATAAGGATATTTTTGGTATTTCTGGAATTGTTCTGTGTTTGTGGACCCCGATCGGTGGACTGTAGTTTGGAGTCCGACCGTGGGATTTTGATTGTGCCTTGTGTAGTTTTTCGAAGTGTATTTCCTTGCAAGGTCGGCTCTACTCTTTTGAGTAGAGAGATGTCCGTTTTACAGGGGAGGTTC
Source organism: Mallotus nudiflorus (assembly GCA_947683625.1). Lineage (NCBI taxonomy): Eukaryota > Viridiplantae > Streptophyta > Magnoliopsida > Malpighiales > Euphorbiaceae > Mallotus > Mallotus nudiflorus. The sequence continues at coordinate 800,801 of CANTUR010000375.1, read as the reverse complement.
TGCCGGATTTTCGGTAGAATTCTCGTAAAACGTGATGTCCAGTCGAACCCTAATTCTGTTTCCATATTTAAATACTTTAGATCAAATTCTAGGATTTCTGTTAAGGTTATTCTGATGTCGATTATTTATTTCTTGTTTAGTTGCGCCGAGACCGAGGGCTAGTGGACTAGGCCCGTTGAACCCGTCTCATGGAGCGCATTAGGTGAGTTACTATACTATATATATATGCTTAGGATGCATGATTTAGAAATGCATGTTTTATGTTGATTAAATATGCATAAATAATTTGATTATTTCTTAAGTTTATATTAAGTATATTTTTGGTTTATTTTTGGTATATATTAAATTATATGCATGTTTTGTAAATAAAATATATTTAAAATGTTTTTAAATATATTTCCAACTTAATTTATAATTTGATTGAATTCATTTGACGTATATATACTCGAAATATACCCGGTTTACTTTTGGTATATTTTTGGTATATATATGGATTATATTGTTATTTCATTTACATTCATGCATCATTTATTTTTATGGATGAATGATTTATATTATTAATGAAGGATATCGATAGAACGTGCTACCTAATGGGCAGCACTAGGACCGAGTACGTACCGGTACGCCTATAGTATTTAGGCTATATTACTAACTATTTATGGATATTGATTGGTTATGATTATTTGATATGTGAGATATGGTTTGGAGGTGTGATTGCTGGAGCTCGGTTGACCAAGTGTCTCGGGGCCAATCACACTGACAGTCAGACTGCTGGAGCTCGGTTGACTTAGTGTCTCGGGGCCAGTCTACTGTTTAAATGGATTAAGTGGATATATTTGGAATAAGTGAGCCTGTATGGCTAGAGTGTTGTCTAACACTATTTCCGAGGTTGCGATATTCTAGGGTTCTATGTGATCCTTCATAAAAGATGATTTTCAGATAAAATATATAAAAATGATTTTATTGCATCTGTGTGTAATTGCCTGTATATATATATTAGATATATACTATTGACTGTATGCATTATCATTTAGTGTGTATGTATATATATTATAGTAATTCACTCAGTGAGGTCTGACTCCCCTCCGTTGACTATTTTTCAGGAGAGTCAACTTCTTCAGACCTCAGTAGCAAGTCGATACGCCGAATTTCTTCCGCGCCGATTTCTTTGTGTAAATTATCTACTTGAGTCTTATTTATTTTATCTAGACACTGCAGTAGTTGTGAATTAAAGTATTGGATTTCATGTATTTTATTTTAAAGAGATGTATTATATTGAAACTGGATTTGTATTAAAAGATTATATATATATGTGATGAGGTTTGATTCAAATCCAGTGATGAAACTGTTATTATTATATTTATGATTTTTATTTCCACTGCATATTATATGATTATTGTTATTATTGCACGATTTATTTTATTTTTAGGCTTACTATGGATTCCGGATTCGAAAGAATTCCCGTTCCCTAGCGCCGGTCATGGCCCCTGTTTTGGGTCGTGACAAAGTTGGTATCAGAGCGGAGTTCTGTGTCAGGGCTTAGTTATGTGAGTTGTGGCCCTAGTTTTCAAAGTTGTGTTTTCTTTTGGTAACTACTGCAGTGTATTAGGTTCGAGTACGTCTTGATAAGTATTCCTTGCTTTAGTTTTCAGCGTTATTCCTCCGTTGTCTGTTTTGTCTGAATCTTTCCGTTTGTCTTTTCAGTATGAGGAGGCGAGCGCGTGTCGCTCCACCAGTCGTTGAGGCCGAGGATGATGAGTCTTTTCAGGATGAGGTTTTACCTCCTGAGCAGCCAGTTAGACGTAGAGGTCATGGCAGAGGTAGACCTCGAGGAGCGGCAGGTCGCTGTAGGCAGAGAGAGTTACGGGATTAGGAGCCTGTTGAGCCTGAGTTTGATGTTCCTGTTCCTCCAGTTGTTCAGCCTGTTCAGCCTGCCTATCAGCAGGGTATGTTTGACCCTGAGGCAGCTTTGTTCTATGCCCGGGTTGGCAGGATTACGTTCGATGGTACTTCCGATCCGTTAGATTTTTTGCATGCGATTGAGACTCGGACTCGGACTGCTCATACCGAGTACCAGCGGATCATGATCGTCAAGTTGTCTGTTGAGGGACCAGCTCTAGATTGGTTCATTCAGATGATCCAACCGTATATGATGACGATGACCTGGGCTCAGTTCCAAGAGCGGTTTATGAGGAGATTCTGTCCAGAGCCTCTTCGTTTGAGCTATCGTCTTCGACTGACCAGTATTTCTCATGGAGATCGATCTGTAGAGGAGTATACCCGAGAGTTTATTCGTCTGGGTAGATATGCTGAGGATCTGATGCGAGATCAGTATTTCGCTGTCACTACATATGTCACTGGTTTGGGTTCTGCTTTTGCTGGTATGCCCACAACAGGCCTTACTCTGGAGTCTGTGATTGAGTTAGCCAAGGAGATTGAGCTGAGACTAGTTAGGCAGGGAGCGATGCCTGATTATTACCAGCTAGGAGTTCAGTCGAGTGGATTGCAGGCTACTCCATATTTGAGTTTTCATGTTGGTTCGAGTAGTCAGCAGCGAGGTTCGACTCAGCAGAGTCAGAGGCAGTAGCAGCGAGTGCATCGGAGCAGTAGACATGGCCATGGAGGTCAGCGTAGATCGTTCAGATTTGGGTCAGGTGCTTCGAGCAGCAGCAGTGGTTGTAGTTCAGGATTAGCTACCAGCGTTTGCCAAACTTGTGGTAGAGCCCATCAGGGACCGTGTTATCTGACACCACTGACATGCTTCAGATGCGGGCAAACAGGACATTTTGCCAGATCGTGTCCTTATTCCGGGTATCAGCAGCAGCAGATTCCGCGATTCCCACAGCAGTCGATTGCTAGTGCTGCACCCGTGCCATTTCAGTTACCACCAGCCCAGCGTCAGAGTTCCACTCAGATTGTTCCACAGCAGAGTCGTGGTAGAGGTACTAGAGGAGGTGCCAGAGGTGTTGGCCAGGCTTCTACCAGTCAGCAGGGAGGTCGAGGTCAGGCCAGAGTCTTTCATCTTACTCAGCAGGATGCTCAGGCATCTAATGCAGTCGTGGCAGGTATTGTTTCTGTTTGTTACCTGGATGCATGGGTTTTGTTTGATCCGGGTGCCACGCATTCGTTTGTTTCTCCTATTTTTGCTTCTAAATCTTGTTGGCAAGCTTCGAGGATGGCTTTTCCTTTATCTGTTGCCACTCTTCTGAGTGATTCCTTGGACACCGATATTGTTCTTTTTGGTTGTCCAGTTCTCGTGGAAGATAGAGAATTACCCGCTGATTTGATTTTGTTGGATGTGATGGAGTTTGATGTTATTTTGGGAATGGATTGGTTATCTCAGCACTATGCCATGGTAGATTGCAGGAATAAAGAGGTGACTTTTAGAATTCCTGATGAAGAAGAGTTTAAGTTTGTTGGTGATAGGAGTTCAGCACCTCAGAATCTTATTTCTGTTATTACGGCTAGGAAGTTATTGAGGAAAGGTTGTCAGGGATATTTGGCATTGGTCAGGGATACGTCAGTGGAGAAGTTGTTGCTCACAGATGTTCCTGTTGCTTGTGAGTTTCCTGATGTTTTTCCCGAGGAGTTGCCAGGTTTACCACCTCATAGAGAGATTGAGTTCTGTGTAGATGTGGTACCAGGTACTACTCCTATATCTATGCCACCCTATCGAATGACTCCTGCAGAGTTGAAAGAGTTGAAGGATCAGTTGCAAGAGTTATTGGATAAAGGTTTTATCAGACCTAGTGTTTCTCCTTAGGGTGCACCAGTCCTGTTTGTGAAGAAGAAGGATGGTACCTTGAGACTGTGCATTGACTACAAAGAGCTGAATAAGGTAACAGTGAAGAACAAGTATCCTCTCCCGACGATAGATGATTTGTTTGATCAGCTTCAGGGTGCACAGTTCTTTTCTAAGGTTGACTTGAGGTCGGGTTATCATCAGTTGCGAATCAGTGAAGCCGATATTCCTAAGACAGCGTTCCATACTAGATATGGCCATTATGAGTTTCTGGTGATGTCTTTTGGTTTGACTAATGCACCAGCAGCTTTTATGGATTTGATGAACAAAGTATTCAGACCGTATGTGGATCAGTTTGTAGTAGTCTTCATTGATGATATACTAGTATATTTGAGGAGTATGGAGGAGCATGTATATCACTTGAGGATTGTACTACAGACACTGAGAGATCATCAGCTTTATGCTAAATTCTCGAAGTGTGATTTCTGGTTGGAGAGTGTTTCTTTTCTTGGACACGTAGTGTCTAAAGAAGGTATTCAGGTTGATCCACATAAGATTGAGGCAGTGTCTGAATGGCTTAGACCTACTTCTGTTATAGAGATTCGGAGTTTTTTAGGTTTAGCCGGGTATTATAGGCGGTTTGTGTAGGATTTTTCCAGAATTGCAGCCCCTATGACTCGCTTGACTCAGAAGAATGTTAGATTCGAGTGGTCAGAAGCTTGTGAGAACAGTTTTTAGTTGTTGAAGGAGAAGTTGACCACAGCGCCAGTATTAGCTTTGCCTAATAGTGTGGATAAGTTCACAGTTTACTGTGATGCCTCTAGAATTGGTCTTGGTTGTGTGTTGATGCAGAATGGAAGGGTGATAGCCTATGCTTCGAGGCAGTTGAAGAAGCATGAGCAGAATTATCCTACACATGATCTTGAGATGGCTGCAGTGATTTTTGCTTTGAAGATTTGGAGACATTATCTGTACGAGGTGACTTGTGAGATATTTACTGATCACAAGAGCCTTAAGTACATTTTCCAGCAGTGAGATTTGAATTTGAGGCAGAGAAGATGGTTGGAATTGTTGAAGGATTGTGATTGTGAGATCTTATATCATCCGGGTAAAGCTAATGTTGCAACAGATGCCTTGAGTAGGAAGTCCTCAGGTAGTCTTGCTCACATCGGTGTTGAGAGGAGACCATTGATCCAGGAATTGCATCTGTTGGTGGATCAAGGTCTGATGATGAAGATCAGTAGATCAGGTGGACTACTAGCTCAGTTTAAAGTGCGATCTGTACTGAGGGATAGGATTAAAGTAGCTCAGAGCCGAGATCCTATTCTGGAAGAGCTTGTAGAGAATGTCAGAGCAGGGAAGTTCACTGATTTCACACTCGATGATGATGGTGTGTTATGGATCAGTGGTAGATTGTGTGTTCCTAATGTGGATAATTTGAGAGAGGAGATTTTAGAGGAAGCACATTCTACAGCCTACAGCGTTCATCCGGGTGTCACTAAGATGTACCACAGTATCAGAGATTTATACTGGTGGGATGGATTGAAGAAGGATGTCGCTGATTATGTTACTAAGTGTTTGACGTGTCAGCAAGTGAAAGCCGAACATCAGAAGCCTTCTGGGAAGCTTCAGCCTCTTCCTATTCCCAAGTGGAAGTGGGAAAGGATAGTTATGGATTTTGTGGTCGGTTTACCTCATTCGAAGGATGGGTACGATTCCATCTAGGTGATCGTAGACAGGTTGACGAAGTCTGCACATTTCTTGCCTGTGAAAGCCACCTATTCAGTTGCTAGATTAGCGAAGTTGTATGTGAAGCATATTGTGTGCCTTCATGGAGTACCTGTGTCCATTGTGTCAGATAGAGGTTCGGTGTTTACTTCTCGTTTTTGGCAGAAGTTACAGGAAGCGATGGGCACTAGGTTGGATTTTAGTACTGCTTTTCATCCTCAGACAGATGGCCAGTCTGAGAGGACGATCCAGACACTGGAAGATATGTTGAGGATGTGTGTCTTGGATTTGGGAGGTAGCTGGGATGATCATTTGTCACTCGTTGAGTTTGCATATAATAACAGCTACCATAGCAGTATTGGCATGGCACCGTATGAGGCGTTGTATGGAAGGAAGTGTAGATCCCCGTTGTGTTGGGGTGAGATTGGTGAGAGAGCTTTGACTGGACCTGAGATGGTTCAGGATGCTGCAGAGAAAGTCGTCGTGATTAAGCAAAGATTAAAGACCGCAGTTAGCAGACAGAAGAGTTATGCGGATCCTAGGCACAGAGATGTGGAGTTTCAGGTTGGAGATTTTGTTTTTCTGAAGGTATCTCCGATGAAGGGTGTGATGAGATTTGGCAGGAAGGGTAAGTTAGCACCAAGATACATTGGACCGTTTGAGATTCTGGAGAGAGTTGGCACTGTTGCATATCAGTTGGATTTGCCTCTGAGTATGTAACAGGTGCATCCAGTATTTCATATCTCGATGTTAAGGAAGTATATTTCAGACCCTTCTCACGTGTTGCAGCCTGACAGTGTATAAGTGAGTGAAGATTTGACATTTGTGGAAGAACCTGTGGCGATCGTTGATTATCAAGTTCGACAGTTGCGATCGAAGCAGATTCCGATGGTCAAGGTTCTGTGGCGTAGTGATAGAGTTGAAGAGCATACGTGGGAGACTGAAGCTGACATGCGAGCTTCTTACCCGTATCTCTTTCCTTCTTAATCTTGTTTTCTAGAATTCGGGGATGAATTCTTGTAAGGGGGGAAGACTGTAATATCCCGTGTTTTTTTAAAATAATTTTTACACTGTACCGGGATATGCAGTGTTAACAATTTCTGTATATTAGATGATATTTTCATGAGTTGTTATGTATTTAAAACCTATTTTTATTATTGTGTATTATTTACAGTGTTTTACGTAAAATTTTCCCGGGACTTGCATTTTCGGGGAAATTTTCACGTAAATATTTTAATATTAATTATTTTAAATGTATTTTCAGACTTGCATGAACTCATGCGTATTTTTAAATGACTAAATAAAGCCTATGTGTATATAATTATTTAATTATATATTACCCTAATATTTTATTAATTATTTATTAATTTATTGTTATTTAATTATTTTATTTATTACTAAATTATTTTATTATTTTATTATTATTTTATTTTTTTTCTTTTTCTTTTTTTTTTCTTTTTTCTTTTTCTTTTCTTTTTCTTTTCTTTCTTTTTTCTTTTTCTTCTTCTTTCCCTCCCGCGCCCGACCACCACCCACCCTACCCCTCACCGTTTGCAACTCCGGTCACCTACCGTCGGTGTGCCTCCCGGCTTGCCACTGCCGTTCCCAGCCATCCCCCGCCGCCAGCAGCTCCCTTCCCCGGCGCCGATAGCCCCTGTTTTCCTTTTTGGCCGAAAATCATCCCTTTGCCGTTTCTCCCATTTTCGGCCACCATTTTTGACTCCACCAGTCTCTTTCTTCTCCTTGAGCTCCGGTGAGTGTGATTCTAGCTTTGGTTTGAGCTAAAATGGTCTAGAATTGCTTAGGTTTCAATTTTTCCAATTCGGTCACATTTTTTTGAGCTTCGAATTGATTGATTCATGAAAACTCCCTTCACAAATATTGATCCTAGTAGCTTAATCTACATGTATGAATTTTTGTAGAATTTTTGGAGATTGTTTGGATTTTTGGGTATTTTTGAATATTTTAATATTATTTTCTAATTTTTGGAAATTAATTATTTAAATTATGAAATTGGGATTTATGGTTACATTAGGTGTTGAAATGAATTATAGGAATTTATTTGGAATTTTTATGAATTTCTAAGTATTTATTTTGAATTATTTGAGTTTATGTAATTTTGGGAAAATTAGGTTAAATGTGTTTTTATTTGAAATTAATTGGATAATTGAGTTTAATTATTAATATTATTGATAAATATGTTGAGAAAATTAATTTTGGATAATTGTATAATTTTTGGTGAATTTTTGAAGTAATTTAAGTATATTTATATATATATGGGTATTTTGGTAATTTTACCCTAAATTGGCTAAAAATGTAATTTAATTGGTTTTAATAGTTATTTAAGGTATAAAAATGATTTCTACAAATTATTTAGTATTTTTAACTAATTAAAACTATTTTTCGTAAATTATTTTCAATTATATATATAATACACGATTTTTCTAATAAAATGAGTTTTTATCGGTTTTTACAGTGTTTTAAGGTTAATTATGTAATTTCTACCTATAAAATGAATTTCTATGTTATAAGAATATTTTTGGTATTTCTGGAATTGTTCTGTGTTTATGGACCCCGATCGGTGGATTGTAGTTTGGAGTCCGACCGTGGGATTTTGATTGTGCCTTGTGTAGTTTTTCGAAGTGTATTTCCTTGCAGGGTCGGCTCTACTCTTTTGAGTAGAGAGATGTCCATTTTACAGGGGAGGTTCTACTGGATTTTCGATAGAATTCTCGTAAAACGTGATGTCCAGTCGAACTCTAATTCTGTTTCCGTATTTAAATACTCTAGATCGAATTCTAGGATTTCTGTTAGGGTTATTCTGATGTCGATTATTTATTTCTTGTTTAGTTGCACCGAGACCGAGGGCTAGTGGACTAGGCCCGTCGGACCCGTCTCGTGAAGCGCACTAGGTGAGTTACTATACTATATATATATGCTTGGGATGCATGATTTAGAAATGCATGTTTTATGTTGATTAAATATGCATAAATAATTTGATTATTTCTTAAGTTTATATTAAGTATATTTTTGGTTTATTTTTGGTATATATTAAATTATATGCATGTTTTGTAAATAAAATATATTTAAAATGTTTTTAAATATATTTCCAACTTAATTTATAATTTGATTGAATTCATTTGACGTATATATACTCGAAATATACCTGGTTTACTTTTGGTATATTTCTGGTATATATATGGATTATATTGTTATTTCATTTACATTCATGCATCATTTATTTTTATGGATGAATGATTTATATTATTAATGAAGGATATCGATAGAACGTGCTACCTAGTGGGCAGCACTAGGACCGAGTACGTACCGGTACGCCTATAGTATTTAGGCTATATTACTAACTATTTGTGGATATTGATTAGTTATGATTATTTGATATGTGAGATATGGTTTGGAGGTGTGATTGCTGGAGCTCGGTTGACCAAGTGTCTCGAGGCCAATCACACTGGCAGTCAGACTGCTGGAGTTCGGTTGACTTAGTGTCTGGGGCCAGTCTACTGTCTAAATGGATTAAGTGGATATATTTGGAATAAGTGAGCCTGTATGGCTAGAGTGTTGTCTAACACTATTTTCGAGGTTGCGATATTCTAAGGTTCTATGTGATCCATCATAAAAGATGATTTTCAGATAAAATATATAAAAATGATTTTATTGCATCTGTGTGTAATTGTCTGTATATATATATTAGATATATACTGTTGACTGTATGCATTATCATTTAGTGTGTATGTATATATATTATAGTAATTCACTCAGTGAGGTCTGACTCCCCTCCGTTGACTATTTTTCAGGAGAGTCAACTTCTTCAGACCTCAGTAGCAGGTCGATACGTCGGATTTCTTCCGCCCCGACTTCTTTGTGTAAATTATCTACTTGAGTCTTATTTATTTTATCTAGACACTGCAGTAGTTGTGAATTAAAGTATTGGATTTCATGTATTTTATTTTAAAGAGATGTATTATATTGAAACTGGATTTGTATTAAAAGATTATATATATATGTGATGAGGTTTGATTCAAATCCAGTGATGAAACTGTTATTATTATATTTATGATTTTTATTTCCGCTGCATATTATATGATTATTGTTATTATTGCATGATTTATTTTATTTTTAGGCTTGCTACGGGTTCCGGATTCGAAAGAATTCCCGTTCCCTAGCGCCGATCATGGCCCCTGTTTTAGGTCGTGACATGCAGACACCAATCAAGTTGGTGGCTTTGCCAAGGGAATCATTTTTTGAAATTGGTACCTTTTTTTAATAAAATATTTGGTTTTAGATTTTATGGGTTTGATCCCTTTTCTGATTTTGTTGTCTAATTCTTTTAGTTTGTGATTTTGTTTGAATTGAAGGGATTTTGTCCTTATGGGGATTCTTGCAAGTACTTGCATCCCATAAACAGCTTACAAAACAATATTAATGCTTCTCAAGGTTGATTTTTTTTTAGGTTTGTTGGTTGTATGATTTCTAATGGTTTGTTTCTTTATTATGCAATGACATTTTTCAATCAATCAGCTAGCGATAGGTTTTATGGGTAATACTCAAGCTTAGCCGCCATTTAATCTTGGAATTCAATTAGTTAGTGGAATAAGCTATTCGCAAGGTGAATTCAACATTTTTGAATTTTTGAGATTTGAAAGATAGTTAATTGTTCGTTCTGCTATTAAATATGCTTTTTTTTCCTAGTCTTTATCTTACATTTTGTCAAAAAAATAAAAATGCAAACTTGCATTTGTATTATGGCCAGGATTCTATTTAATTTTTTTCTGTCTTTTATCTTTCCACTTGCTTTTGTTCTCATCAAGATTCCACAGGTGATGTGGTGAGAGATAGCATGAGACTGTCATGAGGTGATGCAATTAATGGGAAACTTATGGATTGGTCTATAATTTGATTTAATTTGATTTTTGGATTGGTATATAATTTGATTTGGATTAGTGATTGTATTTTCCCATTTTGGTTTTATATAGGAAATTGAGAACTATAAGATTTATGAAATATGTTGGAAATTTAGAATGTTGAGAATTTTCATGTTCCTTTTCTTCTTTGTTTTTTTTCCTTTTTGTGTTTCATATTTGGAATCAATTTTTTCCATGATTATTGTACATGTGATTTATATATATTTTCATGGAATTGTAAAGGTAATTAGTGCTTTTTCAGTTGTTGATAATTTAATTGGAGATTTTCTTTCTTTGAGAATTTTGCATATCCTTAGTGGTCTATTTTTTTTTTTTTTGAACAAATACAAAAAGCTTCTTTGATTACAAGTTAAATATGTCTAAATTAATAGAAGAAGAAAATATTTTTGTGTTAAATGATTAAAAGTTGGGTCTGTATTGTCCAATTGTTTTAAAAATTAACAAAAATCATCAATTAAAATTTTGGTTGCATAACAAACTATGTAATACGAATGATACTTAAAAACAATATATTATTTGAATATTATTCATATATGATACAATCACAATAGTATATTATGTTAATATTATAAGTATCTGAAACTCAAAAGAATATATTATCTTAATATTATAAGAATTTGAAACTCAAAACAATAACTGAAACTTAAAACAGTATCTAAAACTCATAAACACAGTATTTTTTTAATATTATTTGTATATCATACAACCAAAATAGTATATTTTCTTAATATTATTCATATCCGAAACTCAACAGTATTTTAAACTCAAAATAGTATCGAAAACTCAAAATAATATCTGAAAATTAAAATAGTATCTCAAACTCATAAATATAATATATTTTTCTAATATTATTCATATATGATACAATTAAAAATAGTATATTTTTTAAATATTATTCATACCTGAAAGTCAAAACAATATTTGAAACTTAAAACAATATTGTAAACTCAAAATAGTATCTGAAAATTAAAAACGGGATCTCAAAGTCATAAATACAACAATAAATTTCAACTATAATTGTATTCAATTCAATTAATTTGAATCCAAGTGTCCATTTTTTTCAAATGTATGAAACTTGAAATTTATTTATTTATTTTTATTTTATTATTTGTATATTTAAGTTTATTTTCCATGTATAATATAAGAAAATAATATCCACCTAATAAATAAATAAATTTATATTTCAAAATATTTTTCTAAAATATATGAAACTTCAATTATTTATTAAAACTAATATGAGTTGTATAATTTAAATATGTTAATTATTGTAATATCCCGTGTTTTTAAAATATTTTTACACAGTATCGGGATATGCAGAGTTAATGATTTCTGTATTTTATATGATATTTTTACGAGTTGATATGTATTTTAGACCTATTTTAATTAATTTGTTTTATATACAGTGTTTTACGTAAAATTTTCCCGGGGACTTGCATTTTCGGGGAAATTTTCACGTAAACAATGTATTATTAATTATTTTAAAGGTATTTACGGACTTGCATGAACTCATACATATTTTTAAATTATTAAATAAAGCCTGTGTGTGTATATTTATTTAATTAGGGTTTATTAATTCCCTAATATTTTATTAAGTATTTAATTGTTTTAATTGTTATTTAATTAATTTTATTTGGTATAAATTATTAAAATATTAATATTTTAATGTGTGTGGTGTATATTTGATGTGTGTAATTTAATATTATTTTAATATAAAGTATAAAGTATATATATATACATATATACATTAAAAATCAAAAGAATTTGCCAAATTACACATTTGCCCCCGACTCCTTCTCCTTCTTCTTTCCCACGCCCGACGCCCGACCACCATCCCTCACCGCTGCAACTGCCGTTCCTTCATCGCCGGTGTGCCTCTCGGCTTGCCACCGTCGCCTCCAGCCGTTCCCCCCGCCACCAGCAGCCCCTTCCCCGACGAGTTTTGGCCGGAATTAGCTTTAGAGGCCGAAAGTCGAGCTACAGCCGTTTCTCCCTCCTCCGGCCACCGTTTTCGACACCGCCGGTCTCTTTCTTCTCCTTGAGCTCCGGTGAGTGTTATTCTAGCTTTGGTTTGAGCTAAAATGGTCTAGAATTGCTTAGTTTTCGATTTGTCAAATTCGGCCTATTAGGGGTTTTCGATTTTTTTGAGCTTCGAATTGATTGATTCATGGAAACTTCCTTCACAAATGTTGTTCCTAGTAGCTTAATCTTCATGTGTGAATTTTTGTATAATTTTTGGAGATTGTTTGGATTTTTGGGTATTTTTGAATATTTTAATATTATTTTCTAATTTTCGGAAATTAATTATTTAAATTATGAAATTGGAGTTTATGGTTAAATTGGGTGTTGAAATGAATTATAGGAATTTATTTGGAATTTTTATGAATTTCTAAGTATTTATTTTTAATTATTGAAGTTTAGGTGATTTTGGAAAATTAGGTTAATTGTGTTTTAAATTGAATTTAATTGGTTAATTGAGTTTAATTATTAATATTATTGATAAATATGTTGAGAAAATTAATTTTGGATAAGTGTATGATTTTTGGTGAATTTTTGAAGTAATTTAAGTATATTTATATATATAGGGGTATTTTGGTAATTTTACCTTAAATTGTCTAAAAATGTAATTTAATTGGTTTTAATAATTATTTAAGGTATAAAAATGATTTCTACAAAATATTGGTATTTTTAACTAATTAAAACTATTTTTCGGGAATTATTTTCAATTATATATATAATATACGGTTTTTCAAATAAAATGAGTTTTAATTGATTTTTATAGTGTTTCAAGGTCAATTATGTAATTTTTATTTATAAAATGTATTTCTGTGATTTAAGGATATTTTCGGTATATCTGGAATATTATTCTGTGTTTGTGGACCCCGGTCGGTGGACTGTAGTTTGGAGTCCGACCGTGGGATTTTGATTGTGTTGAGCTCGTTTTTCGAAGTGTGTTTCTTTGCAGGGTCGGCTCTACTCTTTTGAGTAGAGAGATGTCCGTTTTACAGGGGAGGTTCTGCCGGATTTTCGGTAGAATTCTCGTAAAACGTGATGTCCAGTCGAACCCTAATTTTCGATTCTGTATTTAATACTCTAGATTGAATTCTAGGATTTCTGTTAGGTTTATTCTAATGTCGGTTATTTATTGCTTGTTTAGTTGCGCCGAGACCGAGGGCTAGTGAACCAGGCCCGTCGGACCTATCTCGTGGAGCGCATTAGGTGAGTTACTATATTATATATATATGCTTAGGATGCATGATTTAGAAAATGCATGTTTTATTTTGACTAAATATACATAAATAATGTGATTTATATTCAAGTATATTTTTGGTATATTTTTGGTATATAATAAATTATATACATGTTTTGTAAATAAAATATATTTAAAATGTTTTTAAATATATTTTTAGTTTAATTCATGATTTGATTGAATTCACTTGACATATATATACTCAAAATATACCTGGTTTATGTTTGGTATATTTTCGGTATATATATGGTTTATATTGTTGATTTATTTAAATTCATGCATCATGTATTTGTGAATGAATGTTTTATTATTTATTAATGAAGGATATCAATAGAACGTGCTACCTAGTGGGCAGCACTAGGACCGAGTACGTACCGGTACGCCTATAGCTTTAGGCTATATTACTAACTATTTGTGGATATTGATTTGATTATGATTATTGATATGTGAGATGTGGTTTGGGGTGTGATTGCTGGAGCTCGGTTGACCAAGTGTCTCGGGGCCAATCACACTGGCAGTTAGACTGCTGGAGCTCGGTTGACTTAGTGTCTCGGGGCCAGTCTACTGTCCAAATGGATTAAGTGGATATATTTTGGATTAAGTGAGCCTGTGTGGCTTGAGTGTTGTTTAACACTATTTTCTGAGGTTGCGATATTCTAGGGTTCTATGTGATCCTTCATAAACTGGAATTTTTCAGTAAAATATATAAAAATGATTTTTCTGCATCTGTATGAATTTGCCTGTATATATACATATTATATATATACTGTTGACTGTATGCATTATCACTTAGTGTGTATGTATATATATTATAGTAATTCACTCAGTGAGGTCTGACTCCCCTCCGTTGACTATTTTTCAGGAGAGTCAACTTCCTCAGACCTCAATAGCAGGTCGATACGCCGGATTTCTTCCGCCCCGGCTTCTTTATGTAAATTGTCTACTTGAGTCTTATTTATTTTATCTAGACACTGCAGTAGTTGTGAATTAAAGTATTGGATTTCATGTATTTTGTTTTATGAGGAGATATATTATGTTGAAACTGGATTGTATTAAAGATTATATATATCTATGTGATGAGATTTTAAATTTAATCCAGTTGATATGGATAATATAATGATATTATGATTTTTATTTCCGCTGCATATTATATTTTTATTGTTATTGTGGCATGCTTTATTTTTTTTTTAGGCTTGCTACGGGTTCCGGATTCGAAAGAATTCCCGTTCCCTAGCCCCGGTCATGGCCCCTGTTTTGGGTCGTGACAATTATAATCTCTGAAATAGAACATACCACCTATATATATACAAGTACCCAAAACCAAAACTACAACATAAGAATAAGAATAAAAAAAAAGGAAAAATAAAAAAATTGAAAAAGATAAGGATAACAGAAAGTATGAAAAAAGGAAAAAATAAAAAAGAGAGAAAATTAAAAAAATAAATATAAGGATAAAATGAAAAATGAAAAAAATAAAGATAATATAAAATAAGAAAAATAAAAAATTAATTAAAAATAAGGATAACAGTAAATATGAAAAAATTAAATAAAAAAATTAAACAAAGAACAAAAGAAAAAAAATAAGGAGAAAAAAAGAAAAAAATAAAAAGGAGAGAAAAAAAAGTGAGAATGGAAAAAAAAAAAAGGAGAAAATACAAATAAAAAATAAAAAAGAGAAAAAATATAGAGAAAATAAAAATAAAAGGAACACAATAAAAATATAACCAATCCAAATTAAAAAATTTTAAAATAAAGAAAAAATGAAAACCAAGGAAAAATGGGCAAAATTGAAAAAAAAAAAAAGAAGTATAATTGAAAATAGATTAGGTAGACATGTAATTGATTAAAAAAACATAACAGTTTGATGTAAACCAACCACAAAAGTGCCATTTTTTTTTTGTAATTTTCTCAATTGTTTTCAATCTTAGTATTGTCCAAATAAGAGTGGCCCATTAATGGAAATCTTAAAGGGATTTTTTCATAAATGCTCCAAAACAAAAGTTACACTAAAAATATCACAAATTTTCTAAAATCGCGTGCCACCTTGACCAATTTTAATTACGTGAATGCCCCATCCTTCTCCCTTAGCTCAAAACACTTCCTCGTGTTTATACGTCAACTCCAATCCCTCTCTTTCAGCTCAAAAACACGTCCTTCACCTTTATCCCTCGCCTGCAATCACTCTACATCATATCAACAAACCAAAAAACTTATTTCTTAAAAGTTGAATCCATTCTCTTCTCTAAAAAAATGTAGAAATCATTCTTCAAAATCCACCTAAAAAATCCTTGATTTATTAAAAAACATACCTTTATTGATTTCTTGTAAAACCAAGCTTAACTATGCCTCCCTCACATTAATCGTCATTATTAATCTCTTGTTACAATTAAAACAACAAAAACAAACATCACCATGATTTCAAAAAAAAAAATCAAGAAGAATTCAACAACTATCACACAACCCAAACCTAGGAGTAATAACCTGGGCTAGGGAATGAGAATTTACAAGAATCCAGAACTCGTAGCAAACTTTAAAATATATAACTCAATAAAATAGAACTATAAATATGCTCAAAATTAAAAATTTTAATAATGAAGAAGAATCTCTTATAAATAATATATTAATAAAATATTTTACAATATTCAAAATACAACCACCATTAATAACATCCAGATAATACAATAAGTATATAATACTACTGCAACATTTACCAATATAAGGAAAAAGTAATTTAAAGTTTACATAGATCAACAAGAAAGGAAAGGGTCTGGCAAAGGGAACTACTATCGGAGGTCTGACAAGAAGGATCTTGAAAAATAATTGAGGAAGGTCAGACCTTATTGAGTGAATCATTATTATATATACGCATGCAACCTAAGGACACAAACATTCAAGCATCAGTATAATAATATTTATATATTTTTATTTATTTATTTTATACATGCATTCATATAGATGCTCAAAATCACATTTCACAACAACAATAAATGTAGTAAAATTTAGGTGGAGGACAAGAGTAAAACCCTAAAATATTTTGTAACCTCAATCATTGAACCTCACTAGCCAACATACTCATTTAATTCCAAAAATATTTATCTTCTCAAATTTTGACAGTGGAGAAGCCCCAAGACACTAAGTCAACTAAGCTCCCACAATATCACTGCAGGTATGATTGACCCCGAGACACTAGGTAAATTGAGCTTCCACAATCACACCACTCTCTGACCACAAATCTTAATAATCAATTTAATCATATCTCATATCAATAAAAATTTCATAGCCTAGTATCTAATGTACTGTTGTGCAACAACTCTAATGTAACCCACTAGGTGGCATGTTCTACAACTATCCTTCAAAATAACATTTCACAAATAAAATAATATATTAAATATGAACAACATTCAATTTTATATAAATAAATATTCACTTTTATTTATATGCAAACATAGCATAATAAAATTCATATTTATTTAAAATTGTGGATGCTAATATTATTTCTACATGCAATGCATACATATGATAATAACTCAAAGGTAGAGTGTGCTCCTCTAAAATGACTCAACTGGCCTGATCTTATAGGCCTCGACCTTGATGCAGCTATAGAAAAATAATAATAAAATAATTATGATAAAATCCTAATCTTATATATTCTTGATTCTAAAGAAAACTCAATTTAAGACTATACACTCATAAGAGACTCAAAACTAAACATAGACCCGATGTCACATTTTACGAGAAATCTACCAAAATTTTGGTAGAGTCTCCTTTGTAAAATGGACATCTCTCTATCAAAAGTAGAGTCATTCCTGCATGAAAGCACACTTCAGATATTCTCAAAAGCTCAACATCTCGGATTGGGTCTGTGAACTAGAATTCACGCCCAACCGAGAATCAATATTATAAAATACACAATAAAATAAGATAATTACCCAAATCACCAAAAATATCATAAAAATATTAAAGAAATTTATTTTCCAAATAAATACTAAAATTCTAGTTGTTAAATAATATTTTGCTAATAAAATTCATTAATGGAATTAAATTTCCATTTTACACATAAATTAGCATAAATTGTAAATAATTATGAAAATCACATATCAATATAATAAAAATAATAAAATGCTCATTTAGGCTCAAAAATAATAAATAAATTTATTTTTCATTTAATTTCCCAAAATAACTACTAAATAATTAAAAATTGGGAAATAATTATAAAAATTATTTTTACACTTTTATTAATAAAAATAGTCTAAAATAGCATAATTAACAATAATTTCAATTAAAATCAAATAATTCACCATTTTCTAATATTTTTTCAAAAATACATAATTATACATAATCTTTAAAAATTCATATTTAAAATCTAAATGTCCCCCAAAAAATATATACAGTTAACGATTAATCCAAATTTAATAAAACTATTGAAAATATAATAATCTGATACATAATTAAATAATAATTAACATTAAATAATCTCACACTTAAATTAATAGTTAATAAAAATCCAGGTTATAACAACAACCAAGAAAAGAAGAAGAAATTCAACATCAATAAAAAAATCAAAGGTAAGCATTCTCCTTAAGAATTTTCATTTTATACAATCATTGAATGCATGCAAACCAAGATCTTTTCTTAAATCAATCCATTCAAATGTATTAAACCTAGATCTATTCATAAACCCACCTAGATCTTCATTTTCTTTAAACTTTTTATCAACTAATTGATATGCAAAATAATGTATGAAATAAACAATGTATAAACCTTGATTTAATAAAAAACAAACCTTTATTGATTTCTTATTTCAATTTGGAATCCTTTCAGTTTACTTTCTATTTATGATACAATTAAATGACATTTGTGTCAAGTTCATTGGAAGATGAAAAAATAAACCAAAAAGTTTTCATTTTCAGTTTCTTGGTGTTTGTCTTAGTGTAGATGTTTAGGCTAAGCATGTGTTGTGGTTGCTTATGAATTTTTCTTTAAATTTCTTTAAATTTTTTTCTTTTTAATCACAAACAAAAAGTTGCTCAAGTTGCTCTATATCCACAATGTTTATTCATTGTTTTTGGATGCTTTGTATATGTTTGGTTGATGAAAAACTAAAGAAAAATAGAAGAAATCTAAGCATTGCAAGTATCAGTCAATATTTGATAAAGGTCGTAAGAGTATAGGGAAACACAACCTATTAGCACAGCTGCTCAAAGCCAAGATGATAAGGACTACACGGAGCCACCACTGGCACCACTTTTTGAGTCTGGCTAGTTGACTTCATGATCATTTTATAGAGCTTGAATTGCTAAGTTTATAACCACTTGCTTATTCTTGTACATCTCTCTTTTGACTGTTATGGGTGTCATTAAATCACCCATAAAATGTGGTACTGTTGGTATTCAAGGGATCACTTGGGCTTTTAGTGGCATGATATTAGCTCTTGTTTACTGTATTGCTGGCATTTGGGGTTCTTATACTATGCTCAAAACTAGTGAAGTGCTGAAATTTGTTTTAGCAATGTTTTTTTTAATCTTTGTCATAATAATATCCATATTATTATTATTATTATTATTATTATTATTATTATTATTATTATTATTATTATTATTGTTGTTGTTGTTGTTGTAAAGACCTAATTTTTAATTATTAATATTAAATGTAGATTATTAAGTTTAATTATTATTTTAATTAATTAGTGTGTAAACACCCGAATTTTGATGTTTTATGACATTAATTGGGAATTTAAATGTGAATTTTATTTTATTAATATTAAATTTAATTAATTTTATTAAATCAGTGTTAAAATTATAGTGTAAATAAGATTTTAATTTAATTTTAAGAGTATATATATATATATATATATATATATATAATTTTTGTAGTTGTACTTTGGTACTTTTTGGTTTAATTAAAAAAAAAACGTGCAGCATACTCCTCCCCATTTCTTTTTCCCCTCTTCTTCTTCTTCCCTTCCTCTTCTCTTCCACACTGTCACCATCAAACCACCATTGCCACCACCATTGCCGCCCATCGCCGGTCGCCACCTCCTCTCTTCCCTTCTTGGTTTCTTCCCTCTCGCTGGATTGCTTAGGAGCTTGCCGGCAATGTTTCCAACCACCTTAGACGACGATGTCAATCTCTTTCGAACACTCTCCCTCCAGGCTTCTGAACCCCTCCATCAATTTCTTTGATCCGTGCCTAGAGCAACTTCAATTTTGAGAAATTTGTTTTAGGTATTTTTAGTTAATTTTGTTAAATTGAGTTGTAATTTGATTTAATTAGATATAGTTGCTTTTAGATAATTTGATGTAGAGGTTGTGAGCTATCCATTTATGATTTTTATTCTTTTGAAAATTTTTATTTTTTCGAGTCTCGATTACTGTCATGCATTGTTCCAGGATTAAAATTTTTATATTTTTATTAAATTCTATATATTATGTTGATAAATCTTTGTGAACCAAGTTTTGTAAAATTATGTATAGAGTTTTTATTATAAATTTTTGAATGTTTATGCCAAAATTAAAATTTTTGGAAAATTAATTATATATTAGTAATTTTTACTAATTTATATAAATTGTTGATAATTATGATGTTTTAGACAGATTTTGAGTAATAATAGTATTAAAATAATTTTTATAATTTATTTCCTATTTTTAATTAAATTATATTAATTTTTAAAAAATAATAAGAACAATAAATTTATTTATTGTTTTTAAGCTAAAATAAGTTATTTGTTAATATTTTGATATATTTAAGTAAATTAAATAGTTATTTGCAATTAATGTTATTTAATTGTAAAATTTGAATTAAGTATGTTATTGACAAAATTTAAATATAAGCTAGAATTTTACTATTTATTGGAAAATAAATATGTTTTATGTTTCATTATGAAAATAAATGAATTTGTGGTATATAAATGAGATTTTTTGAATTTTTGCGATTTTAAAAAAGTTATATTATTTTATTATTTTTGAGAATTATGGTTCTCAGTTGGACATTTAGTGTAGTTATAGGGTCCAACCTGAGACTTAGTGATTGTGTGAATATTCAAAGTGTATTTTAATGCAGGAACGACTCTACTTTTAGTAGAGAGATGTCCATTTTATAGAGGAGACTCTACCAAATTTTCAGTAGATTTCTCATAAAACGTGAAATTGACATGAGTTAAATTTCTAGTTTTAGTTGACCTTGTGTCTTTGGGTGAGTCAATTTCGTCAATTCTATAGTTTTCATAATTTTTGAGAATTTTCATGAATTTATTTATTTTATTTTATGAGTATATTTTAAATAAATATTATTTATTTTAGAGAACTCCGAGATTCTAGCTGTAGCCCCAGGGCAGTAGAGCACGCATCGCCCGACACACTTAATTTATGAGTTAATTTTATGAAATGTGTGTTGCGTGTGCTTTTCAAATAATTAAATATAGTATAGAAATTATTTATGAATATATTTATATTGCCATATGCATGATCATTTCTTCTATATTTGCGAGTAGTAATTGAAAGTATGTTTAAAGGAAAATTATTTCATTATGTTTTATTTAATTATCATTTCATCATTTAATTATTCATTGTTTAATTAATTATTTAATTATTTATAATTTAAATTGATTTGGAGATAGTGGTAGAATGTGCTATCTATTGGGTGTCACTAGGACCACGTGCGTACGGGTAAAATCTCGGTTTATGTATAAATTGTGAAATATACTTAGTGGAGTATGTGCTCTTAGACAAGAGTAAATAGTTAGAGGTCGGTGGAGCTAGTGCTCTCGGGTCACAAAAAGGGATGTAACTCAGTTGAGCTTGTTTTTGGGACATCAATATGGAATAAGTGAAATGACTGTGGCGGTAACTCGGTTGAGCTTACTATCGGGATGGCAATCACTTGGATTAAAGAAAGACAAAAGGCTATTAGATAAATGGTTAGGTGTTCTACCAAACTTTCCATCAAAATAATTATTTTATATATTTTCTTATGGGGATTTCATATTAAATTGATTTAAGAGTTATAAATAGATTTTATTTAAATATTTTCATAAAAAGTAAATGATTATAATTATTTTATTTGCTCTTATTTTAAAAAGAGGTTTTAACAAATGTTTTTATAAAACAGCATGCATTTTATAGAATTAATTCACTTAGTGGGGTCTGATTCCCCTCAACTTATTTTTTTTAGGACCTCATAGTCAACTTGCTAGTGTTCCCTATCTGCGCTAGGTTCATTCTTCACTGGCTACGCTATGTATGTTGGATTGATATATGTATCGCATAACTAAATTCTAGACACCATAATAGTTATTTATAAACCTCGTGTTATTTGTATTCTGACTTGAAATGTTATTGTATTTGAAGAATATTATTATATGTATTTGGTACTGTGTATTTATTATAAGTTCATTGTTAAAAGTATTATTTTTATTTCGCAAAATTTTTTTAAGGCTTAATATAAGTTTTGGGTACTTTATGTATTTCGATTCTCTAGTGTCAGTCACATACCTTTCAGTTCGGGTTGTGACATAGTGTTAATTATTATTTGATTATTTATGAGGTTATTAATATTTGTGTAATTTTAGAACATTTTTTTAATTAATTGTTAAAGAGTATGTATGTATGTATGTATATATATATATATATATATATATATATTGTAATACCCTATATATATACCAATATTTACCTATATACACACATATATGCACAATAATATATTAATATATATATATATATATATATATATATATATATATATATATATATATATATATGTACATGTGAAAGAGGGACCAAAACCAAATCAAAAGCAAAACAAAAGAAAAAAAAAACAAAAGCAAATAGAGAAAGAAAAGGAAACGAAACAGAAGGAAGGAAGAAGCTTCCCGACCCCCTGCAACCTTCTCCTTCATCGTCCCTCACCATCTCTCCCTTCTTCTTCACTGCGCCGTTCGTCCTGCCACCACCAGAATCGCCATTGCCGCCGTGAGGAAGAGCTTCAGGTGGTGTTACTGTCACTGTTTCTCCTCTTCCACCTTCAGCCAAGCTTCCTCCTCACTGTTGGAGTTTGATCCAGCGCCACCCAAGCTTCCCCAACTTCCCTCATCATCTTAGGTGTCTGTCCAAGCTAAGAGCTGCCACTGCAACTCACCTCCGGCGCTGGAATTGAAGGTTGAAGGTGAGTTGCCCAGTGTTGTTTTTAGGTTGTTGTCAGGTTATTGGTCGATTTTGAATGTTGATTTTAGGTTGTTTTTGAGTATATGTTGGATTATGCTAATAAATTGCTTCAATTTAAATTTTTAAGTATTTTTCCTAATTTTCCTTAATTTATAGAATTTTTCATAATTTTTATTTAATTTTTTTAGTTGATTTATTGGGTTTTATTTGGTTTAGTTAATATAATTAAAGTAATTATAGTTAATTGTTCTTAGTATATTAATTTTATTTTAGGTTTTAGAATTTTTGTGTTAAGTAGAGGTTTATGTAAATTTTAGGTATTTAATGAGTAATTATGTTAATTTCGAAAATTATGGTTAAAAAATTATGAAATTTTAATAATTGAGGTTATTAGTGAATGTTATTAATTTTAGAACTCAAATTATAATTTTTGTGATTTTTATACTATTTTTTTTATAAATATTTTTGAGTTTATGCCAAATCTGATTTTTAGGTTAAATAATATTTTTGGGAGAAAATTTGTTGGTTGATTAAATGTTTTAATTATATTAGGAATTATTTTTAGTATTAATAGCACATTATGTAATTTATGTATTTTAGGGGTAAAAATTGTAATTTTACGCTAAACATAGTTAAATATATATTTTAATTAGTTTTATTAATATTTAAGGGGTTTAGACAATTTTTATAAATTAATTGGTATTTTTACTTAAGTAGTATAAATTTTAAATATTAAATTCCAAATATTATATATATATACATAATACATTATAATGGTTTTAAATTGGGTTATAATTATATTTTGATGAAGGAACACAAATTTAGTTGTTTAATTTTGAATAATTGAGATTTTATATATTTTTAGCTATTTTTTTTGTATATGTGTATGTGAAATATGCATTTTGAAAAATAAATATTATTAATTCTTGATATTTTATTTAGTCGTGATCTCGATCGAGGCTAAATGTAGATTTAGGAGCCCGACTCGAATGTGGATGTTTATGGATATTAGAAGTGCATTTTATGCAGGTCTGGCTCTACCTTTGGTAGAAAGATGTCCGTTTTACATAGGAGACTCTGTCGAAATTTCGGTATATTTTTTTTTCTCGTAAAACACAATATTCGTAAAATTTCTACTGTTAGTTAGGTTATATCCAGTTTATCGAGTCTTGTCCAGTTTTCCTCGAGTTAGCCTAGAATTTCATTGTTTTGTTGATTGTTGATTTCGATTCCATAGTCATGTCTTAAAAGTCGATTTGTTATTTTTCTTCTAGAGCATATTAGAGCAGAAGCTGTGAGACCGAGGCAGACGCGTGGTCCTCAACCTTCGCATTCATCTTGTAAGTCAATAGAACGATATGTGCGTGTGTTTATTTAAAGAATGCATGCGCTCATATTTTTATTATATTGATTATATGATTTATTTACCTTAATGTTGTTATTTAAGATTTAAATGCATTTTATTTATTTAAAAATCGATTTTGAGAAATTTTAGTAGAACAAGCTACCTGGTGGGCTTCACCAGGACTATGTGCACATGGTAGAGATTGAGAGATGGATCCATAATATATATGATTGGTGAATGCTAAACTGGGACGGGTGCCTCGGTAGAAGCCTTTGCTCTCAAGGACCGCCAGTGATTGTAAGGTTGATAATGGACTGGGATGGGTGCCTCGGTCGATGCCTTTGCTCTCGGGGACCGCCAGTGCTATATATTGGGATTAAGTGAATGACTACAACTTGGTGCCTCGGTTGATGCCTTGCTCTCGGGGATCGGTAGTCTAGTTGGAATAAGTGGGCCCAGTTGGCCATGTAGATTTTTGGGTTTAGGGTTCTACCGAGATTTTTCAAAAGCTATAAATATATACTATAAATTATTTTTACTATAAACATATAGTTTTTAAAAAGGTTTTCAAACTGTACAGCTCTTTTTATTGACTTACTTAGTGAGGTCTAATTCCCCTCAATTTTTTTTTAGGAGCTTGGGAGTTCGACCTCAGACTACCTCCACGCCAGGTTTCTTCTTCATCGGCTATTTTATGTAGGTCATTGTAAGTTGTACTGTGTGTTAATCTAGTTTGCTGTAGTAGTATATGTACTAAGAGTTGTATGTTTTAAGTATATTGTGTAGTTATTTGTACGAACCACGCTTATGTATAAAGATTTAAGTTTAATTTATAATATGTGATGTTGAAGCACGTTTTATTTAGCACTTGAATTTGTTTATTTTTTTTTAGAAAAATCAGTTTGATAATGTGTTCTATTTTAAAATAAAGTTTTTACATTGTAAGGTGTTGTTTATCTTTTCTTTAAGGCTTACTACGGGTTTCGGGGGCCTTATGTCTTCCCATTCCCTAGTGCCGGTCACGTGCCCTTGGGTTCGGTCGTGACATATATATATATATACAAGAACATTTTTTCTCCTTCATTTTCTTTCCCTCCCTTTCTTTTCTTTTGCCTTTTCTTCCTTCCTCTTCTTCTTCCCCACATAGCACCACCCACCACCATCACTGTTGGCGTCAACCACTGCCACCTCAGCCTCACTGTCACCATGCCAGACTACCGCCATCCCCTCCCTCTTCCTTCCGCCATCGATCGCTAGCTCCCTCTCTCCCTCTTGGTCTTTTCGTTGCCAGTGGGGAGAAGAGCACGCCGACGCCTCTTCTGGCCACTCCAGTTGCCACTATTGGTCTCAAATGACTCCCCTCCCTCCTGGCTTCTAAACCCCTCCATCAATTGCTTCGATCCGTGACGAGAGTGATGTCAATTTTAGGTAATTCAATTTTTAGGTATTTTGTTAAATTGATCTTTAATTCAGTTTAATTAGATATAGTTGTTATTTAATGAAATGATGTGAAAATTGAAAGCTTGCTAATTATCATTTTTATTTATTTTTCTGAATTTTTTGGGTTCGGTTACTGTTCTGAGCTCAAAAAATTTTTATATTTTTAATAAATTCTATATATTATGTAAATTAAACTTTGTGAAGAAAGTTTTGTGAAATTATGTGTAAAATTTGAGATATGAAGTTTTAAAGTTTATGTATTAATATGTATTTTTGGAAAATTATTAGAAATCGGTGAATTGTTTAATTTTAATTGAATTTATTGTTAATTATTTTGTATTAGATAAATTTTTAAATAATAAAAGTATAAAAATAATTTTCATAATTAATTTTCAATTATTAGTTAATTAGTAGTAATTTTGGGAAAATAAATGAATAATGAATTTATTTGTTATTTTTAATCTTAAATGAATCATTTTTTATGATTTTTTTATTAATTATTTGAGTAATTTAAATAACTATTTATAATTTGTGCTAATTTGGTAGTAAAAATGGAAAATAGATTTCATTAATGAGATTTTGTTATAAATTAGAAATTCTATTAATTACTTAGAAATAAATTTCCCTTATATTTTTATTTTATATAAATAAATTAATTTGCATTAGTCAACTACATTCTTATAAATTATTAGTGATTTGAGATAAATTATATTATTATATTTTATATATTATTTTATATACTATTCTTATAAATTATTATGGTTCTAGGTTGAGCATAAGTGTAGTGTGGGACCCAACTCAAGTTTTTGAGTTGTAAGATTGTTAGAAGTGTTGTTTTTATGCAAGATCAACTCTACTTTGGTAGAGAGATGTGTCACGACCCAAAACAGGGGCCATAACCGGCGCTAAGGAACGGGAATTCTTTCGAATCCGGAACCCGTAACAAGCCTAAAAATAAAATAAAACATGCAATAGCAATAACAATATATAATGCAGCGGAAATAAAAATCATAAATATCATAATAACATATGCACCAACTGGATTTAAATCAAATCCTCATCATTTCATATATATAAATCTTTGAATACAAATCCAGTTCAAATACAATACAACATCTCTTTAAATATTTAATGACTACTGCAGTGTCTAGATAAAATAAATCCAAGACTCAGAGAAGCAGTTTACACAAAGAAGCCGGGGCGGAAGAAATCCGACGTACAGGCCTGCTACTGAGGTCTGAAGAAGATGACTCTCCTGAAAATAGTCAACGGAGGGGAGTCAGACCTCACTGAGTGAATTACTATAATATATATACATGCATACTAAATGACAATGCATACAGTCAATAATACATATCTAATATGTATATATATAGGCAATACACACAGATGCAATAAAATCATTTTATATTTATTTTACTGAAATTCAGCATTTGTGAAGGATCAAATAGAACCCTATGATATCGAAACCTCAATCAGTGTTAGACAACACTCTAGCCATATAGGCTCACTTAATCCAAATATATCCACTTAATCCATTTAGACAGTAGACTGGCCCCGAGACACTAAGTCAACCGAGCTCCAGCAGTCTGACTGCCAGTGTGATTGGCCCCGAGACACTTGGTCAACCGAGCTCCAGCAATCACACCCAAATCACATCTCACACATCAAATAATCATAACCAATCAATATCCATAAATAGGTTAGTAATATAGCCTATCTGCTATAAGCGCACCGGTACGTACTCGGTCCTAGTGCTGCCCACTAGGTAGCACGTTCTATTGATATCCTTCATCAATAAATATAAAACATCCATTCACAAATAAATGATGCATGAATTTAAATAAAATAACAATATAAACCATATATATATACCGGAAATATACCAAAAGTAAACCAGGTATATTTCAAGTATATACGTCAAATGAATCCAATCAAATTATAAGTTAAGCTAGAAATATATTTAAAAACATTTTAAATATAATATATTAACAAAACATGCATATAATTTATTATATACCAAAAATAAACCAAAATAAACTAAATATAAACTTAAGTAATAATCAAATTATTTATGCATATTTAATCAAAATAAAACATGTATTTCTAAATCATGCATCCTAAGCATATATATATAAAATAGCAACTCACACTTAGTGCGCTCCTCGAGATGGGTCCGACGGGCCTGGTCCACTAGGCCTCGGTCTCGGCGCAACTAAACAAACAATAACGACAAAAATCAGAATAAACCTAACAGAAAATCCTATAACTCGATCTAGAATATTAAACACAGAATTGAGATTAAGGTTCGACCGGATATCACGTTTTACGAGAATTCTACCGAAAATTCGGCAGAATCTCCCCTGTAAAACGGACATCTCTCTACTCAAAGAGTAGAGCCGACCTTGCAAAGAAACACACTTTGAAAATAAATGCAAAATTTACACTCACAACCCCTCGGTCGGACTCCAAACTACAGTTTACCGACTGGGGTCCACAATCACAGAACAATTTCAGAAATACCAAAAATATCCTTATAACCTAGAAATTCATTTTATAAGTAGAAATTACATAATTAACCTTAAAACACTGTAAAAACCGATAAAAACTCATTTTATTAGAAAAATCGTATTTTATATATATAATTGAAAATAATTCACGAAAAATAGTTTTAATTAGTTAAAAATACTAAATAATTTGTAGAAATCATTTTTATACCTTAAATAACTATTAAAACCGATTAAATTACATTTTTAGCCAATTTAGGATAAAATTACCAAAATACCCCTATATATATAAATATACTAAAATTACTTCAAAAATTCACCAAAAATAGTATAATTATCCAAAATTAATTTTCTCAATATATTTATCAATAATATCAATAATTAAACTCAATTAACCAATTAATTTCAATTAAAAACATAATTAACCCTAATTTTCCAAAATTACATAAACTTAAATAATTCAAAATAAATACATAGAAATTCATAAAAATTCCAAATAAATTCCCATAATTCATTTCAACACCTATAATTACCATAAAACACAATTTCATAATTTATTTAATTAATTTCCAAAAATTAGAAAATAATATTAAAATATTCAAAAATCAAAATAATCTCCAAAAATTCCACAAAAATTCATACATTTAGATTAAGCTACTAGGATCAACATTTGTGAAGGGAATTTTCATGAATCAAGAAATTTGAAGTTCAAAAAAATCAAAAACCTAATGTGGCCGAAATGCAAAATTTACACTCACAACCCCTCGGTCGGACTCCAAACTACAGTCTACCGATTGGGGTCCACAATCACAGAACAATTTCAGAAATACCAAAAATATCCTTATAACCTAGAAATTCATTTTATAAGTAGAAATTACATAATTAACCTTAAAACACTGTAAAAACCGATAAAAACTCATTTTATTAGAAAAATCGTATTTTATATATATAATTGAAAATAATTCACGAAAAATAGTTTTAATTAGTTAAAAATACTAAATAATTTGTAGAAATCATTTTTATACCTTAAATAACTATTAAAACCGATTAAATTACATTTTTAGCCAATTTAGGATAAAATTACCAAAATACCCCTATATATATAAATATACTAAAATTACTTCAAAAATTCACCAAAAATAGTATAATTATCCAAAATTAATTTTCTCAATATATTTATCAATAATATCAATAATTAAACTCAATTAACCAATTAATTTCAATTAAAAACATAATTAACCCTAATTTTCCAAAATTACATAAACTTAAATAATTCAAAATAAATACATAGAAATTCATAAAAATTCCAAATAAATTCCCATAATTCATTTCAACACCTATAATTACCATAAAACACAATTTCATAATTTATTTAATTAATTTCCAAAAATTAGAAAATAATATTAAAATATTCAAAAATCAAAATAATCTCCAAAAATTCCACAAAAATTCATACATTTAGATTAAGCTACTAGGATCAACATTTGTGAAGGGAATTTTCATGAATCAAGAAATTTGAAGTTCAAAAAAATCAAAAACCTAATGTGGCCAAAATGCAAAATTTACACTCACAACCCCTCGGTCGGACTCCAAACTACAGTCTACCGATTGGGGTCCACAATCACAGAACAATTTCAGAAATACCAAAAATATCCTTATAACCTAGAAATTCATTTTATAAGTAGAAATTACATAATTAACCTTAAAACACTGTAAAAACCGATAAAAACTCATTTTATTAGAAAAATCGTATTATATATATATAATTGAAAATAATTCACGAAAAATAGTTTTAATTAGTTAAAAATACTAAATAATTTTTAGAAATCATTTTTATACCTTAAATAACTATTAAAACCGATTAAATTACATTTTTAGCCAATTTAGGATAAAATTACCAAAATACCCCTATATATATAAATATACTAAAATTACTTCAAAAATTCACCAAAAATAGTATAATTATCCAAAATTAATTTTCTCAATATATTTATCAATAATATCAATAATTAAACTCAATTAACCAATTAATTTCAATTAAAAACATAATTAACCCTAATTTTCCAAAATTACATAAACTTAAATAATTCAAAATAAATACATAGAAATTCATAAAAATTCCAAATAAATTCCTATAATTCATTTCAACACCTATAATTACCATAAAACACAATTTCATAATTTATTTAATTAATTTCCAAAAATTAGAAAATAATATTAAAATATTCAAAAATCAAAATAATCTCCAAAAATTCCAAAAAAATTCATACATTTAGATTAAGCTATTAGGATCAACATTTGTGAAGGGACTTTTCATGAATCAAGAAATTCGAAGTTCAAAAAAATCAAAAACCTAATGTGGCCGAAATTGAAAATTCGAAACCTAAGCAAATCAAGACCAATTCAGCTCAAACCAAAGCTAGAATCACACTCACCAGAGCTCAAGGAGAAGAAAGAGACTGGCGGTGTCAAAAACGGTGGTCAGAATCGTGAGGTGTAAAGAAATTGCAAACTCTCAGCTTCCAACCAAAAACCGACCTCCAGACGCCGGAAACGGCTGCTACAGGCGGTGAGGAAGGCTAGGGAAGGTGGTGGCACACCAGACGGCATAGCAACGGCGAGGAATTGGCAGTTGCAGTGATCAGACGGCGATGGGGAAGTGATCAGGGAAGAAGAGAGAAATCGGGGGCAAAAGTGTAATTTTCTAAAAAATTTGATTTTTGACATATTATATGTATATATATATACTTTATACTATATATTAAAATAATATTAAATTACACACATTAAATATACACCACACACTTAATATTTAATATTTTAAAATTTAATATTAATTAAAAATAATTAAATAACAATAAAATAAATAAACAATTAATAAAATATTAGGGTAATATTAATTAAACCCTAATTAAATAAATAAGTACACATAGGCTTTATTTATTATTTTAAAAATACGTATGAGTTCATGCAAGTCCGAAAATATATTTAAAATAATTAATAATAAATTATTTACATGAAAATTTCCCCGAAAATAAAAGTCTCGGGAAAATTTTACGTAAAGCACTGTAAATAATACACAATAATTAAAATAGGTTTTAAATACATATCAACTCGTAAAATATCATAATATATATACAAAAATTATTAACACTGCATATCCCGATACAATATTAAAATATTTAAAAACACGGGATATTACAAGATGTCCATTTTGCAGAGAAAATTCTATCGAATTTTTGATAGATTGCTCATAAAATATGACATCGGTATATGCTAATTTTGAGTTTGTATAACATTATGTCTTATATCGACTCTGTAATGACCATTATTTTAAATAACATAAATATATTTTTGGATTTGCAATGTTAATAAAAAAATTTAATTTAATTTATATATTAAAATTAATTATGTATATTTTGCATTTATCTTAGTTTAAAAAAGTTTATTTATGTAAAGTAATTTATTTGAGAGCTCTATTATTTAAAAATATTAAAGACATTAATAATACTATTGTCACTATTATTATTATTATTATTATTATTATTATTATTATTATTATTATTATTATTATTATTATTATTAGCATGCATGTACATTATTTTATTTTAATTGTCATTATTTTTAAATACCATTATTATGATTATTTCTATTGTTATATATAATTATTTTAAACTAGGGTTATTTTATTATTGTTATGTGTTAGGTAGGTGTATATATATATCTATATATATATTGTGTGGCTTATGTTAAGTGGTATATACACACACACACACACACACACACACATATAGATTGTTTTACCACACTTAAAACAAGTGACATTTTTAAGATTGGTTTTCTTGGCTTTATCTAGTTTGGGTTTCTTATAAGTCTTTATGTAGGGTTTTTTGTAGTAAACTTCTTCTCTATCGTTTCTCTTGTTAGGTTTCCTATATTCAGAGGAAAATTTCCTAGATGAAATTTTTAAGGATTTCTTACTGCAATCTTCCTTACATGAAGGATTTTAAGTGATACTATAGTCAAATTGTTTACAAAAAGATCCTAGCTATTGTTTAGTCTTTTTTTATTTCTTTTTTAAAATGCTTTTGAAGTTTTAAATCCTAACAAATTTTAAGACCTTCTCATTGAGCAGTACTAATTAGTTCACCATAGGTAAGGTAAGTTGGTTGTAAGGAATGATATGGGTTCCAAAAGACTGTCTAATGGTATTTTTAACACGTTCTCCTAACAGGGTAGGTAGACTAACAAGAAACTTTTCTTTCCAAAATGGTTGATTGGAATCTTCCCTAAGCATAACTCTAGTAAGAAAGGTTGACCTATACCATTGGAAGTCATTAAGATTTTTGCACCTAAGGTTGGATAAAAGGTTATCATTTTTATCTTTAAGGTGAGAATAGTCTCCTATAAAATGAAGTGCTATAGTTAATATGAGAGTAGAAACAACATCCTGAATGGGGTTTCCTATTTGGTCAAGAATAGGTATTCCTTCATCGTCTGTTCAGAGAGCACGAAGAATTTATTATTGTTGTTCTTTGGTAAGATGGTAATCCCACCAACCTTTTAGTTGGCCAGAAAAACCATCTATAATAAGCTCAGCAACAGATCCATCAAAGATTCCTATTTGGGCTTTATAAGCATTGGAGGCCATGGTCATTTGCTAAAGGAAATTAAGAATTTGATATTCAAACATCCTATTTATATTCCATTCATAGACAGAATTGGCACTAAACTTAGGCTGAATAAGAGTATTGGGTTGATTATCTAACTCAAGTTTAGGAAGTCCAGTCTGGATATATCCAAGGCCAATGAAGTTTAACTATTTTAGGGGATTGTTCTTGAAAAGCATTAGTTTCAGAAGAAGAGGAATTTATATCTTTATCGAGAACACTAACAGTTTGGTTGACAGAAAGAGGAGTATTAGGGACAATTAGGTATTTATATCTCAAATAATAATATAATATTAATAAAAAAAATCCAAATTTTCCATAATTCCACATAAAATGGTAAAATTTACTTTTATATACTCAAATAGCTTAAATATATATTAAAAATAATTAAAAATCCATTTAATCACCAAAATAGTAAATAATATATTATTTGAATATAATTTTTGAAAATTAGTATTAATTAGTTAAAAATAGTAAATCATTTATAAAAATCATTTTAATACCCGATATAATTCTAAAATCATCTAAAACATAGTATTTAACTATAATTTCCACAAAAATATACAATTAACTCATAAATACAAAATTCACAAAATACAAATAATATTCTCAAAAATTATATAAATTCACTAAAAATTATTTTAATAATTCTAAAATTATTAACTCAAATTATTAACGCTAATTTAACTAAATTTTCATTAAAACTGATTAATTAACATAATTATTAAAAATTCAATATTTAATATTAAAATAATAAAAAGTTACCCATAATTCAAAAAAAATAAAAAAAAATATTTTTGAGAAGCTAAAGTTGCCAAGATCAACATTTGTGAAGCAAGAATTCATGAATCAATCAATATCAAGTTAAAAAAAACCCTAAAACACATAAATTAAAAATTGAAGATAACTTAAAATCAAAGGGATTTGAGCTCAAAAGGAGCTTGGAAATGGATTCACTGAAGCTTGGTGGTCCAAATGAGTCTGGTACGATGTCTGGAGGCTTCTTGACAAGTCACAGTTGCTGCATCTCCGGCGAGCTCTTCGGTAAGCTGAAGGTGGCTGGCAATGTCTGGGAGAAACTGGAGGTGGTGGTGGTCGCTGGTGGTGGTTGTGGCGGCTCTAGTGGCGTAAGGATGGGTTTCAGGAAGAAGAATAAGAAGAGAGGAGAGAGAAAAAGCTTTGACCCATTTTTTGACCTTTTTTTATTTAATTATGAAAAGACTAAAATGCCCTTCAATCTAAATTAATAATAATAATAATAATAACTTTAATGCATTTACAAAATAAAACCCTTAAAATAAATTATTTTACATAAACAATTTCTTAGAATAAAATAAATAAATAATATTAGCAAATAACAATAGTAATATATAAATAAAATTTAAAATTTATTAACACTACATATCTCATAATAGTTTAATATTATTTAAAATACATGGTCATTACAATTTTCCCTCCTTATAAGAATTCTTCCTCGAATTCAAAGAAAGGAACAAAAACAAGAATCATCGAGGAAATAGGTAAGGATAAGAAGCTCGCATCTCAACTTCAGTCTCCTAAGTGTGCTCCTCCACGTTGTTGCTTCACCACAACACATTGACTATCATAATCTACTTTGAAAGCAACTAATGAACTTGATAGTCTACAATCATGACTGGTTCCTCCTCGTACATCAGGTCTTCATTCACTTCCACATTATCAAACTATAACACATGTGAAGGGTCTAAAATATATTTCCTCAGTATCGAGATATGGAACACTAGATGCACTTGAGAAAAATTCAGAGGCAAAGCCAACCGATATGCAACCATGACCACTCTCTCTAGAATCTCGAATGGTCCAATATATCTCGATGCTAGTTTTCCCTTCTTGCCAAATCTCATCGCACCCTTCATCAAAGACATATTCAGGAACATATAGTCTCCAACCTGAAATTCCACATCTCTACATCTCAGATCCGCATAGCTCTTATGTCTGCTAACTGCGGTCTCTAATCTCCTTATGATCATAATAACCTTCTCAGCGGCATCCTAAACCATCTCAGGTCCAGTCAACGCCCTCTCTTCAATCTCATCCCAACTTATAGGGGTTCTACACTTTCTTCTATACAAAGCCTCATATGGTGTCGTCCCAATACTGCTATGGTAGCTGTTATTATATGCAAACTCCACAAGCAGCAAATGATCATCCCAGCTACCTCCTAGATCCAATACACACATCCTCAACATATCTTCGAGTGTTTAGATCGTCCTTTCAGACTGAGCATTTTTCTAAAGGTGAAAAGCAATACTGAAATCAAGCCTGGTGCCTATCGCTTCCTGTAACTTCTGCCAAAAATGAGAGGTAAACACTGAACCTCTAGCAAATATAATGGATACAAGTACTCTGTGAAGGTACACTATATGTTTAACATACAGCTTCACCATTTTAGCTATAGAATAAATGACTTTCACATACAAGAAATGAGCAGACTTGGTTAACCTGTACATAATCACCCAGATGGAATCATATCCATCCTTAGAACGAGGGAACCCAACCACAAAATCCATAACGATTCTCTCCCATTTCCACTCAGGAATAAGAAGTGGCTAAAGCTTCTTAGAAGGCTTTTGATGTTCAGCTTTAACTTGCTAACATGTCAAGCACTTAGCAACAAAATCAGCTATATCCTTTTTTAGTCCATCCCACCAGTACAAGTCTCTGATACTGTGGTACATCTTAGTGACACCTGGATGTACGTTGTAGGCTATACAATGTGCTTTCTCAAGGATCTCTTCTCTCAAATTATTCACATCAGGAGCACAACCTACCACTGATCCATAAAACACCATCCTCATTAAGTGTGAAGTTAGTGAACTTCCCTACACGAATATTCTCTGCAAGCTATGATAAAATAGGATCTTAGGCTTGAGCTGCCTTAATCCTATCTCTCAACACTGATTGAACTCTGAACTGAGCTAACAATCCACTAAATTTATTAATCTTCATTATCAAACCTTAATCCACTAACTAGTGCAACTCTCGGATTAACAATCTTCTCTCCATATTGATGTGAGCAAGACCACTTGAGGACTTCCTACTCAAGGCATCCACTACCATATTAGCCTTGCCTAGATGATAGAGAATCTCACAATCATAGTCCTTTAAGAGTTCTAACCATCTCTTCTGCCTCATATTTAGATCTCTCTACTGAAAAATGTACTTAAGGCTCTTGTGATCTGTGAAAATCTCATAAGTCACCCTGTACAAATAATGTCTCCAAATATTGAGAGCAAAGATCACTATAGCCATCTCTAGGTCATGGGTAGGATAATTCTATCCATGCTTCTTCAACTACCTTGAAGCATAAGCTATCACCATACCATTCTGCACTAACACACAACATAGGCCAACTCTAGAGGCATCACAATACATAATGAATTTATCTACTCCATTATGCAAAGCCAAAACTAGAGTTATGGTCAATGAAGCGGGTTAGAATTATATACCCTAGTCTCTAGGACTTAGATAAAGCAAGTAGGGTGTTGAACAATAGGATTTGTAAATTTTATATTAACCAAATAGATACTAAGATGGATAGGCAATATATTAATAGTAAAAATTGTTGGATTACTCTAATTATACTTATTAACTACTAACTATACTAATAATTCAAATTATTCTAAATATCAAATTAAATATGATTTATTAGAAATAAAATTTTGAATTAGTCAAAGAATTATAATAAATAATGAACACATAGAATGAATGGAGAATATGACCTAAAATCCTTAAGAGCAACTGTCGTTGTCAAATAAGGGTATTTCCATCTAGAGTCTATAAGTACCCGCCATATCATTATAGAGATAAACAAAACCCATGAAGTTCCTTACTAATTCTTTGACCCCTCAAAGTGGATTTCTTATCTCCAGGTACTTTCCTAACCTTTAAGTGAATTCAATTGCTTTTCCACCAAATTGTTCCAACTGTCATTGTGAACAATTTGACTAACACATCATATATAGTGATCAAGCACATAAAACTCAATTAAATACTCAATTGAAAGCAATTCATTCATGCGCTATAAAAAGATATAATTCATTGATTCATTCTTCCTTGCAATTCTAACAAACAAAGGCTTAGCCAAGATACATGATCAAGCAACAACAAAAGAAAACTAAATATAAAATAGAAAAGGGAAAAGAATAGAGAAGATAAAACCCTTTTTACTAAGTCTTGATACTTGATGTAAAATCTTTCTTCTTCTTGGCTTTGTCTTTTTTAATAACTCTAATACAAACTAAATAATTTTGTAATGTCTATTTGTCTAAAAGAAAGAAATCTATCTATTCTTTATTATCCTCCTCTCCTTCTTCTTTCTTTAATCATCTATTTATAGGTCTCACAAGTGATTAGAAAGGACTAGAATCTTTAGAGTTGGAAAGGCACCACTTCATGAAAGGTCACCTTCTTTTGCAAAAACTGTAACTTCAAAGGTAATTTTTTCCATTAAAATTACATTAACTCTCGAATGTTCCTTCATAAAAGATTTATATCTCTAAGTTATCTTTCTAGAGCAACTTGAATCATTAAATTTTAATATCTATAGAAGAAGTTATGACCAAAATACTAAAACTGCTCAAATCAGAATGTTCTAGATCATTAGTCTCTGTGCCGAGTCATGACATGGTACGAAGTTGTCACAACAGCTCTCTATGTCGAGTCATGCCAATGGTAATGATTTGTGACAGTCTTCAAGTGTCCAAAATTAAGTCCTTTTGCTCCTTAACTTGTTCTAATAAACTCCAAGTCTTTTCCAAGCATGAATTAAGCTTAAAACATGTATATAACCTACATAATAAACCATAAAGATAAAAGAAGTGAAAATAATAGCTTTATAGCCAAATAAACACACTAATCATAGAAAAATAAATGAAATTAAGACTAAACTACCCTAAAATACAAAACATATTTGCATTATATCAGTCAACTTCTCCTTCAGTAATTGGAAACTGTTCTCACAAGCATCTAACCACTTAAAATTCACATTCTTCTGAGTCAAGCGAGTTATAAAAGCTGCAACTCTAGAAAAATCCTACACAAATCTCCTATAATACCCAACTAAACTCAAAAACTATGAATCTCTATGACTGTTGTCAGTCTAGGCCACTCAAACACTACCTCAATCTTCTATGGATCAACCTGGATACCATCTTTAGACACCACGAGTCCAAGAAATGCAACACTCTCCAACCAAAAATCACACTTAGAGAATTTAGCATAAAGTTGATGTTCTCTCAGTGTTTGCAGTACAATCCTCTAATGATATATGTACTCCTCCATACTCTTCGAATGCACCAGTATATCATTAATGAAGACTACCATAAACTGATCCATAAATGGTCTGAATACCCTGTTCATCAGATCCATAAAAGCAGTTGGTGCATTAGTCAACCCAAATGACATCATCAAAAACTCATAGTAGCCATATCAAGTGCGAAATGCCATTTTAGGAACATCGGCTTCATTGATCTGCAACTGATAATAACCCGACCTCAAGTTAATCTTAGAAAAGAACTGTGCACCTTGAAGCTGATCAAATATATCATCTATCCTCAGGAGAGCATACTTATTCTTCATGGTCACTTTATTCAGCTCTCTGTAATCTATGCATAGTCTCAGGGTACCATCCTTCTTCCTTACAAACAAGACTGGTGCACCCTAAGGAGAAATGTTAGGTCCGATGAAACCCTTATTTAGCAATTCCTGCAACTGCTCCTTCAACTCTTTCAACTCTGCAGGAGCCATTATGTAGGGCAACATCAAAATAGGAGTAGTGCCTAGAACCACATCTATACAGAACTCAATCTCTCTATAAGTTGGCAAACCTGGAAACTCCTCAAGAAAAATATCAGGAAACTTACAAGCAATAGGAACATCTGTAAGTGACAACTTCTCCACTAAAGTATCACTGACTAATGCTAAATATCCCTAACAACCTTTCCTCGGTATCTTCCTAGTTGTGATAGTGGAGATGAGATTCTGAGGTGCAAAACTCTTATCACCCACAAACTTAAACTCTTATTCATCAGGAATTTTGAAAATCACCTCTTTTCTTTGACAATCCACAACGACATAGTGCTAAGATAACCAATCCATAACCAAAATCATATCAAACTCCATTACATCTAACAACACTAATTTTGTTAGCAATTCTCTACCTCCAACAAACACTAGACAACCAGAAAGAACAACGTCGGTGTCCAATAAATCGCTTAGAGGAGTGGCGACAGATAAAGAAAAAGCCATCCTTGAAGCTTGCCAACACGATTTTAAAGAAAAACAGGGGATACAAAGGAATGTGTGGCACCTAAATCAAACAAAACCCAAGCATCTAAGTAATAGAGAAGAATAAATCTTGTAACGACGGCAATAGATGCCTGAGCATCCTGCTGAGTGAGATGGAAAACCCTAGCCTGACCTCGACCTCCCTGCTGACTGGTGGAAGCCTGGCTAAAACCTCTGGCTCTGCCTCTAGTACCTCTACCATGCCCCTACTGGGCTACAATCTGAGTCAAACTCGGATGTTGAGCTAGAGGCAATTGAAAAGGAGTTGGTGTTACACTAGCAATTGACTGTTGCATAAACTACAAAATCTATTGTGGCTAAAATCCAGAATATGGACATAATATGGTAAAATGTCTTGTCTGTCCGCATCTAAAGCATGTCAGCGATGCTATATAATAGGGTCCCTGATAGACTCTACCATAATTTGACGAGTGTTAGCTGTTGATCTTGTACTGTCGTATCCTAAACTCCGACCACTACTATTGCTGCTGGAAGTACCAAAACCAAATCTGATAGGCCTATGCTATCCCCCATAACCATGCCTCCTACTAATATGATATCTCAACTGCTGCCTTTGACTCTATTGTATCGAGCCTCCCTGCTAACTATTGGAACCAATATGGAAAGTTAAATATGGAGTAGTCTAGAATCCTCCTGACTGAATACCCAACTAATAGTAATCAGGCATAACTCCTTACCTGACTAGTCTTAACTCTATCTCCTTGGCCAAATCTATCACTAACTCTAGAGTAAGGCCCGCAGTAGGCATCCCAACAAATATAGAACCCAGACCAGTGACATACATCGTGATAGCAAAATATCGATCTCACATTAAATCCTCTGTGTATTTGCAAAGTCAGAGAAACTCTTTAATGTAGTCCTTGACAAATTTGTCACCTCTGGTGATGCTCATCAGCCGAAGTCTATAACTCATCCTTAGTGGCTCTCGATAGAATCTCCTCATAAATCTCTCTCTGAACTATGTCCAAGATATCGTAGTCATGTATGGCTAAATCACCTGGATGAACCAATCTAAGGATGGCCCCTTTACAAATAACTCGACGATCATGATCCATTGGTAATCGGTGTGAGCAGTCTAAGTCCTCATCTCAATAGTGTGTAGAAAGTCTAACGGATCTGATGTCCCATTAAAGGCCATCATGCTGACTCTTGCATAGAACAAAGCTGCCTCAGGGTCAGACATAACCTGTTGATAGGCAGGCTATATCAGCGGTACAACTGGAGGTATAACAACTTCCTCGTATTTTGGCTCTACAGGTTCCTTATCCTGTAGCTCTTGCTGTCTACGGCGACCTGCCACTCCTTGAAGTCTACCTCTAACTTGACCTTTGTGCCTCACTGGCGGCTTTGTAGGTAAAACCTCATCCTGAAAGGACTCATCATCCTCGGCCTCAACAACCGGTGGAGTGACACGCGCTCGCCTCCTCATTATGAAAAGACAAAACTAAAGAGATTCAGACAAAACAGACAATCTAGCGGTTACGCGGAATACTAAATCAAAGAAAACTTATCGAAGACATACTTAAACCTAATTAAACTGTAATAGTTTCAAAGAAAACAAGACTTTGAAAACCTAGGTCCATAACACTAATGACCTAGGGCTCTGATACCAACTTTATCACAACCCAAACTGGGAGTCATGACCAATGCTAGGGAACGGGAATTCTTTCGAATCCGAAACCTATAGCAAGCCTTAAAAAATAAAAACGCATGCAATAAATAAATAAAAATACAGCAGAATTAAAACTTAAGTCGATATAAAAGTAAATACTTAAATGTAATATCATAAAATAAAAATATTTCATAAAATATTTAGAGAAATGTCTCTTACAATAAAACAACCTTCTGCATATACAAAGCACTACTATTGCATTTTTCTAAAATACAACAAAATTCAAATAAATAACTTATATAATCTAGTTGGGGCTAAAGAAGTTCGGCGCAGAAGTCTACTACTAAGGTCTGAAGATGAGGAATCTCTTAAAAAAAAATATTGAGGAGAGTCAAACCTCACTAAATGAACTATTATAATATATATACATGTAATCTAAAACTTATATAGTCAGACATCAATATAGCTATAAATATATATAGGCATTTCACACAGATGCTACAAATTCATTTTATATATATAATAGATGCATAAAATTACTTTAGTTGAAGGACCAGAGCAGAACCTTAATAGTTCGCAATCTCGATCATAAAAATCATCAGCCAATAAAGTTAATCAAAACTCCTAGTATTAATTTATCTAATTTAAGGTAGTAGACTGGCCCCGAGTACACTAAGTCAACTGAGGTTCCGCAATCTCACTACCCGGCACGACTGGCCTCGAGTACACTCAGTCAACTGAGGATCCATAGTCAACCTTCCCAAAACCAATATCTCAATAATAATATCAGATTCTCAACCTAATTCTACCGTACTGTCGCACAATAGTCTTAGCGTAGCCTACTAGGTAGCATGTTCTACTACTATCATTCAAATCATTATTATAATTATTAAAACTAGTAAAATGCATAATTAAATTACAAGTGGCATTCATTTAAAAAGGATATACCACTTATATACTAAAAGTATACCATAAATAAACCAAAAATATACTAAATGCATATGTTGAATATATGACAAATATATTGAATATATATACTAAAACATGCTAATGTATATATGGCATATATATACAACTTATATACTAATAATAAACTCAGTAAAATGTCACATATACCAAAAATATACTACTTCATTTAATGTAATAGTTCACATTAAAACTCATATTAAAACATGAAAACTCATAATCATGCATCTACATACAATGTATATATAAAATAATAACTCACAATTTTGTGTTCCTCAAGACTGACTTGACAGGTCCGGTCCGATAGGCCTTGGTCTCGGTGCAACTAGAAAATAAAGAATAATAACAAATCAGAATAAATTTCTAACTTATACTTTTAAAAGAGACTAAATCTAGGAATACATAATCTAGACAAACATAGAAATTCAAGATCGACCCGACGTTACGTTTTACGAGAATTGTACCAAAAATTCGGCAAAACCTTCACTGTAAAATGGACATCTCTCTACTAAAAAGTAGAGTCAATCCTGCAAGGAAACACACTTCTAAAACACAAGACTCAACACCTTAGGTTAGAACCCTGAACTGCACAATTTCCCAACCAAGGTTCACAATTACCAAAAATCAATATAATATAATAAATATATTAAAAATCATTAAATTCCATAAATGTCCATTAAATATCAATATATAATATATTTAAACATTAAAACACTAAATACAATTATTTACACAATAATTAAATAAAATCTCAAATAATAATATAATATTAATAAAAAAATCTAATTTTTCCATAATTCCACATAAAATGGTAAAATTCACTTTTATATACTCAAATAACTTAAATATATATTAAAAATAATTAAAAATCCATTTAGTCTCAAAATAGTAAATAATATATTATTTGAATATAATTTTCAAAATTTAGTATTAATTAGTTAAAAATAGTAAATAATTTGTAAAAATCATTTTAATACCCTATATAATTCTAAAATCATCTAAAACATATTATTTAACTATAATTTCCACAAAATTACACAATTAACTCATAAATACAAAATTCACATAATACAAATAATATTCTCAAAAATTATATAAATTCACTAAAAATTATTTTAATAATTCTAAAATTATTAACTCAAATTAT
This sequence comes from Mallotus nudiflorus, assembly GCA_947683625.1. Lineage (NCBI taxonomy): Eukaryota > Viridiplantae > Streptophyta > Magnoliopsida > Malpighiales > Euphorbiaceae > Mallotus > Mallotus nudiflorus. The sequence continues at coordinate 757,948 of CANTUR010000375.1, read as the reverse complement.
TAACACTCATTTAACTAAATTTTCATTAAAACTACTTAATTAACATAATTATTAAAAATTCAATATTTAATATTAAAATAATAAAAAATTACCCATAATTCAAATTAATTCAAAAAAATAAACAAAAAATATTTTTGAGAAGCTAAAGTTGTCAAGATCAACATTTTTGAAGCAAGAATTCATGAATCAATCAATATGAAGTTCAAAAAAAAAAAACACTGAAACACATAAACTAAAAATTGAAGATAACTCAAAATCAAAGGGATTTAGGCTCAAAAGGAGCTTGGAAATGGACTCACTGAAGCTTGGTGGTCAAAATAAGACCGGTGCGACATTAAACGATGGCCAAAATCCTCACCAACAATAATAGAGGCTTCTCAGTAAGTCACGATTGTTGCATCTCCGGTGAGCTCTTAAGCAAACTGAAGGTGGCTAGCAACGTCTGGGAGAAGTTGGTGGTGATAGTGGGCTTCAGTGGCGACTCCAATGGCGCAGGGACGGATCTCGGGAAGAAGAAGAAGAAGAAGAAGAAGAAGAAGAAGAAGGAGAGAAAAAGCTTTGATCCGTTTTTTTTTTATCTTTTTTTAATTTAATTATGAAAAGACAAAAATGCCCTTCAATCTAAATTAATAATAATAATAACAATAATAATGATAATAATGATGATGATGATAACAATGATGATGATAAATTATTTTATGTAAACAATTTCTTAGAATAAAATAAATAAATAATATTAGCAAATAACAATAATAATATATAAATAAATTTTAAAATTTATTAACACTGCATATCTCATAATAGTTTAATATTATTTAAAATACATGGTAATAATAATAATAATAATAATAATAATAATAATAATAATAATAATAATAATAATAATAATAATAATAATATGGACATTGTTATGAAAAAGATTAAAAAAATTACGAAAAAGAAATTTCAGTGTTTTACAAGTTTTGAGCATATTATAAGAACCTCAAATGCCAACAGTATAGTAAACAACAATTTTGTATCCTTTTGATTTATTTTTAGATTCTGATTCATTTTTTCTATTTTAGTTTTTTTTTTATGAGTGTATATGAGATTTTGGTTCTTTTGCAATATTTATGTATTTATTACAAAACAATCATTACTAATTTACTCAAAATCTTTACCTATAAATTGTAATTAATAGAAATAAAAAAGCCATAACTAATTTAATTTATTCAATGATAAAATATTCATTATGTAAGAATTTAAATTTCAAATTTTAATAATAATAATAATAATAATAATAATAATAATAATAATAATAATAATAATAATAATAATAATAATTGTCATGATTCGAACCCAGAGGCACGTGACCGGCACTAGGGAATAGGAAATGCAAAAATTCAACCAAAACCCATAGTAAGCCTTGAAAATTTTCACAAATAAATAACAATCACTTAACAATAATACCATGGATAAAATCATTAATATCAAATACATAAGTCATTACTCCATTACAACAACATTTCAACACAATACAAATCCATAAAATCAATAGCACAAGTTTCATAATCAACTACTGCGGTAGCTAGAATTCGATTACATAATGTTCAAATCAAATAAACATTCATAATGTAGCTAGTTAAGAAGAAATTCGACGTAGACGACGACCAGTGCTAGGCTGATTGTGAGGTTCTGAAAAAAATAAATTAAAGGGAATCAGACCTCACTGAGTGAATCAATTTTATAAAATGCATGCTAGTTTGAAAATATTTGTTAAAATCCTTTTTCAAAATAAAAATAAAATAAAGTAAAATAAATATAAATATAAAAAAATCATTTACTTTAATATAAAACTCTAGTACGAAATCATATAAATTTATTATTTTAGTAAAAAATCTGGTAGAACACCTAGACCATCAAATTCTAATATCAACTTGACTCACTTGTTCCCATTGACTGTCGGTCTCAAAAAGCAAGCGTGACTAGGGTCCAGTCACAATTAGTCTCTTATTCCAAATGATCACTGGTGCCTAGAGAGCATGTTCAACCAAGATCCAACTAGTATCATACCTCTAACCAGAGAGCAAGCTTAGCTAGAGCTCAACAATAACCACACATCTACCTAAAAAGCAAAGCTCAACCAGGGCTCTCATTTTCACAAATCTTGCCCAAAAAGAAAAGCTCAACCAGGGCTCACAAATTAATCCATGGCCATATAAATAATTATTACTAGTGCGCACGCAATCCTGATGACACCTACAATGTAGCATGTTCTACCATTATTTTCAAATAATTTAAATCATAATAATAAAATAAAATAAAATAAACAAATAAAGCAAAATAAAATAAATTCCATAAAGCATTCTTCAATTACGATTCATGATAAAAAAAAAAGAAATAATCATGCATGTAGCAATATAAATAAATTCATAAATAATTCATATAATCATTTCATTATTATTTAAATCATATGAAAATATAATCAAAATCATTACAACACACATTCTATAAAATCAACTCACAGGTTAAGTGTGTTGGGAGATGCATCCTCTGCTGCCTAAATGCTACAACTCTAGTCCCAGAGTTCTCTAAAATAAATAATATTTATTTAAAAAATGCTTATATAAGTAAATTTATAAAATTCTCATAATTAAATAAAATCATAAGATGATGAGGTTAACTCTATCATGACCCGAACCCAGGGGGCACATGACTGGTACTAGGAAATGGGAAAACTTAAAGCTACTGAAACTCGTAGTAAGCCTTAAAAGGAAAACGCACAACATCTCACCTTTAAAACTTTACAATGCAATAATTAAATCATGATGCACATTATTAAACTGATTTTTCTCAATTTAAATAAACCATACCATAATCATGCATAATATAGTAATAATCAGATATACAAAATAATATCTCAATGCATAAATCTAAAATACCTAATATCCAAATTAAAGTATGTAGTTATACAATTTCTCTAATGTGGTACACGGATACTATTACAAACACAAACTATGTATACCTATATAAAATAGTCGGTGAGGAAGTTACTCGGCGTAGGAAAGTAGGTTTAACAGAAGACTCCCAAACTCTTGAAAAAAATAATTGAGGGGAGTCAGACTTTATTGAGTAAGCTAATAAAAGAAATGAATGTTGTTTGAAAATCTCCTTTAAAATAGGATTTTATAAAAATATAATATATTTATAATTTTATTCAATTCATTTGATATACATATAAGAAATTCATTTTTCAAAAGGAGGAAATAAATTTTTAAATGCTTTTAAAATAGTATAGTATAAAAACTAGGTAGAACCCTAGTCCTCAATTCTAACAGCCAAATGACTCACTTATATCAAAGATTGTCGGATCCTAAGAGCAAAGCATCACCAGGATGCACCGCTACAGTCACGTCACTTAATCCAATATCATTGGCAGTGTCCAAGAGCAAAGCATCACCAGACCTTCAACTCCAGTAATATAATCAATACAACCAAATATTTTACCGGTGCACACACGGTCCTAATGAAACCCATTAGGTAGCCTGTTCTACCACAGTTTATTTAAAATAAATGAATATAGATAAAATAAGAAAAATTACAATAAATTAAATAAATTAAATCAAATATAAATTAAATCATGCAATACCATTTAAGGAATACCGACTTAAATCTCATAAAATTAAATTCATCAGAAATTTATGTATTTAATTTGAAAAAAAAACCGACATGCATATCGAATATTAACTTACAAGATGGATACGCTCCTCTACTACATCGTGTCCGACCTCAACTAGTAGACGTAACCGGAGGGGCAGCTAAAGATAGAAAATAAAATGACTATCAGAAAATAGAAACCCTAACTTCTAAAATTTTATAGGAAGACTCGAGTCGAACCTAGAATTTAAAACTTAGGATTGACCCGAGTCACGTTTTATAAGAAATCTACCAAATATTCGGCAGAGTCTCCTCTGTAAAACGAACATCCCTCTACAAAAGTAGAGTCAATCCTACAAGCAAACATACTTCTAAACTTTACAATAGTTCAACACCTCGGGTTGAGATCCCAAACTATACAATTTCCAACCGAGGTTCACAATACGCAATAAAAATAAATATAAAATAATAATATATTAAAATTACTAAAAATTGATAAAAATCAATAATAAATCATAATATAATTTATTTAAACATCAAAAAACACTAAATATAAATATTTTCACAATAGTGAATAAAAATCTCAAATAATTTATATAATTTTATAAAAATTCAATTTTTCAAATATTCAACATAAAATAGTCAAATTCACATTTAATTATTCAAATAGCTTAATTATATAATAAAAGTAATTTAAAATCCCTTTAATCACCAAAATAGTAAATAATATATTATTTGAATATGATTTTCAAAAATTAGTATTAATTAGTTAAAAATAGTAAATAATTTATAAAAATTATTTTAATACCCTATAAAATTCTCTAATCATTTAAAACATATTATAGAACTATATTTTCAATAAAATTACACAATTAACCTATACAACTAAAAATCACATAATACTAATAATTTCTCATAAATTATATAAATTCACTAAAAATTATTTTCTTAATGCTAAAATACTAACTCAACTTAATAAAACTAACTAACTCAAAATTTCACCCAAAATAATTAATTAACATAATTGACAAAAGTTCAATTTATATTATTAAAATATTCAAAAATACCCACAAATCAAATTAATTCAAAAAAATACATAAAAATTATTTTTGAGAAGCTTGAGCTATTCTAAACAGAATTACTAAAGAGAAAATCCATGGATCAAAGCCAATAATTAAATAAAAATATAAAACCCTAATTAGACATAAATAAAAACTTGATCAAAACTCAAAAACAAGGGAGAATGAGCTTCCAAGGAGGTTAGAAATGGACTCACTGTAGCTCAAGGAGTCCAGCAAGCCTAGGAACTTGAGCTGAGTCCACTGGAGTCGATGCTGGAGAGGGAAGCTTCTCTCTAAGCTGCTATTGCAACTCACGAGCTCCAGTAGCTTCAAGCAAGGATAGCAGTGACAGTTGACATCCAGAGGAAAGGGAAGATGCTGGTGGCAAGTGGTGGTGATCCAGCAAGGCATGGGTGGCATTGGTTCGGGTTGCATAGTGACAGGAAGGGGGATGGTATGAAGAGAAGAGAAAGAAAGAGGAAAGGGAGGGAGTTCACCGGGTACTATATGCTTTTGACCATTTATTATATATATATATATACACCTACCTAACACATAACAATAATAAAATAACCCCAGTTTAAAATAATTATATATAACAATATAAATAATAATAATAATAATGCTATTTAAAAATAATGTACATGCATGCTAATAAAATAATAATAATAATAATAATAATAATAATAATAATAATAATAATAGTGACAATAGTATTATTAATGTCTTTAATACTTTTAAATAATAGAGCTCCCAAATAAATTACTTTACATAAATAAACTTTTTAAAATAAGATAAAAGAAAAATATACACAATTAATTATAATATATAAATGAAATTGAAATTTTTATTAACACTGCATATCCCAAAATATATTTATATTATTTAAAATACAAGTCATTACAATCTTCTCTCCTTATAAGAATTCGTCCTCATATTCAAAGAAAAGCAAGGAAATACAAGGTTTATTGATGAAAAATATAGGGATAAGCAGCTTACATCTTGGATTCTATCTCCCATGTACAGTCTTCTATTGTGTGGTTACTCCACAGTACCTTTACCATCGGAAGTCCCCTAGAGCAAAGCTAACAAACCTAGTGATCCATAATCGCCACTAGATACTCCTTGTAAGAGAGATCTTAGCTGAGCTCCACTGCTTGAGGTTGAAGTATGTGAGAAGGATTAGGAATATATTTTCTTAAAATAGACACATGGACCATTGGGTGGATTCAAGATAATTCAAGTGGCACCACTAGTCTATAGGCCACTTCTCCAACTTGTTACCGTATCTCAAAAGGTCCAATGTATCTCAGAGCCAACTTACCCTTCTTATCGAACCTCATAACTCCTTTCATTAGAGATACCTTTAGAAACACCATATCTCTAACTAGAAAGGAAGCATCTTTCCTTCTAGGATCAACATAAATCTTTGTCACGACCCAAAACAGGGGCCATGACCGGCGCTAGGGAACGGGAATTCTTTCGAATCCGGAACCCGTAGCAAGCCTAAAAATAAAATAAAACATGCAATAATAACAATAATCATATAATATAATGATAACACTTCATCACTGGATTTGAATCAAATCTCATCACATATATAAAATCTTTTTAATACAAATCCAGTTTCAATATAATACATCTCTTTTAAAATAAAATACATGAAATCCAATACTTTAATTCATAATTACTGCAGTGTCTAGATAAAATAAATAAGACTCAAGTAGATAATTTACACAAAGAAGCCGGGGCGGAAGAAATCCGACGTATCGACCTGCTACTGAGGTCTGAAGAAGTTGACTCTCCTGAAAAATAGTCAACGGAGGGGAGTCAGACCTCACTAAGTGAATTACTATAATATATATACATACACACTAAGTGATAATGCATACAGTCAGCAGTATATATATAATATGTATATATACAGGCAATTGCACACAGATGCAATAAAATCATTTTATATATTTTATCTGAAAATCACAGTTTATGAAGGATCACATAGAACCCTAGAATATCGTAACCTCGGAAGTAGTGTTAGACAACACTCTAACCATACAGGCTCACTTATTCCAAATATAATCACTTATTCCATTTGGACAGTAGACTGGCCCCGAGACACTAAGTCAACCGAGCTCCAGCAGTCTGACTGTCAGTGTGATTGGCCCCGAGACACTTGGTCAACCGAGCTCCAGCAATCACACCCACAAACCACATCTCACACATATCAATAATTACAATCAATCAATATCCATAATTAAGTTAGTATATAGCCTAAATACTATAGGCGTACCGGTACGTACTCGGTCCTAGTGCTGCCCACTAGGTAGCACGTTTTATTGATATCCTTCATTAATAAATAAATCATTCATTCACAAAAATAAATGATGCATGAATTTAAATGAAATAACAATGTAAACCATATATATACCGGAAATATACCAAACGTAAACCAGGTATATTTCGAGTACATATACGTTAAATGAATTCAATCAAATCATAAATTAAACTAAAAATATATTTAAAAACATTTTAAATATATTTTATTAATAAAACATGTATATAATTTATTATATACCAAAAATAAACCAAAAATATACTTAAATACAAATCATATTATTTAAGCATTTTAATCAAAGTAAAACTTATATTTCTAAATCATGCATCCTAAGCATATATATATAGTATAGTAACTCACCTAATGCGCTCCACGAGACAGGTCCGACGGGCCTGGTCCACTAGCCCTCGGTCTCGGCGCAACTAAACAAGAAATAAATAACCGATATCAGAATAAACCTAACATAAATCCTAGAATTCAATCTAGAGTATTAAAATACGGAAACATAATTAGGGTTCGACTGGACATCACGTTTTACGAGAATTCTACCGAAAATCCGGCAGAACCTCCCCTGTAAAATGGACATCTCTCTACTCAAAAGAGTAGAGCCGACCCTGCAAAGAAATACACTTCGAAAATAAACTCCACATCTCATTCACAACCCCTCGGTCGGACTCCAGACTAGAGTCTACAGACCGGGGTCCACAAACACAGAATAATTCCGAGAATACCAAAAATATCCTTATCGCATAGAAATTCATTTTATAAGTAGAAATTACATAATTAACCTTAAAACACAATAAAAACCGATAAAAACTCATTTTATTTGAAAAACCGTATATTATATATATAATTGAAAATAATTTACGAAAAATAGTTTTAATTAGTTAAAAATACTAAATAATTTGTAGAAATCATTTTTATACCTTAAATAATTATTAAAACCGATTAAATTACATTTTTAGCCAATTTAGGGTAAAATTACCAAAATACCCCTATATATATAAATATACCTAAATTACTTCAAAAATTCACCAAAAATCATACAATTATCCAAAATTAATTTTCTTAACATATTTATCAATAATATTAATAATTAAACTCAATTAACCAATTAAATTCAAATAAAAACACATTTAACCTAATTTTTCAAATTTACATAAACTCAATTAATTCAAAATAAATACTTAGAAATTCATAAAAATTCCAAATAAATTCATATAATTCATTTCAACATCCAATTCAACCATAAACTCCAATTTCATAATTTAAATAATTAATTTCCAAAAATTAGAAAATAATATTAAAATATTCAAAAATACCCAAAAATCCAAAAAATCTCCAAAAATTCTAAAAAAATTCATACATGTAGATTAAGCTACTAGGATCAACATTTGTGAAGGGAGTTTTCATGAATCATCCAATTCGAAGCTCAAAAAAATCAAAAACCCTAATGTGACCGAAATAGAAAAATCAAAACCTAAGCAAATCTAAACCATTTCAGCTTAAACCAAAGCTAGAATCACACTCACTGGAGCTCAAGGAGAAGAAAGAGATCGGCGGTGTCGAAAACGGTGGTCGGAGGAGGGAGAAACGACGAAGGGACAAGTTTCGGCCAAAAATGGGAAATGGAGCTACCGGCGCCGGGGAAAGGAGCTGGAGGCGGCGGAGGACGGCTGGGAACGGCGGTGGCAAGCCGGGAGGCACACCGACGGTAGGTGGCCGGAGTTGCAGCGGGAGGGAAGGAAGAATGGTGGTTGGGCGCGCGGGAGGAAAGAAGAAGAAGAAAAAGAAAAAGAAAAAGAAAGAAAAAGAAAAAGAAAGAGAAAAATAAAGAAAAATAAAAAGAAAAATAAAAATAAAATAAAATAAAATAATTAAATATTAATAAAATAATAATAAAATAATAAATTTTTAATTATTTAATAATAACTAAAATAATTAAATAATAATAAATAAATAAATAAATAATACAATATTAGGGTTATATATATATTAAACCCTAATTAAATAAATATAGACACACGTAGGCTTTATTTAATATTTAAAAATACGTATGAGTTCATGCAAGTCCGAAAATATATTTAAAATAATTAATATTACATTGTTTACGTGAAAATTTCCCCGAAAATACAAGTCCCGGGAAAATTTTACGTAAAGCACTAAAAATAATACATAATAATTAAAATAGGTTTAAAATACATATCAACTCGTAAAAATATCATGTAATATACAGAAATTATTGACACTGCATATCCCGGTATAGTGTAAAAATATTTTAAAAACACGGGATATTACAATCTTCTACCTATTGAAAGTTGTCCTCAACCTCTACTGAATGATAGGAACCTTCTTAAAAGTAATCTATATCAACTATGGACCTGTCAATTGTCTCTCACCAATTTCCCAACATAAAGGTGATATGCACTTCCTACCATACAATGCTTCATATAGAGCCATTTTAATACTTCCATGATAACTATTGTTATATGCAAATTCAATTAGTGGCAAGTAGTTATCCCATTGACCTCCAAAATCCATCACAGAAATTATGAGCATATCCTTTAAAGTCTGAATGGTCCTTTCTGACTGACCATCAGTTTGAGGGTGGAATGTTGTGATGAAGTCTAACTTTGTACCCAAAGCTTTATGTAACTCTTGCCAGAAAACTGATGTAAAAGTGGCTCCTCTATCAGATATTATGCTCATTGGAACTCCACGAAGATAAACAATTATGTTGACATATAACCGTGCCAACCTATAAGTGGAGTATGTCTTTTTTATCGGCAGAAATTAAGATGACTTGGTTAACCTGTCAACTATCACCCAAATTGCATCAAATCCACCAATCATTCGAGGAAAATCAATCATAAAATCCATGGCAATCATATCCCACTTCCACTCTAGGATAGGCATGGGCTATAACAATCCTGAGGGCCTGTGTTGCTCTAGCTTCACCTACTGATATATGAGACACCTGTATACAAATTCTGCAACATCTTTCTTCATTCCATTCCACCAGTATGTATCCTTTAAATTATGATACATATTGGTGGAACCTGGATGAATACTGTAAGTAGAGAAATGTGTCTCTTCTAAGATCTCCTTCCTTAGATCATCAACGTTTAGCACACACAATTGAGTACTCAAGCAAAAAACACCCTCACTATCAATCATAAACTCTTTGGATTGACCTTGTTGTACCTCAAACATGATTCTCTATAGTTGTGGGTCCCTTCTTTTAGTTGCTTTAACTCTATCCAAGTACACTGATCGTACTCTGAACTGAGCTAAAAGGCATTTCTTAGTCACTTTCCATAGGAAACCCTGATCAATCAACTCATACAACTCCTGAATAATTGGCCTCCTTTTAGTACTGATATGTGCAAGACTGCCTGCTGATTTTTTGCTCAACGCATCTGCTACTGCATTCGCCTTGCCTAGGCGGTAAAGAATCAAACAATCATAGTCCTTCAGAAGTTCCATCCATTTTCTCTGCCTTAGGTTCAAATCCCTCTGCTCAAAGATATACTTCAAGCTCTTGTGATCGATGTATATTTCATAAGTGACATCATATAGGTAATGCCTCTAAATCTTCAGCGCAAATACAACTACTGCTATATCCAAATCGTGAGTGGGATAATTCTGCTCATGCTTCTTCAACTAACTTAAAGTATAAGCAACCACTCTACTATTTTGTACTAGCACACAACCCAATCCTACTCAGGAAGCATCACAATACACAGTGTATCCATTGTCACCAGAAGGCAATGTCAGTGCTGGAGCCAAAGTTAATAAATCCTTAAGCAACTGAAAATGCTCTTCATATCTATCTGTCCATATAAACTTAACATTCTTCTGGGTCAGTTTGGTTAAAGGTATGACAATCTTGGAGAAATCTTTCACAAATCTCCTGTAATAACCCCCTAAACCTAGAAAACTTCTCACTTCTGTAACCATTATGGTTCTTGGCCACTCAATGATCGCCTTTATCTTCTTGGGATCTACCTAAATGCCATATTTAGATACTACATGGCCTAAGAATGCCACTTGGTTTAACCAGAATTCACATTTTGAAAACTTGGCATACAATTAGTGCTCTTTTAAAGTCTACAACACCAACCTTAAATGCATCGCATGCTCTGCCTTATTCTTGGAATATACCAGAATTTCATCAATAAACACACTCACAAATTGGTCCAAGAATGGCCTAAACACCCAGTTCATCAAGTCCATAAAGGCTACTGGGGCATTAGTCAACCCAAAGGACATCACTAAGAATTTATAGTGGCCATACCTAGTTTAAAATGCTGACTTAGGTACATCCTCACTTCTAATCTTTAGCTAATGATACCTAGATCTTAAGTCAATCTTGGAGAAATACCGAGCTCCTTGCAACTGATTAAATAAATCATTAATCCTGGGGAGTGGATACTTGTTCTTGATGGTAACCTTATTCAATTGTCTGTAGTCAATACAGAGTCAAAGACTACCATCCTTCTTCTTTACAAAAGAACCGGAGCACCCCAAGGAGATGTGCTAGGCCATATAAACCCTTTATCTAATAATTAATGTAATTGCTCTTTTATCTCTACAGGTGCTATCCTATAAGGTGGTATAGAGATAGGATCTGTACCAGGCACAACATCAATACATAATTCTATCTCTCTATCCCATAGCAATCCTAGTAACTCCTCTGGAAAAACATATGAGAATTCACGTACCACTGGTACCCTTTCCATTGATCCCATTTTTGCTTGAACATCTCTAACTACAACTATATATCCTTGACACCCTCTACTAGGCATATTCCTAGCTGTAATAGCAAAAATAAGGTTACGAGGCATAGAATTCTTATTACCTTTAAATCTGAATTCCTCTTCACTTGGAATTCTGAAAATTACTTCTTTTGCTTGACATTCCACAAAAGCATAATATTGGGACAACCAATCCATTCCCAGAATTACATCAAACTCAATCACATCCAGAAGGACCAAGTCTGCCAACAACTCTCTATCTTCTACCAATATAGGAAAAGATGGAAAGAAGATGCCTGTCTCCAACTCATCACTGAGTGGAGTCAAAACAAATAAAGGAAAACTTATCTTGGAAGGAAGACAAGCCATTTTTAAAGAAAAAAAGAGGACACAAAAGAATATGTAGCACCCGGATAAAATAAAATTCTAGCCTCAAAACAACAAACTGGAATAATACATGCTACCACTGCATTGGATGTCTGCGCATCCTAATGAGTCAAAATAAAGACTCTAGCATGTCCATGTCCTGATGGCTGTGAAGTGAACGACTGAGTATGTCCTCTACCTCGACCCTACTACTCGCAAATTGAATCGATCGTTGTTGAGGGTACATGGGTGCCTGATACTGTCGAGGCACTTGCTGCAAAGGCTGGACAACCGAAGGTGAAGATCCCTGAGCAAAGAATGACTGGAATCTATAGTTCGGATAGGCTTTAGCAAAGTGTCCAAACTGACCACACTTAAAACACGCTCTTGGCATCAAGTGATAAGGACCTTGATGCACTCACCCACACGTGGCACATGTAGTAGCTCCAAACCCAGAACTGCCATGACCAGAGCTCTGTCCACCATTGCTATTGGCACTACCACCAAATCTAGTAACCCTACTATTCCTATGATCCTGAGCAAAATGGTGCCTACTAGTTCGATGTGCTATAAATTGTCTGCTCTACTGAGAAGGACCTGCTGACTGAGCACTCGTGCTGCCTATTTGAAACACTAGCTACTGCACCCTCTAAATAGGTCTAACAATGCCACTATTATAAGGATCAAGTATAGTGCCATGTCGAATATATCTTTACTCTAGTTGTCTTTCCTCCTCCATAACACTGTCCAAACTATGATCCTCTAGTCGAATGCTAATATAAACTGGGCCTAACCCAGTCACATATAACTCAACTGCTCTAGCAACATCCTGCCTCACATCCTTAGCATGTCTTATAAATATGTAGAACTCTCGAGTATAGTCCTCAACTGATAGATCTCTCCTATCAATATTAAGCAGCTTCTATCTATAGTTCTTGCTCATAGATAAAGGATAGAAGAATCTTATAAATTGCTCCTTAAAACCCAACCAAGTCATCGTGGTCATAAAGGGTTGGATGGACTGCATAAACCAGTCCTGAGCTACCATTGAGATGGATAACTCCATAATCATGATCCATTGATAATTAGAATACCTTGATCTAGTCCTGGACTTAAGGTGTTAATAAAATCTAGTGCATCCCCAATACCATCAAAATGAACTCGTTTAACCCTTGAGTATAACAATGTAGCATCTGCATCTGACATCTCCTGATTTTGTCATTGAAGCATCTACTGCACTATGGGCATCACCTGATTAAGATCTGCCAAGCCCTAATTAATGCCTGCCATGCCAGCTATAAAAGATGTAGGATCCATCACTAGAATCTCAGGCTTTACTTAAGGCTGTTCCTACCTCTTAGCTGCTGCTACTCTGGCTCTGCCCCTACCTCTACCTCTACCCCTACCTTTAGGTCGAGGGGTAGGAGAAAAAATCTCATCTTGAAATGATTGTTCACGATCATCATGCTTTACGTCAGCAACAGGGGCATTCTGAGCATGCCTCATTTTGAAAAGACAAGAAAACTCAAATTCAAAATAAAATAAGAACACAGACTCAAACGCAGAATCCAAAGGATAAGAAAATCAACAAGTGACAATGTTATGGAGCAGCCAACACACCAAGTTCAAAGAATTCAACATGATGAAGATGAGCATGGTCAATAAGGCAAGGATCAAGTTCATGAGGTTTTGAGTCCAATCAGCATGCCTCAAAGACCTATAACAAGGTCTCAATCTAAGAAGCTTCAAGAAGCCTTAATCCATCATCTACAAGGCTTTGTGAACTTAGCTAGTGAAAGTTTACAAGGACACCAAAGCTTTGTGCCAAGTGCAGCTCAAGTTCAATACAACTTAATTCAAGTCCAAGTTATTAATAGGTTTAATTATGTTAAATAAGGGCTGGACGAATTTGTTATTTTAAAAGCCCATTAGTTTTAGTTAGTTTAATTATTCTTAAAATAGGAAGTATGTCAAAATTCCTATTTGAGGTCTGATTAGATTAATTTCCTTTTTTTTTTTGTGATTAGGGTTATTAGTTTTCCTTACTCACTAAGGAAAACCTTGTAAAGGCTATATATATATGCCTTGGACGAATTTTATTATTCATAATTGAAGTTTTAAAACCTAAGGGCTGTTTTTCTTTTATCTTTGTGTTCTTGTGTAGAATATATGCTTTAAGGAACATTCAAGTAGATTGATCATCTTCTTGTGGAGTGTTTCAAAATTGGAATTTAGAAACAAGTTTTCTTTATTCTAATTCTTTGATCATCTAAGTAATCTGATTTCTAACCATTCTTAGGGGTTGTTGCTGAATTGACTATTGGGGTTTTCAAGTTAATGCTTCGGGGGTTCGAATACATAAAGGGGTTCTCAAGCTTATTCTTGGAGGTACCGTATCAGACAATTAACAACCTAGGTACTATAGTAACATAAGAAAGACAGACATCGACAGTCAAAAGCATGAAAAATGAGCCAAAGCTTTGATACCAACTTTGTCACGACCTGAACCCAGGGGGCACGTGATTGGCACTAGGGAATGGGAAAGCTTAAAGCTACCGAAACCCGTAGTAAGCCTTAAAAGAAAAACATGGAACATTTCACCTTTCAAACTTTACAATGCAATAATTAAATCATGATGCACATTATCAAACTGATTTTTTTCAATTTAAATAAATCATACCATCATCATGCACAATATAGTAATAATTAGTTATACAAAATAATATCTCAGTGCATAAATCTAAAATACATAATATCCAAATTAAAGTATGCAGTTATACAATTTCTCTATTGCGGTACACGAATACTATTACAAACACAAACTATGTAGACCTACATAAAATAACTAGTGAGGAAGCTACTCGGCATAGGGAAGTAGGTCTAACTGAAGACTCCTAAACTCCTGAAAAAATAGTTGAGGGGAGTCAGACCTCACTGAGCAAGCTAATAAAAAAAATGAATACAGTTTGAAAATCTCCTTTAAAATATGTTTTTATGAAAATATAATATATTTATAATTTTATTTAATTCATTTGATATACATATAAGAAATTCATTTTTCAAAAGGAGGAAATAAGTTTTTAAATGCTTTTAAAACATTAGAGTATAAAAACTAGGTAGAACCCTAGTCCTCAATTCTAATAGCCAAACGATTCACTTATATTCAAGACTATCAGATCCCAAGAGCAAAGCATCACCAGGATGCACAACCACAATCATATCACTTAATCCAATATCACTAGCGGTGTCCAAGAGCAAAGCAACACCAGACCTTTGGCCCTAATATTTTAATCAATATAATCAACTATCATATTACTGGTGGTGTCTGAGAGCAAAGCATCACCAGACCTTTGGCGTTAGTAATATAATCAATACAACCAAATATTTTACCGATGCACATACAGTCTTGATGAAACCCATCAAGTAGCCTGTTCTACTGTAGTTTATTTAAAATAAATGAATATAGATAAAACAAGAAAAATTATAATAAAAAAATAAATTAAATAAACTATAAATTAAATCATGCAATACCATTTATGGAATACCAACTTAAATCTTATAAAATTAAATTCATTAGAAATTTATGTATTTAATTTGAAACAAAAAAAAACCAACATGTAAATCAAATATTAAATTACAAGATGGATGCGCTCCTCTACTACATTGTGTCCGACCTTGACTAGTAGATGTAACTGGAGGGGCGACTAAAAGACAGAAAATAAAATGACTATCAGAAAATAGAAACCCTAAGTTCTAGAATTTCTAAGGAAGACTCGACTCGAACCTATAATTTAAAACTTAGGATTGACTCGATGTAATGTTTTACAAGAAATCTACCAAAAATTCGGTAGAGTCTCCTTTGTAAAATGGACATCCCTTTACAAAAGTAGAGTCAATCCTGCAAGCAAACACACTTCTAAACTTTACAATAACTCAATATCTGGGGTTGGGACCCCAAACTACATAATTCCCAACCGAGGTTTACAATACGCGATAAAAATAAATATAAAATAATAATATATTAAAATTACTAAAAATCCATAAAAATCAATAATAAATCATAATATAATTTATTTAAACATCAAAACACTAAATATAAATATTTTTCACAATAAGTTAATAAAAATCTCAAATAATTTATATAATTTTATAAAAATCCAAATTTTCAAATATTCAACATAAAATAGTCAAATTCACATTTAATTATTCAAATAGCTTAATTATATAATAAAAGTAATTTAAAATCCCTTTAATCACCAAAATAGTAAATAATATATTATTTGACTATGATTTTCAAAAATTAGTATTAATTAGTTAAAAATAGTAAATAATTTATAAAAATTATTTTAATACCCTATAAAATTCTCTAATCATTTAAAACATATTATATAACTATATTTTCAATAAAAGTACACAATTAACCTATATAACTAAAAATCACATAATACTAATAATTTCTCATAAATTATATAAATTCACTAAAAATTATTTTATTAATACTAAAATTGCTAACTCAACTTAATAACACTAACTAACTCAAATTTTCACCCAAAATAATTAATTAACATAATTAACAAAAATTCAATTTATATTATTAAAATGTTCAAAGATACCAACAAATCAAATTAATTCAAAAAAATACACAAAAATTATTTTTAAGAAGCTTGAGCTATTCTAAACAACATTACTAAAGAGAAAATTCATGGATCAAAGCCAAAAATTAAATAAAAATATAAAACCCTAATTAGACATTAACAAAAACTTGATCAAAACTTAAAACCAAGGGAGAATGAGCTTCAAAGGAGTTTAGAAATGGACTCACCATAGCTCAGGGAGTTCGACAAGCAGGAACTTGAGCTGAGTCCACTGGAGTCGATGCTGGCAAGGGAAGCTTCTCTCTCTGCTGCTGCTACAACTCTCGAGCTCTGACAGGTTCAGGCAAGGATAGTAGCGGCGGTCGACGTCTAGAGGAAGGGGAAAATGTTGGTGGCAAGTGGTGGTGGTCCGGCGAGGCATGGGTGGTGCTGGTTCGGGTTGCACAGTGATAGGAAGGGGGATGGTTTGAAAAGAAGAGAAAGAAAGAGGAAGGGGAGGGAATTGACCAGGTACAATATGCTTTTGACCATTTTTAAATTTTATATATATATATATATATAACCTTTTCCAACTCAAGATTCTTTTATGCATCTTCATTATAATCCCTTAATCTAGGACGAGTTTTATAAATTCCTTCTGTCATAAACCTTCTTTACCATGCTGAACCTCTAGGTACTCACCAAAAGGCTATACACTTACCTCAACAACCAGATCAGGCCAATCTCTATCCAAATCTACCACTAGTCATAAATCTACTATATAACATCCCTGTTTGATATTCCACTTCTGATCTGCCCTCCTCTTCTATCTAAAATGTGGATTATAGTACAAATATAGCCAGACCTATTTATATAGAACCCATATAAGAAGAAAACCCTTCTCCTCCTTCTTCTCATACTCCTTCAGCCATAACAGAAAATATGGCTCATGAATTATCTGTTTTGGATAAAGAATTTACTCATGATAAAACTCTTTTACATAAAGATTTTTATGTATCCCATAATAAAGAAAAAAGAAATTGGTCTTCCCAGCATTTCTTAGAACAATGAAATGATCTTCAAAGCTAATTTTACAATTTCGTCCAAACACATAAAGTTAATATATTATTTTTTTAATGGTTTGAAATATATGCATCAGAAAATGATGTTTCTTATCCTTTGAAAGTTTTGAACCATATCACTATAAGAAAAAAGGTAACTATTTGGGAAGCATCAAATAGTCAACAAATAGATTCTAAACATCCTCCTCTTAGAAACATTAAGATCTCTGTTGGTAATGAGACTATAGAAGCGTGTCCCTATAAGAAACCACAAGATAGTGACTACCAAAACCTAAAAAATATAGTCTCCTAGAATAGCTTTACTAATGTCCATCTTCATAGCATAGGTAAACAGTTATCTAGGCTTAAAAACCAGACCCATAAAACTGTTGAGTCTTTTGATACTATAGTCATGATTGATAAAAAAAACTCAAGAATCCCATGTTCAAACCTTATCAGATCTCTACTAGTGCACAACAAGAAATTAGGAGTAACCACGCTGAATTCTTACATGCAGTTAGAAAATAGCTCAATAGACTTTACCCTTTAAGTTCTATTTAATTATTATGTAAATAATTGCATTTAGTGTTTTAATGTTTAAATATATTATATATTGGTATTTAATGGACATTTATGGAATTTAATGATTTTTAATATATTTATTATATTATATTGATTGTTGTTGATTGTGAACCTCAATTGAGAAATTATGCAGTTCATGGTCCCAACCTGAGGTGTTAAGCCTTATGTTTTAGAAGTGTGTTTTTCTTGCAGGATCGACTCTACTTTTTAGTTGAGAGATATCCATTTTACAAAGGAGGTTTTGCTGAATTTTTGGTAGAATTCTCGTAAAACATGACGTCGGGTAAATCCTGAATTTCTGTGTTTGTCTAGATTATGTATTCCTAAATTGAGTCTCCTTTAGAAGTATAAGTTAGGAATTTATTCTGATTTATTATTATTATTATTTATTTTCTAGCTATGCCGAGACCGAGGCCTATCGGACCCGACCCGTCGAGCCAGTCTTGAGGAGCATAAACTTACGAGTTATTATTTTATATATACATTGCATGTAGATGCATGATTATGAGTTTTCATGTTTTAATATGAGTTTTAATGTGAATTATTACATTAAATGAAGTAGTATATTTTTGGTATATGTGACATTTTACTGAGTTTATTTTTAGTATATAAGTTGTATATATATGCCATATATACATTAGCATGTTTTAGTATATATATTCAGTATATTTTTCATATATTCAGCATATGCATTAAGTATATTTTTGGTATATTTATATTATACATTTAGTATATAAGTGGTATATCCTTTTTTAATGAATGCCACTTGTATTTTAATTATGCATTTTACTATTTTTAATAATTATAAGAATGGTTTGAAGGATAGCAGTAAAACAAGCTACCTAGTAGACTACACTAGGACTGTTACGTGACAGTACGGTAGAAATAGGTTAAGAATATGATATTATTATTGAGATATTGGTTTTGGGAAGGTTGATTGTGGACACTCGGTTGACCGAGTGTACTTAGGGCCAGTCATGCCAGTAGTGAAATTGTGGAACCTCGTTTAACCTAGTGTACTCGGGGCCAGTTTACTACCTTAAGTTAGATAAATTAATACTTAGATTTTTGATTAAGCTTGTTGGCTGATGATTTTTATGATCGAGGTTGTGAACTGTTAGAGTTTTGCTCTAGTCCTTTAACTAAAGTAATTTTATGTATATGTTATATATATAAAATGAATTTTTAGCATTTGTGTGAAATGTCTGTATATATTTATAGCTATATTGATGCCTGATTGTATATTTTTTTGATTGCATGTATATATATTATAATAATTCACTCGGTAAGGTTTGACTCCCCTTAATATTTTTTTTTTCAGGAGATTCCTCATCTTCAAACCTTAATAGTAGACCTCTATGCTAGACTTCTTCAACCGTGGCTAGAATATGTAAATTATTTATCTGACTTTTTTTGTATTTTAGAAAACTGTAGTAGTAGTGCTTTGTATCTGTAGAAGGTTTTTTTTTTTGTAAGACACTTTTCTCTAAATATTGTATGAAATATTTTTATTTTATGATATTACATTTAAGTATTTACTTTTATATCGACTTAATTTTTAACTCTGGTGTATTTTTATTTATTTATTGTATGCATTTTTATTTTTAAGGCTTGCTATGGGTTCTTGATTCAAAAGAATTCCTATTCTTTAGCACCGGTCATGACTCCTGATTTGGGTCATGACAAAGTTTTTCACAAAATTACACAATTAACTCATAAATACAAAATTCAAATAATACAAATAATATTCTAAAAAATTATATAAATTCACTAAAAATTATTTTAATAATTCTAAAATTATTAACACTAATTTAACTAAATTTTTATTAAAACTAATTAATTAATTATTAAAAATTCAATATTTAATATTAAATTAATAAAAAATTACCCATAATTCAAATTAATTCAAAAAAATAACCAAAAAATATTTTTGAGAAGCTAAAGTTGGCAAGATCAACATTTATGAAGCAAGAATTCATGAATCAATCAATATCAAGTTAAAAAAAAAACCCCAAAAATGTATAAACTAAAAATTGAAGATAACTCAAAATCAAAGGGATTTGAGCTCAAAAAGAGCTTAGAAATGGACTCACTAAAACTTGGTGGTCCAAACAAGACATGTACGACGTCAAACGGTGGCCGAAATCCTTATCAGCAACAATGGAGGCTTCTCAGCAAGTCACGGTTGCTGTGTCTCTGGCGAGCTCTCTGGCAAGTTGAAGGTGGCTAGCGACATCTAGGTGAAACTGAAGGTGGTGGTGGTCATTGGTGGTGGCTGTGGCAACTCCGATGGCGTAGGGGCGAGTCTCGGGAAGAAGAAGAAGAAGAAGAAGAAGAAGAAGAAGAGAGGAAAGAGAAAAAGCTTTGACCCATTTTGACCTTTTTTTATATATTTAATTATGAAAAGACTAAAATGCCCTTTAATCTAAATTAATAATAATAATAACAACAACAACAACAACTTCTTTAATGCATTTAAGTAATAAAACCCTTAAAATAAATTATTTTATGTAAACAATTTCTTAGAATAAAATAAATAAATAATATTAGCAAATGACAATAATAATATATAAATAAAATTTAAAATTTATTAACACTACATATCTCATAATAGTCTAATATTATTTAAAATATAGGGTCATTACATAATAATAATATATATATATATATATATAAATACATACATAAACCCCAAAACCATCATCAACACCCTTCCTCCACTGTCTGTCACCCACACCGCCCCTCCTCTCATTGTGTCGCCTCCCTCACTGCCTGAAAACCCCATCTCTACTGTGGATTGAGCTTCCAGGTTGCTGCTGCTGTTGCCTTTCTTCTTCCTTGAGAGACAACACCTTCTCCTCCTCGCCCAATAGCCTTGCACCCCCTATCCTGCCCAGAGTTAGTCCTCCTCTGTCCGTGCTGTCTCCTTGCTGCGTCGAGCTGCCTCCATCTTCCCCATCTTCGGAGGCAACAAGTCTTCTTCTCCTTCCTCTGATGTGTTCTGCTAGTTAGTGAGTAGCACTCACTCATTTCTTTCTCTATTTCTCTCGGATCTTGAATGGTTTTAGTAGATCTTAGGTTGTTGTGGTGGTTTATTGTTGGTTGAGGATAGTGTTGATTTTGTTTTTGGAAATTTTGGTGGATTATTGAATTTATACATAAATTTTGTTTAAATTATGTGATATTTAGTTAGTTTTAATTGATTGTTATTTGAGTTCAATTAGAAATTAGGTTAATTAAGGTTAATTATTTTTAGTGTATTGATTTTTTTTTAAGATTTTAAAAACTATTGTGTTAATTGTAAATTTTGTGAATTTAGGGTATTTAATTAATATTTTTGTTAATTTCAAAAATTTATTGTTAAAAATTATGGAATTTTGATAATTAGTATTATTAAATGTTATTAATTTTAAAACTTAATTTATGGTTTTTTTGTGATTTTTATAATTATTTTTAGGTTTATGTCAAATGTGAATAACTAGGCTAAGTTAAAATTTTGAAAGAAATTCGTAGTCATTTATATGTTTTTAATTATATTAAGATGTTTAATGTAGAGAAAATGATTTTTAGATGTTTGTATAATTTTTCAAGGAATTTTTTTTTTAGTATTAATAGTGTATTATATAAGTTGTATATTATAGGGGTAGAAACATAATTTTTTGTTAAATATAGTTAAATAATAAATTTTGGTTGGTTTTAATTATAATCAAGTAATTTAAAAGGATTTTACAAATTATCTACTAATTTAGACTAATTAACACGAATTTCTCAAAATTAAATTTTAATAATATATTAGGTATTATTTTGAATATTATGTGTATTTTTTTCTATTATTTGGATAAATATGTAATTTTACGCTAATTATAATTAAAATATATTTTTATTAGTTTTATTAATATTTAAGAGGTTTAGAAATTTTTATATAAATTAATGGGTAATTTTCATTTAAGTAATGTTAAATTTGATTATGGTTCCCAAATAAATAAATAAATAAATAAATAAATAAATAAATAAATAAATATATATATATATATATATATATATATATATATATATATATATATATATATATATATATATATAAAGGTTTGTGAAATTTTGTTTTTAAGCTTTATTGAGACATGATTTTCTGAACTATGGATAATTATATATGCGATGTGTATTTTGGGGAAACAAATGATTTAATTTTTGTAATGTTTTGTTGAGTTGTGATCTCGGTCGGGACTAAGTGTAGTTCTGGAAGCCTGACTCGAGTGTGAATGTCTGCGATTATTAGAAGTGCATTTTTATGCAGGTATGGCTCTACCTATGGTAGAGATATTTCCATTTTACAAAAGAGACTCTGTCGAAATTTCGATAGATTTTCTTATAAAACGTGATATCTTTAGTAAATTTCTACCATTAATTAGGCTTCTTCCTGTCTATAGGGTCTTATTCGGTCTTTCTCGAGTTAGCCTAGAATTTCACTATTTTTTTTATTTTCGATTTCAATTCCATAGACATGTTTTAAAAATCGATTTGTTAATTTCTTTTCTAGAGCATATCGGAGCAGAAGTCGTGAGATCAAGGCAGACGCGTGGTTGTAAGCCTTCTCGTTCATCTTGTAAGTCGATAAAATGACCCGTGCGTGTGTTTTATTTAAAGACTGTGTGCACTCATGTTTTTAATATTTATTATATGATTTATTTAACTTAATGTTGCTATTTAAGGTTTAAGCACATTTTATTTATTTAAAATAAATTTTTGAGAAATTTTGGTAGAACGGGCTACCTGGTGGGTTTCACCAGGACCGTGGGCACATGGTAAAGATTAAGAGATGGATTCGATATATATATAACTTGTGAATGTAAACTAGGATGAGAGCCTCGGTGGAAGCCTTTGCTCTCGAGGACCGCCAGTGATTGGAAAGTTAATAATGGACTGGAATGGGTGCCTCGGTTGATGCCTTAGCTCTCGGAGACCGCCAGTGCCATGTATTTGGATTAAGTGAATGACTACGGCTTGGTGCCTCGGTTGATGCCTTTGCTCTTGGAGATCGACAGTCCAGTTGGAATAAGTGGGCCCAGTTGGCCAGTTAGAAACTTGGGTTTAGGGTCCTACCGAGATTTTTCAAAAGCTATATCTATATATTATAAATTATTTTCACTATAACTATTTGGTTTTCAAAAAGGGTTTTCTAACCGTACAACTCTTTTTATTGACTTACTCAGTGAGGTCTGATTCCCCTCAATTTATTTTTTTCAGGAGCTTGGGAGTTTGACCTCAGACTGCCTCCACGTTGAATTTCTTCATCACCGGCCATATTATGTAGGTCATTGTAAGCTGTACTATAGTAGTAATTCTAGAAAGCTGCAGTAGTAATTGTACTAAGCATTTGTATGACTCAAGTATATATATGTACCTTATTTTAATTAACCATGCTTATGTAAAATGATTTAAGACTGATTTATAATATGTAACGCTGAAGAATGTTTTTATTATGCACTCGACTATGTGTATTTTTAGAAAAATCAGTTTGATAATGTGTTCTGTTATGAAATAAAGTTTGAAATTGGAAGGTTTTATTTTTCTTTTCTTTAAGGCTTACTATGGGTTTCGGGGGCCTTATGCCTACCCATTCCCTAGTGCCGGTCACGTGCCCTCGAGTTTGGGTCGTGACAAAGTTGGTATCAGAGCATAAGTTCGATTAATTGTCTATATATGTCTTTCTGTGTAAATACTGCAGTAATAGGGTTGGTAATTGTCCTTAAGATGTTCTTGTTTCTAATTTCACATTGCGATAAATACTCTTACTTTGTTTTGAATTCAATTTTCTTTGTCTTTTTCAGAATGAGGCATGTGCGAACCGACCCCGATGCCGATCCAACTCTCAGTCTTGATGAGCAGTTTGTGCATGATGAGGCTCCCCCTCCTACTCCACATCTTAGGGGCAGAGGTAGAGGTAGAGGTCGAGCTAGGGCAGCTGCATTTGAGATTCCTGATTAGCAGCCAGTTGAGCCTGAAGCCCCAGCCGTAGACACCACAGCCTTTGCAGCTGGACTGGCAGGGATTAATCAGGGCCTTGCAGCATTGAATCAGGCAGTGCCCCTTGTGCAGCAGATGCTACAGTAGAGGAATCAGGGGATGATAGATACTGATGTAGCACTTCTTTACTCCCGGATTGGTAGAGTTTCTTTTGACGGTACGGGTGATGCCTTAGACTTCATTAATGCTATTGAGGCATGAACCAGGATAGGACACATGGACTATCAGCGGATAATGATATGGAGTTATCAGTTCAAGCAGCAGCTCAAGACTGGTTCATGCAGTCGATTCAACCATCTATGCATGAGTTGACTTGGCCAGAGTTTAAGGACTGCTTTTTGAGATTCTTCTGTCCTCCAGCCACCAGAGATGCCTACAAGTGGTAGTCGCTCCACATTGCTAGAGGAGATAGGTCAGTGGAGGACTACACCAGGGAGTTTAATATGTTATCCCGACATACAGAGGATATCAGGAGGGACCCTTATAAAGCAGTAAACCATATGTTACTGGTTTGGGACCCACTTTTATTGGTATGCATATCGAGGACCACACCCTAGAGAGTGTGATTGAGGAGGCTCATTTGATTAAGAGGCGACATATTCGCCAGGGCACCATGATAAATCCCTATATGGTTAGTGGTAGTGGATATGGTGTAGCTCTCGAGTATCAATAGCCAGCATTTTACATTGGTAGTTTGAGTCAGTAAGCTGCGAGTAGTTCATAGTAGGGTGGTAGGAGGTCCAGGACTCACCGAGTTGGCCGACATGGTTATGCCACGAATAGGAGAAGTGGTAGGGGTCACAGATTTAGTACTGGAGTCAGCAGCAGTAGTAGTGGGCAGAGCTCTAGACAGAGTAGTTCTGGGTCTGGGGTAATTACATGTGCGAGTTATGGATGATTCCATCAGGGCCTGTGTCATTTTTTTTCGGGTGCTTGCTTCAGATGTGGATAGGTTGGTCATCTTGCTAGAGCTTATCCTCACTCAGGATATCAGCCACAGTACGCTCAGGGTTCATCTTCATCAGTGGCTCAGCCTTACTGCCCGATGCCCCAGCAGTATAGAGCACCAATACAGCCACAGCAGAGACCACTATAACTAATGGGCCAGCAGGGTCGAGGTTCAGTTGGTAGGCCTAGTGGTTGTGGGTTTGTGCAGCCTTCGACATCTCAGCAGGCAGGTCATGGCCAGGCTCGAGTGTTCACTTTGACACCACAGGATGCTCAGACTTCTAATGTAGTAGTAGCAGGTATTCTCTCAGTCTATACATGGGATGCTAGAGTATTATTTGACCCCCGACGCTTCACATTCATTCATTTCTCCTGTGTTCGCTTTGAGAATCGAGTGACAGCCTTCCAGATTGTCCTTTCCTCTATCTGTATCGACTCCTCTTAGTGATGAGTTAAAGATAGATATCTTCTTTCCTTCGTGTCCGGTGTTAGTTAATGGTAGAGAATTATTGGCGGACTTGGTGTTGCTTGATGTGCTAGAATTCGATGTCATTTTAGGTATGGATTGGTTGTCGAGGTATTATGCTTCGATGAATTATCGAGAGAAAGAAGTGGTGTTCAAAATTCCAAATGAAGAAGAATTTTATTTTAAAGGTGAAACGAGCTCTATACCTCGTAATCTCATTTCTGCCATTACAGCCCGAAAGATGCTTAGTAGAGGTTGTCAAGTTTACTTGGCAGTAGTAAGAGATATTGAGATAGAGAATGGGGCAATTGAACATGTGCCAGTGGTGTGTGAATTTCTGGATGTCTTTCCTGAAGAATTACCGGGATTACCACCAAACAGAGAGATAGAGTTCTGCATCGATGTTATACCTGGTCAGACCCTATTTCTATGCCACCCTACAGAATGGCACCAGCTAAATTACAGGAGCTGAAGGAGTAGTTATAGGAGTTGCTTGATAAGGGTTTCATAAGACCCAGTACATCGCCTTGGGGTGCTTCAGTGTTGTTTGTGAAGAAGAAGGATGGTAGCCTTTGACTCTGTATTGATTATAGGCAGTTGAACAAGGTCACCATCAAGAACAAGTATCCACTTCCAAGGATCGATGACCTGTTTGATTAGCTTCAAGGTGCTACATGTTTCTCTAAGATAGACTTGAGATCTGGGTATCACTAGTTGAGGATAAAAAGAGGTGATGAGCCCAAGATAGCATTTCGGACGAGATATGGCCATTATGAGTTCTTAGTAATGTCCTTTGGGTTGACTAATGCTCCAGTAGCCTTTATGGACTTGATGAATTGGGTGTTCAGGCCATACTTAGACCAGTTTGTAATAGTCTTAATTGATGATATCTTGGTTTATTCCAAGAGTGAAGCTGAGCATGTTATGCATCTAAGAAGGGTGCTTCAGACTTTACGGGAGCACAGGTTGTATGCCAAGTTTTTGAAGTATGAGTTCTGGTTGAAACAAGTGGCATTTTTAGGCCACATGGTTTTTAAGAATGGCATACAAGTGGACCCTAATAAGATATAAGCTATCATAAAGTGGCTGAAGCCGACAACAGTCAGAAAAGTACGGAGTTTCCTGGGTCTAGTAGGCTATTACAGGAGATTTGTAAAGGACTTCTCTAAAATTGTCGCACCTTTGACAAGGCTGACCTAGAAGAGTGCTAAGTTTGTGTGGATAGACAGATGCGAAGAGCACTTCCAGTTATTGAAGGATTTGTTAACGTCAACTCTAATTCTGACTTTGCCTTCTAGAAATAAAGGTATACAGTGTATTGTGATGCTTCCAGAGTAGGATTAGGCTGTGTGTTGATGCAAAATGGCCAAGTAATTGCTTATGCTTCGAGGCAGTTGAAGAAACACGAGCAAAGCTATCCTACTCATGACTTGGAGATGGCAGTCGTTGTGTTTGCTTTGAAAATATGGAGGCACTACTTGTATGGGGTGACATGTGAGATATACACTGATCATAAGAGCTTGAAATATATCTTCCAGCAGAGGGACTTGAACCTGAGGCAAAGAAGATGGATGGAACTTCTCAAGGATTATGATTGTTGCATTTTATACCATCCAGGCAAGGCGAATGTTATTGTTGATGCCTTGAGTAGGAAGTCAGTGGGCAGTCTTGCCCATATCAGCATAGAAAGGAGGCCCATTATCAGGGAGTTGCACGGGTTGATTGATCAAGGGTTGCGGATGAAAGTTACCTGAAAGTGCCTTTTAGCTCAATTCAGGGTATGATCTCTATACTTGGATCGAGTTAAGGCAGCTCAGAATAGAGACCCACAGTTGCAGAGGATTATGTATGAAGTGCAACAAGGGCAATCAAGAGACTTTGTGATTGATAGAGAAGGTATATTGCGGTTGGGCACTAGGATTTGTGTGCCGGATGTTGACGACTTGAGGAAGGAAATCATGGAAGAAGCATATTTTTCTGCTTATAGTATTCATATAGGTTCTACCAAGATGTATCATGACTTGAAAGATATATATTGATGGAATGGAATGAAGAGGGATGTTGTAGAGTTTGTGTCTAGATGCCTGACTTGTCAGCAAGTGAAGCTTGAACATCAGAGACCCTCAGGATTGTTGCAACCTATGCCAATTCCTGAATGGAAATGGGACATGATAGCTATGGACTTTGTGACTGGGCTACCTCAGACTACAAGAGGTTATGACGTTATTTGGGTGATTATTGATAGGCTAACTAAGTCGGCACACTTTCTACCAATAAAGAAGACGTACTCTACTGATAGACTGGTGAGAATTTATGTCAATAGGATTGTTTGTCTACATGGAGTACCAGTGAGTATAGTGTCGGATAGAAGAGCCACATTCACCTCAGTCTTTTGGCAAGAGTTACACGAGGCCTTGGGCACTCGATTGGATTTCAATACGGCCTTCCATCCTTAGACAGATGGTCAGTCAGAGAGGACCATCCAGACGTTAGAAGATATGTTGAGGATGTGTGTAATGGATTTTGGAGGACAGTGGGATTCGCACTTGCCATTGATTGAGTTTACTTACAATAACAGCTATCATGCTAGCATTGAGATGGCTCCGTATGAGGCACTGTATGGTAGGAAGTGTATATCACCATTATGTTGGGAGATTGGTGAAAGACAGATAACAGGTCTAGAGTTGGTGCAGGTGACTTCAGAGAAAGTCCCCATCATACAGCAGAGATTGAAGACAACCTTCAGTAGACAGAAGAGCTATGTTGACCCTAGGAGGAAGGATGTATCCTTTATGGTTGGAGACATGGTGTTCTTGAAGGTGTCTCCAATGAAAGGAGTTATAAGATTTGACAAGAAGGGTAAGCTAGCTCCTAGATACATTGGACCATTTGGGATTCGGTCTAGAGTGGGTGAAGTGGCGTATAGGCTGGTGTTACCACCAGAACTGTCGAGAATCCATCTTGTATTTCATGTGTCTATACTGAGAAAATATGTTCCTGATCCATCTCATGTGTTACAACCTCAAGCCGTAGAGCTTAGCGACGATCTGACTTATGAGGAGTACCCAGTGGCGATTGTGGATCGCCAAATCCGATAGTTACGGACTAAGGAAATACCGATGGTAAAGGTGCTATGGAGTAACCATTTTGCTGAGGATTGCACTTGGGAAACTGAAGTTGAGATGCAAGTTTCTTTTCCGTATCTCTTTTCTTCTTAAGCCTTGTAATTCTTCTTTTCTTTCTTTTCTTGAATTCGAGGACGAATTCATATAAGGAGGGGAGACTGTAATACCCTATATTTTATTTAAATAAAGTAATTTCCGAATTTGAGCTATTAATAATTAAATTTTTATTTTCATTTTTATTTTATACAAATGTTACTTATCTAACTATTTAATTAATATATTTATGTTAACATTATTTTAAGGTTTTATTACTTGATATAAGTATTATATTTGGTTATGTAAGTATATGTATATATATATATATATATATATATATATATATATATATATATATATATATATGTGTGTGTGTGTGTGTGTGTGTATGTATATACATGTATATATATATTCATGTGTGTGCATACATATATAGTATATACAATTAGGATAATATACATACACACACACACACACACACACACACATATATATATACACACACACACACACATATATATATATATATATACACACACACATACACACATACATAAACCCCAAAACCATCATCATCACCCTTCCTCCACCATCTGTCACCCACGCCGCCCCTCCTCTCACTATGCCGCCTCCCTCACCACCTGAAAACCCCATCTACGCCCTGGACTGAGCTTCCAGGTTGCTGCTGCTGCTGCCTTTCTTCTTCCTTGCAAGACAACACCTTCTCCTCCTCGCGCAGTAGCCTTGCACCTCCCGTCCTGCCTAGAGTTGGTCCTCCTCTGTCCGTGTTGTCTCCTTGCTATGTCGAGCTACCTCCATCTTCCCCATCTCCGGTGGCAGCAGGTCTTCTTCTCCTTCCTCTGATCTATTCTGCTAGTTAGTGAGTAGCACTCACTCATTTCTTTCTCTATTCCTCTCGGTTCTTGAATGGTTTTGGTAGATCTTAGGTTGTTGTGGTGGTTTATTGTTGGTTGAGGATAGTTTTGATTTTTTTTTTGGAAATTTTGGTGGATTATTGAATTTATACATAAATTTTGTTGAAATTATGTGATATTTAGTTAGTTTTAATTGATTGTTATTTGAGTTCAATTAGAAATTAGGTTAATTAAGGATAATTATTTTTAGTATATTGATTTTTATTTAAGATTTTAGAAACTATTGTGTTAATTGTAAATTTTGTGAATTTAGGGTATTTAATTAATATTTTTGTTAATTTCAAAAATTTATTGTTAAAAATTATGGAATTTTGATAATTAGTATTATTAAATGTTATTAATTTTAAACCTTAATTTATGGTTTTTTTTGTGATTTTTATAATTATTTTTAGGTTTATGTCAAATGTGAATAACTAGGCTAAGTTAAAATTTTGAAAGAAATTAGTATTCATTTATATGTTTTTAATTATATTAAGATATTTAATGTAGAGAAAATGATTTTTAGATGTTTGTATAATTTTTCAAGGAATTTTTTTTAGTATTAATAGTGTATTATATAAGTTGTATATTATAGGGGTAGAAACGTAATTTTTTGTTAAATATAGTTAAATAATAAATTTTGGTTGGTTTTAATTATAATCAAGGAATTTAAAAGGATTTTACAAATTATCTACTAATTTACACTAATTAACACGAATTTCTCAAAATTAAATTTTAATAATATATTAGGTATTATTTTGAATATTATGTGTATTTTTTTCTATTATTTGGATAAATATGTAATTTTACACTAATTATAATTAAAATATATTTTTATTAGTTTTATTAATATTTAAGAGGTTTAGAAATTTTTATATAAATTAATGGGTAATTTTCATTTAAGTAATGTTAAATTTGATTATGGTTCCCAAATATATATATATATATATATATATATATATATATATATATATATATATATATATATATAAAGGTTTGTGAAATTTTATTTTTAAGCTTTATTGAGACATGACTTTCTGAACTATGGATAATTATATATGCGATGTGTATTTTGGGGAAATAAATGATTTAATTTTTGTAATGTTTTGTTGAGTTGTGATCTCGGTCGGGACTAAGTATAGTTCTGGAAGCCCAACTTAAGTGTGAATATCTGTGATTATTAGAAGTGCATTTTTATGCAGGTATGGCTCTACCTATGGTAGAGAGATATCCGTTTTACAGAGAAGACTTTATAGAAATTTCAGTAGATTTTCTCGTAAAACGTGATATCTTTAGTAAATTTCTACCGTTAATTAGGCTTCTTCCTGTCTATAGAGTCTTATTCGGTCTTTCTCGAGTCAGCCTAGAATTTCACTATTTTTGTTGATTTTCGATTTCAATTCCATAGATATGTTTTAAAAATCGATATGTTAATTTCTTTTCTAGAGCATATTGGAGCATAAGCCATGAGATCGAGGCAGACGCGCGGTCGTTAGCCTTCTCGTTCATCTTGTAAGTCAATAAAATGACTTGTGCGTGTGTTTTATTTAAAGACTGTGTGCGCTCATGTTTTTAATATTTATTACATGATTTATTTAACTTAATGTTGCTATTTAAGGTTTAAGCGCATTTTATTTATTTAAAATAAGTTTTTGAGAAATTTTGGTAGAACGGGCTACCTGGTGGGTTTCACGAGGACTGTGTGCACATGGTAAAGATTGAGAGATGGATCCGATATATATATAACTTGTGGATGTAAACTGGGACGGTTGACTCGGTGGAAGCCTTTGCTTTCGGGGACTGTCAGTGATTGGAAAGTTAATAATGGACTGGGATTGGTGCCTCCGTTAATGCCTTAGCTCTCGGGGACCGCCAGTGCCATGTATTTGGATTAAGTGAATGACTGCAGCTTGGTGCCTCGGTTGATGCCTTTGCTCTCGAAGACCGGCAGTCTAGTTGGAATAAGTGGGCCCAGTTGGCCAATTAGAAACTTGGGTTTAGGGTTCTACCGAGATTTTTCAAAAGCTATATCTATATGTTATAAATTAATTTCACTATAACTATATAGTTTTGAAAAAGGGTTTTCTAACCGTACAACTCTTTTTATTGACTTACTCAGTGAGGTCTGATTCCCCTCAATTTATTTTTTTTAGAAGCTTGGGAGTTCGACCTCAGACTGCCTCCACGCCGGATTTCTTCATCACCGGCCATATTATGTAGGTCATTGTAAGCTGTACTATAGTAGTAATTCTAGAAAGCTGCAGTAGTAATTGTACTAAGTATTTGTATGACTCAACTATATTTATGTACCTTATTTTAATTAACCATGCTTATGTAAAATGATTTAAGACTGATTTATAATATGTAACGCTGAAAAATGTTTTTATTATGCACTCGACTATGTTTATTTTTAGAAAAATCAATTTAATAATGTGTTTTGTTATGAAATAAAATTTGAAATTGGAAAGTTTTATTTTTCTTTTCTTTAAGGTTTACTCTAGGTTTCGGCGACCTTATATTTATCCATTTCCTAGTGCCGGTCACGTGCTTTCGGGTTCGGGTCATGATAAAGATATTTTTATACTTATAATAGAGTAATTTTGTAATTGATAAAAATTTAGGATATTTTCGTTGAAAACATTTAAAAGTGATGTATTTTTATAATTTTTTCAATCTTTACTAAAGCATTTTCATAGTTTGAAGGTTTAATTATTGCCAAAAAGAATCTCTCTTTTGAACTTTTCATAAAAAACTAGTGCATAATTTTAATTTTTTGTTCAAAATTATTATATTAGTCTTTCTTTTAATCTATGGTCAAATTAATTTTTTAATTAAAATAAGTCTGAAATTTCGTTTTTATGCTAATTTTTTATAATTAATTTGTGAGATTTTTTTTAAAGATGTCTTTTGAATATATATTTTTTTCATATAATTTATTTGCTTACTTGATCAATATTGGTAATAAAATTCGAAATTTAATTTAAAATCTTCTTATGCGGCCTAGAGATTAAAAATGAAACTAATGTCATAGTTCTAAACTAAAACTGAAAAAAAAAAATGCTAAATTTAATAACAAATCTAAAATACATAATTTTTTTTTTTAGCAATTAAGCCTAATTTAATTGTTATCAAACAATGTTTACTATGAAGGACTGCTAAAGTTGTATTCGACTGGTAGCCTAATGAAGTATGACTTATTTCATATAATCAAATAGCATATAAAATATATAAAATTAAGCCTAATTTGAAAATTAAATCCAATCATGAAAATTTTTATTTTATAATGTAGAAAATTAGAATATTTCTCAGCTTATATGTAATACTTGCTTGCTTCTGAACCTATATATATATATATATATCAAATAATTATAAAATAATATTTAACACAAAAATTAGAAAATATAAAAAAAAACCTTTGGTCCACATCTAGAACCTACACTTGTATATATATATATATATATATATATATCAAATAATTATAAAATAATATTTAACACAAAAATTAGAAAATGTAAAAAAAAAAAAAAAACCTATGGTCCACATCTAGAACCTACACTTGCAGAAGTAGTGGTCCAATTCCAATATTTATGTACTTGGAAACCAAAAACTACTAACTATATATATAGAGAGAGAGAGAGAGAGAGAGGGAGGGAGAGAGAAAGTGCAATATTATAATAATACTTGGTTTGGACTTATCATATATGAAAGGTCAACTTCTATTGTAAAGCAAATATAATTCCATTCATGGAACTGAGTTGTCATCTTCATCGAAATTTATTTCTTCTATAGGCAAACCATTGATTTAGATATCGTTTAGAGAAAATCTATTTGGCATAAATTTTTTAATGCCAAGTATAATGACCAATATATCCTTTAATATATTAGTTCTCCAAATAATTTTTATATTAGTTCGCTAAATAAATATTTAATATAATTAAAAATAATTTTAATATTTTACTATTTAATAAATTTTTTACATATTATTATTATTATTATTACAAATTTCTATATTTATAGTAATATAATCTTTTGTGAGTGTTACTTTTTTTTTAATAGAAATCCTTATAAATTATTTTTTTAAAAAAAATTCAAACAGAATTCACATAGAAGACCCAAAATGTTTAATGAAAATATCAAAAATAAAATTTCATAAAGAACTTTTGTGTGAAATCTCCAAAATTTTAAATTTTTTTCATTTACAGTTATAGTCACATATTGAATAAAAATATCAACAATTTCATTTTAAACAAAACAAAAAAAAAATATTTCTGTTAAAATTGATCCAATAATTTTTAATTAAAACAAATAAATAAGTCTGAAAATTCTATTTTATAGTATTTTAGAAAATTGTACACTGATTAGTTCATGAATATTTTATTAAAAATATATTAAAATGATATTAAAAGGTACAATCATAAAAATCAACACTAAATATGATTATGTACATTAACATAATATATATATAAAAGCTTTATAAGCATCATCATGGAATTCGATTACCAATAGTCTCGATCTATGCAAGTTCTAATCCTTTACACAAAGTTGATGAACTTATCTTGATAAAAGAGGCGCTTTTTGAATTCTAAGACTTAATTATATATAGCAAACAGTTTAAGTCCCAATTTAAGCCTTTATTAGTAATATTATCACTTATCCTGTCACTAATTGATTTTATCAATTTTAACAGAAAGCTAATTAGTTTAAATGATTGTTTCCTACTAATAATTGAATTTAATGATTCATACTAATTTGATTAGAGTTATATTTGAGTTGATCGCCTTTTCATTTCAAATAAATTTTTGAAACAAATTAATTGAAATTAAATTTTTACTAAGTAGGTATAAAAAATTTTAAAAATATATCATCCAAATTTTAATATTATATCAAGCCCTCTATTAGTTGACTAGTGAGAGGCTAGCTAGCATATTTAAATATGTTCTTGAACTAATAGATAAGAACGTTGTTCTTTTTTAAAAATATTTACTTTCTATATTATTATTGTCCTATAAAAATAATTTAAATTAACCTAAGTTCAATATATAAAAATTAAATAGTTAATTTATACGTTTTCTATTTTCTGTCCTATCCAATTTTCTTTCTGACATTTGTTAAAGAAAAAAATCTTTTTGATATGAATGAATGAAAATAATTATATATTTAATAATCCTCCATATATATGTGCAAAGATGTTAAAATTCTCATCTCAAACATGTTTTCTTGTTACGGCCGTGGAGAAAATTCTACCAAGTTGCTGTCTTTTTTTTCTCCATGATCATATTCTTAAAAATATTTGATAAAGAAATTTTTTAAGTCAACTATATCTAAAATAATATATTTTAAAATTTGTTTTCCTTATTTAACATAAAAATTTGAAATTTTAATTTTTAAATACTCTAGGTATTCATATAAGGGTATGTTTGTCATTTAAAATAATTTTTATACGTTAAAATTGCAATGTTACCCTTAAAAATAAGAACAACATTTTTAAAATATCCTTTTATGCTGGCACAAATTATACCGTTTAGTATTTAAATTTCTATATTGTAAAAAATGTATAACTTATATAGGTTTAAATATTGTAGTGGTCTCCTAACTTTACACTAATTTCACTTTAATATTAAACTTTAATTGGTTTTATTTCGATAACTAAATTGTAGATATAACAACTAAAATATTTAAAAAAATTTGTCACATTAGCATACAAATTAAATGTCAGCTCAAATTAAATTAAAGTTTAGTTACAAAAATGAGACCAATTAAAGTTTAGTATACAAAGTGAAATTAGTGTAAAGTTCAGTGACCATCAAAATATTTAATCCAACTTAGATTAACATTTGTTGATTTAAATAATAAAAAAATTGGATTCTTTTAAATAAAATTTTCAATTCAAATTATATATATATATAAAGAAAAAAAGTATTGAAAGAGTTTTTTCCTCTTATAAATTAACCTCCACTCAAACTTTAAATTAGTTAGAATCTTCTCAGAAATCACTGTTGTTTTGGTTTAAAATGATGAACCATTCGTTCAATAGTTTTATATGTTTTAAGTTCAGTAAATGTTTTAATTAAAAAAAATGTAATTGTGCAATTCTTTTAAATTTTAACGATAAAATCTATGTAAATTTTAACAAGAACAATTTAAACCTTAACAAATGTTATTATTTATAGATAAAAAGTCCTTGAGAAATTCAATAATAAGGTTATTCAGTATTTTCTAGAGTTCGTATGATCATTATAATATAACAATTCGACAACATGAAGTGTAACAATTGTTGTATATTGATGAATAATAATTTTTATGTTAATTAATCATGATCACATAGTAAAAAATCACAAGAAAATTCTTACAAATATTTACAATATTCTCTCTAATTATTAAATGTGCTATCTTATATATTTTAGGTGCCTTACACTTAGTTCAAAAAAATATAATGCACATATTATATGTCATAAATTCAGTTATTTGTTCAAAATTCTTAACTACAAGTCGTCGAATTTATGATATATAATGTATTTATTATATTTTTATCATTTAAATATAAGGTATTAAGAATACATATCATATATTTAACATTCTGATGGAAGCAAGAATTTTTCATTCTTTGTAATTAATTGAAAAAGTTTTTTTCCTGTTGCAGCACATATATATATATATACACACACACATATACCTCAATGCATACTATCCTTTTTTTTCAGCTTGGTCACAAATCCCTGAAAATGCACGCACAGAGGGTGTAACAAGAACATCTATTTGAAATTAAAAATTTTAATGCATTGCTTAACTAACCTAACCTGGCTTAGAAGTTAAATAAATTAGAAAAGAGAACAAGAAGACTCTTCTTCCTAAATTGTTGTTCTAGCTATATATTGCTTCCAGTTTATAAGGGAAAGTAGAGTTTTCAATAATTATACAGAAAAAAGAAAATCCTTACCTACATAAAAAATATTGCACCAGCGATTAGATGAGTGATATATACTATGAATGATTTATGCTTGGTATATATAGACTTTAATACACTGGATTTTTACAATATATTGGATGCTTTTCTAAATTGAAACATCACCTGTTAGTGCACACGTTAGCAATATCTAGAAAAATACATTTATAAGAAAAAAAGAATTTATTGGAATCCTTGTCGTGTTAAGATTTGCAATATCTTCATACTAGCAAGGGGTTAATTACAACACCATCAGAGAGGAAGACAGAGACAGAAAACAGATGAAATAACTGCCTAAGTTACTCTCTTCGTAGTAAAATTAACTACTTTAAACATAATAAAAATATAAACCCTATAATTAAATAAATTTCCATGCATGATTCCTAGTAACAAAAGCAAACATGTGTTTGCATAGCAATATATATTAATTTATATAAAGGTAGGATTTATTTGTTCATGTAAGAAAAACCATTTGCCATGAAATTAGGTGTCCTCTTAACAAATCTTCCTTTCATTCGAGGCCTCTTCTCTGCATTCAATTTTCTCACCTCGTACCTTATTTTCTTCGAAAATAGTCGAGTTCTTCGCTTCTCTTTGTATCTCAGAACTCTTGCTTCTCTTGCTACATTCCCTCTTATATGTCCTCCCATGCTTCCATATGGGTGATGATGACCATCCTTTGGGCAAGTATCCTATAAAAAAAATGATAATCACTTATCAATTAGAGCTAATTAGTAATTAATTTTTATATCAAATACGCACTAAGATATTCAATTGCTGTGAAAATGCAAACACAAACTACCCATTAATGAAAACCGTGTATAAATATACTTATGATTAATCATAGAACTTCATATAAAAGTATATACATATCCCAAATGTCAACTTTTTATATTGTACATGTACAACCAATTAAAGATATTGATGAACTATAAGTGATAAGGTGAAGGTACATAAAAGCCTAGGACATATACGTAAATACAATGGCTCTAAAACTAATTAGAGAGCATGATGTAACAGTATAAAATTGAAAACCTGCAAAGCATGGATGGCTAGAAAGAAAGAGAAGTACCATGCAATCAGGCCAGCAATCATCAGGATTGAGTTCTGGTCTGGTTCCTGAAGTCCAAGGAGAGCCTTGGTTAGCCCAGGCATCCATAACTGCCTCATAATTTAGCCTCAATAAATATGAACTTCTTTTCATTTCTTTCTTCTGTTCACCCATCAGTCCTGTATCAGCCACAGGTACTGCCTTCACCTCTTTTTCTTCTCCATATCCAGTTATTGTTGGCGACCCGTAATCGAAACTCCCACCCAATGATCCTCTTTGTACTCCAAAATCTTGATTGAAACTATCACAATCTGTGATAATTGCTTCGAATTCCTGTTCATCTTTAATTTTCACCACTACTTTGTCCTGATGATCGTCAAAACAAAACTTTTGATCATTGTATTCTTCTTCTTCTTCTTCTTTACGGTCTAACAAATTCAAATATTTGATATCTGGAGAATCTTCATCCAGTCCTAGTAAGTTCTCAACATCTGCAGTAAACTCAGCAAGATCCATATCTGAAGATAAAAACTCAGGTAAGTTATCTAAATCATCGCATGTTCCTTCCTGTCCATCACAACCATCGAAAACAATATTTCCCTCTTCATTTCCCGTGGCAATTGCAGTTCCTTGGCCACAGGTTATCATATCATCAGTACATAGCTCTGCAGCAAAAGGATCAAAAATAGGAACCCTATAAAGCAGATCATCATCTTCTCCAGCAAAAGTACTATTACCCTCTTCGTCACTACCGATTTCAGGAACAAGAGGAAGAGGATTAAAGACTACAACTTTCTCTTCGTCTTCTTTAAGTTTCTGATGTGCTGATAAAGATTTATTGCTATTGTTCCTCGGAGTCCTTGCTTTCCTAGTGAACCCTTGATGCCATGATGGCGTAGAATGAACAGCGCTATTTGTTGAACCGGTGATCTTAAAGGAAGCAGTCTCTAGCCGGATCCTCTCGTGCCTGCTTGCTAACTGGTTAGCAGAATGTACTGAATAATCACAAGCTTGGCAGAGAAAAGCATCATCAGCAGCACAAAACCACCTTGCCCTTTTCCTCGAACAGCCATCACAGGCTCGAGCAGTCTTCCCCGACAGGGCGTTTGCTGTTTTCCTATCAGCGATCATCGAAGAGAGTTGGTCAAGCGAGAAAGAAACGAAAGGAAGTGTTAGTTGGCCAAAGCGGACGTGAAGAGCTAACTAAAACTAGAAACAAAAGGAGTGACTATTACAAGGACTATAGGGGTGACTTGTATATATGTTTCGAGGTACAAATTTGGCACAATTATTGCAAAAGAGTAAGAGGAGAGTAAGAGGGCAATGTCAATTGTCAATGTCCTTATAAACACATGACCCACAAGTTGTGCTTTTACTCTCCTTGCAATAGCAAGGTTGGTCTTATTATAAGCCTATGCACTTTTGGTGGGTTGCTACAAACGAGCTTGATCGGCCCCTCTTTGGGACCCAAGAAATGGTCTTATCTGAGCTTTGATTGGCCGAAGAGTTGAAGGTGATCCTAATATATGAATTGCTATTGGTTGGATGTCTAATGAAGTGGATTCCTAGTGGAACCTTGCTGAGGATTATCCAGGGGTCCATACTCTTCTCCATTCTCTGTCTGCATGAAAATTGAGTAAGACCCTTTTGTTGTTTTGTCACTCTATATTTCGAAAATTTCTGATACAAATTTAAAGCCTTTGTTTGCGGTCCCCTACAGTTTCTTTCAACACTGTGGCTGTGGTTACCTTCAACTCTCTTCCTCTTTCGATCAACTAGAACAATCCTTTCTCCATTTGATGCCTGGCACCAAGCTGGGAGGTTGAAGTTTGGGCTTGACTTGGGAATGGGACTGCTATACGACTTTGTTGCCTGTGCAATTGCTTCAAACTCATCTGAGCCTTGAATTTTAAGGGTCTCATTATAGGAAACAATTTGGGGTTATTTACCATTTTATGGTAAAAAAAAAAATTTAATTTCCTAAATTACGGTAGTTTTAAAAGTAATTTTTATTTTTGTGGTGATTTGTGAAACTATTTCTTAATTTATGATATTTTTGACTGAGGTGCAAGAGAGAAAATTTTATTAAAATTTTGTGCGTCATACTGTTAGTTTCAGTGGCAGTATGATCACTCTTTTTTTTTCTTTTTGGGGCTATACAGCCACTAGCAGCGGCGGCATGACCCTTTTCAATTTCAATTTTGCTAGTTGGATATTTTTTTTCATCTCTAAACTTTACCCTTTTTATCTATTTAACACATCAAATTTTTTATTATAATTTTATAATAATTATGATTAATTAACTATAATAATATTAAAAACAATATATCATAATTATAATAATATTATATTTTTTATTTTTTAATTTTATTATTATTATTATTATTCAATAAAAACAAAATATTAAAATATTAAAATAAAAAATTGAAATTAAAATAAAAAAATTAAAAATTATGAAAGAAAAATGGCCAAATACCCTTTTTCACTCTTGAATTTTACCCTTTTCGCTTATTTCATACATCAACTTTTTTTTTAACCAATAACATATATGAACTCCTATTTTGAACCACTTTCACCCATGGTCAGAAATAACCAAATACGTGTGAAGGACGTACAATGACATGACATGTATAAGTCCATGTGGATCTCAATGTCAAATATTTCACCCCTGAACTTTATACTTTTAGTCTATTTCACCTTTGAACTTTCAAAATTAACCAATTGCACATATAAATTTCTATTATAAATTTAATAAAATGTTAGTAATGAATTTAATTTTTTTTATTGTTATACTAATAATTTTCATTTTATTTTAATTAGATAAATATTTTTATTAAAATTAATTAACTTGGCTAAATTAAAATAATTTATTAGAATTTTTATATTAAGATTGGCTAAAATTATTAAATATTAACTAAACTAAAAAAATTTAAATGAGTCATGAAGCTCACAAATAAGTTAGAATATAAGCTTGCGAGTCAACTTGTAATTTTTATGTTTAATAATTTAATTTTAGATATATATAATATATAAATTCTTATTGTAAAAATATTTTAAAAAATATATTATTAGAATAAAATTATAATTTTTATTAAATATATTATAATTTATTTAGTAAATAATTTATTTTAATTTTTAATGTCCAATTATATAATGTCCCTATTAAAAAAAAATAGTTGAATAACTTTTTTCACCCATTTAGTCTCTTTCACACGTTAACTTCAAAAATTAACCAATTGAACATATAAACTTTTATTTTGAACTGATTTTACCCATGGACACGTCAACTCTTCTTTCGCCAACCAACGCCTCACATTCATTGGGCTCACGCGTTTGTCCATGTTGTCAAATGATGTGTGGAATAGAATAAAAAAAAATGTCTGACCATGGGTGAAATCGGTTCAAAATAAAAGTTCATATGTGCTATTGGTTAAAACAAAAAAGTTGATGTGTTAAATAGGTGAAATGGGTAAAGTTCAGGGGCGAAAAGGGGTATTCGGCCAAAGAAAAGGGGTTACCTCTTTTCACCCAATAATGTTAAAATTAAAAAACAAAAATATAATATTATTATAATTATGATATATTGTTTTTAATATTATTATAATTAATTAATCATAATCATTATAAAATTATAATAAAAAAGTTGATGTGTTAAATAGATAAAAAGGGAAAAGTTCATGTAATGACGCTATATTTTAAATAATATAAGATTATTTTGAGATATGCAGTGTTAGTAATTTTAAATTTTATTTATATATTATTATTGTTATTTGCTAATATTATTTATGTATTTTATTCTAAGATATTGTTTACGTAAAATAATTTGTTTTACGTGGGAGTTCTATTACTTGATAATAATAATAATAATAATAATAATAATAATAATAATAATAATAATATTATTATTATTATTATTATTATTATTATTATTATTGTTGTTGTTGTTGTTGTTATTATTATTATTAAATTAGTTTGAGGGGTATTTTAGTATTTTCATTATTAAATAAAAAAAGAAAAAAGTCAATCAGGTCAGCCTCTTCTCTCTTCTCCCTTCCTTATTTTCTTCTTCTTTTTCTTTTTCTTCCTTTGCCCGAAACCTTCCCTGTGTCACCAGAGCCGCCCCAACCTCAACCACCAACCACCACCACCTCTAGCCACTTCCAACTACCATCCGCCGCTAGCAGAGCTGCCTGAGTATGTCGGAAATCGCCTGAGCTAAACCTTGTCGAGAGTGAGCTTCAACATCGCCGGTGAGGATTCTGACCACCTTAGGATGTCACACCAGTCTCGTTTGAACGCTCTTGCTTTGATGAGTCCATTTCTGAGCTCTGTTTGAGCTCAAATCTTTTCGATTTTTAGATATCTTTGATTTTTAGTTTATGTGTTTTAGGGTTTTTATTTTTTTTAACTTGATAATGTTTGATTCATGAAAACTTGCTTCACAAATGTTGTTTGTGGTAGCTTTAGCTTCTCAAAAAAAAAAATTATATATATATATATATATATTTTTTTTTGAATTAATTTGAATTATGGGTAATTTTTTTATTATTTTAATATTAAATATTGAATTTTTTATAATTATGTTAATTAATTATTTTTAATGAAAATTTAGTTAAATTAGTGTTATTAATTTGAGTTAATAATTTTGGTGAATTTATATAATTTTTAGTAATATTTTTATATAATGTGAATTTTGTATTTATGAGTTAATTGTGTAATTTTGTGAAAATTATAGTTAAATAATATGTTTTAGATGATTTTAGAATTATATAGGGTATTAAAATGATTTTTATAAATTATTTACTATTTTTAACTAATTAATACTAATTTTTGAAAATTATATTCATAATATATTATTTACTATTTTGGTGATTAAATGGATTTTTAATTAATTTTAATATATATTTAAGCTATTTAAACTATTTGAATATATAAAAGTTAATTTTTACTATTTTATGTTGAATTATTAAAAAATTTGACTTTTATTAATATTATATTATTATTTGAGGTTTTATTTAATTATTATGTAAATATTGGCATTTAGTGTTTTAATGTTTAAATATATTATATATTGGTATTTTATGGAAATTTATGGAATTTAATGATTTTTAATATATTTATTATTTTATTTGTATTTTTTATGAAATTGTGAATCTCGGTTGGGAAATTGTACAGTTCGAGGTCCCAACCGAGGTGTTGAGCTTTGTATTTTAGAAGTGTATTTTTCTTGTAGGATCCACTCTACTTTTTAGTAGAGAGATGTCCATTTTACAGAGGAGGTCCTGCCGAATTTTAGGTAGAATTTTTATAAAATGTGACATCGAGTCGATTATGAAATTCTATGTTTGTCTGAGTTTTGTATTCATAGATCAAGTCTCTTTTAGAAGTATAAGTTAGGAATTTATTCTAATTGGTTATTATTATTGTTTTTTTAGTTGCGCCGAGACCGA
This sequence comes from Mallotus nudiflorus, assembly GCA_947683625.1. Classification (NCBI taxonomy): domain Eukaryota; kingdom Viridiplantae; phylum Streptophyta; class Magnoliopsida; order Malpighiales; family Euphorbiaceae; genus Mallotus; species Mallotus nudiflorus. The sequence continues at coordinate 714,619 of CANTUR010000375.1, read as the reverse complement.
GACCTATTAGACCAGACCCATCGAGTCAATCTCGAGGAGCGCAAACTTGTGAGTTATTATTTTATATATACATTGCATGTAGATATATGATGTTGAGCCTTCATACTTTTAATATGAATTTAAACATGAATTATTTCATTAAATGGTTTAGTATATTTTTAGTATGCTTTCAATATATTTTAAGATATATGCGATGTATACACTTGATATATTCTCAATATGCATTCAAGTATATTTTGGTATATTTATTATTGATTTTGGTTATATGCAGCATATATATATACTTGAAATATATCTAGTATATTTTTTGTATATATATGGTATATTTCATTGTTATGAATGTTATTTATGTTTAATTATGCATTCATTTATTTTCCATAAATATACAATTTTATTCGAAAGGATATCGATAGAATGTGTTACCTAGTGGGCTGCACTAGGACCGTATACATACCGGTGCAATAAATTTTACGGTTGAGTTATAAAATCACTTGAGGTAACATTTATTTGATCGATTATTGAGAATTGATGTGATTGAGTAGTGTGATTGTGGGAGCTCGGTTGACATAGTGTCTTGGGGTCAGTCTACTGTCCAAAATGGAATAAGATAATTTATTTAGAATTAAGTAAGTTTGTGTGGCTAATGAGATATTTGTTTAAGATTGTAATTATTTTAGGGTTCTATTTGATCATTCACCTAAATAAATGTTTTATGCATTTATTATATATAAAAGTATATTTTAGCATCTATGTGAAATGTTTGTATGTATGTGTGTGTGTATATATATATATATATATACACTAATGTCTGACTTTATATGTTTTAGATTGCATGTATATATATTATAATAATTCACTCAGTGAGGTTTGACTCCCCTCAATATTTTTTCAAGAGATTCCTCGTCTTCAAACCTTAGTAGTAGATCCATACGCTGAACTTTTTTAGCCCCGACTAGATTATGTAAATTATTTATCTGAACTTTTATTGTATTCTAGAATACTGCAGTAGTAGTGCTCTGTATATGTAGAATGTTGTTTTAGCATGAGACTTTTCTCTGAATATTGTATGAATACATTTTTATTTTATGAAATGACGATTAAATATTTATTTTATATCGATTTAAGTTTTAATTTTGTTATATTTTTATTTATTTATTGCATGTTTTTATTTTCTAAGGTTTTCTACGGGTTTTGGATTCGAAAGAATTCTCATTCCTTAACGTCGGTCATGACTCCCGGGTTGGGTCGTGACAGTTCAGGGGTGAAAAAAAGTATTCGGCTAGCAAAATTAAAATTGAAAGAGGCCATACTGCCACTGTTAGTATGGCCTCAAAAGGAAAAAAAAAAAAAAAAAGTGGTCATACCGCCACTGAAATTGACGGTATGACCCATAAAATTTTCTCTCCCCTCCATCTTAGCCAAAAGTACCATAAATTGAAAAATAATTTCACAAATCACCACAAATATGGAAATTACTTTTAAAACTATCATATGGAAAATAAAATTTCTTTTTACCATAATTTGGTAAATAACCCAACAATTTGTACCTCAAATTATGCTGCGATTCAATCTAAGCCAGACGAGTAAACACTGACAGGTCCCAGTAGACCAAACATTTGTGCACCTCTATTTTTTTTTACCTCTCTTTCTTTTATGTGCTTAATTGTTTGTTCTCAATGGAGATGGTAGTTCGATAAACATTAATTAGGGAAAGGCATTGCCATTTTTTTAATGTTCTTGCATGAGATGTTTGTGAAACCAAAGGGATTTTAATCAACACTATTGTTCCATTCTAAAATCATTTAGCTTCTTATTTAGTTCTAAGTATTTTTACCATACCTTCATGACATATAAGTGCTAAAACGCATATACTTAAAATACTTTACATTTAAACATACACGTAATAATTGATATGAATCTCGGTTATTTAACACTGATATATATGTGACGATAGTTGAACTATAAAATATATAAATAAAACTATAGTTGTCTTAATTAAAGTACTTAATTAGTATTTTCCAATAATGGGATGAAATGATAATCCCTTTCCATGTTTGAAGGCGTCTCATGTTGAACATTAAGTTTGAAATTATTATATCGCCGTTATAGCTTTTATATATATTCACATTTTACCTTGAGCTTTTTATTGGTGCTGGCAGATGCAGTGGTGGTGGCAATGACGGAGGATGGCGGTGGCTAGGGGATTCACATAGAGAGAGCAAGCGGTAGCAAATGGTACAAAGTGGTGCATTCACATCCAATAGTACAAATTTGACGACATTTTTTTCTCAAAAAATTTCTTCTCTCTCAGTGTTCTTATAGAGAACTCCATATATATATATATTGTTTGTAACTTTTGCTTGCTTAATTAGGAATTGCGAATTGTTCTTAAATGGGCTATGAAATGGTTGAATTTTGAAACATTGGGCCAGCTATATGTAAAGAATTAGTGAATCTGTTTCAAACCTTATTTCCAACCATGCCGTGCTAATAATGTGCATGCCTTACATGAACCGCAGTTCCTAATTTTGTCTGTGGTAGCCACAAGTACTCCAACTATACTGAAGTTCATGCTGGATTAACCCAAAGGGGCCAAAGCTTTGCAATTGTTTCGGAGAAGAAAGCCAGTGGCATCCCGCAGTATAAGCTAAATAATCCGCAGCAATTGGCTTCTCTAAAATCATGACATACCTTTACTTGCCATTACGAGCCAACAGTTGCTTGATATATATTTCAAGTAAGCGAAACAAATAATTTTAAAATGTTATCAACTTTGTTGTTCCAAGCAGCGAAAAGTTTGAATTCCCTTAAGTAGAGTCTCAGGTTCAAGTTTTATGATTAATATTTGAGTTTCTCATAGTAATCCAAACATGTAATTGGCAGAGTTAAAATCATTTATGATATTTTCATCATTGTAACTAAGAAATTGAAAAAAGTAAATAAAAATACAAATCCCTAATTTGGTATATACAACTGCGTTAAATTAGTTGTTGAAAATTTTTTGCCAGCCTTGTGATGCTATTTGTTTCGAATCAGATTAGTTAGAATCCAATAAACTCTAAATACTAGTGGTTAAAAAAAAAATAGTAGTAGTAGTAGGTAAAAAAAATATTTTGTTAACAGATTATTTATTATATTTTAATCACAAAACATATTTATTTTTATCATATATTATTATACATATATAATTAACTTGACAATATAATTAAAAGTATATAATTAAGTTACTACTTACTACTATTTATTAATATCTATGTATGACTTATTAAAATAAAATTTGGTACTTTATATGATTTTCAGTTCAGTACGGTTTTTGTATGGTTCGGTATAATTTTCAGTTCGATTTTTTTATAAATATCAAGTATCGTACTAAATTAGTCATAAAATTTGGTTCGGTTCGATTAGAGATTAAAATTATTTAGCTTAATACAGTTTTAATGTCTTTTATTTCAGTATTTTATTCATCATGTACTCAACCTTAATCTACTAGCTTAAATATTTAAATTAATTTTTTTTAGCTAATGTCTCTAATATCTGGTAGTCATAAAGGTCTGAGTTTGAAATTTAAAAGGGAATAAAATTCTCTCATTACCTATTCTCTATATAAGACTCAAATCTAAAATTTTATTTAAAATAATTTAAATTCATTATCACTTAAACCAATGTATGTTGGATGAATTAAATAGCTGTCTTATAAATCCTGTTAAAAAATAAATAAAGTTATGCTGACGGATGTAAAAATATGATTTCCATGATCATGTCCTAAGTATATATATATTGGATGAAATATCCTCATGGGGCGACAAAAAGTTAAAGGAAGGGAAACAAAATAAAAACCAGCAAGAAAACTAAACTAACCAGCCAAATGCAATCCAGGAGGAGCAGTAGAGAAAAAATGCAACAGGCACGTGTTCAGAGTAAGCAGATAACAAATAGAGAAAGTTAGAGTTACTACCAAAAATCTAAAATATCTAGAAACATACAAAATATCTAGCATATATGCTAATTGAATAATTGGGATATTTTCCAGAAAAAATATAATAATTTTTTTTTGGACTCAATCATTGGTATCATTAGTAATTATTTAAGTGAAATCACTCTCTTGATACCATCGATTATTGATACAAGCATGATGGTAATATTAGAAATATATTTTTAAAATTTGTTTGAAGGAAAAAAAAAATAAATGTCATATTTTAAAATAAAAATACTAAAATTCTAAATACCTTTACAATGTGTTTTGTTCAAATGAATTTTCTAAAATTTTATGGAACTGATTTACAAATTCAAGTAAGTATATTTGATTTAAATGAAAATTTTGTAAAAGTCATTTTAAATTCTAATTTCTTAATTTTATAGAATTGCTCAACACTCAATCTATTTTTATTAATAAAACATATTTTGTTCAAATGAATTTGGAATTTGTTTGCAAATGTATTCTGTTACAATTCATTTGAAAATGAAATAATTATTTTTAATGCAATTGAATCAAATAAGGAATTAGAGTACGTTTGGTTCAAATGAATTATACAAAATTTTATGACATTCTTTTACATATCTAAGTGAGTATGTTTAGTTTAAACAAAAAATTTTTAAATTCCAGTTTTAACTTTTAATTTTGTGGAATTACTTAACACTAAATCCATTTTTATTGATAACCTGTGTTTGATTCAATGAATTTAAAATTTATTTGGAAATAAGATGAAATATTTATTTGGAAATAATGGAATTGAGTCAAACAAGAGGTTAATGTATCAATTTTTTTTTTAAAAAAAACTAGCAAGCTAATGAGTGTTTAATAGTCACCTTTCTGTAAAGCCATACTGAAATGTGAGGTTTAAATAATGGTGTGATCAATTTATGATATTAATTTTTACATAATTAAAAAAGAAATTACTTCTTATTATGCATAAATTATTTGACATTTTCATTGGTTAAAAATATCTAGTAATATATCACTTCATTGCTTGTCATGGATGATATAAATATATATGTGAGATTATGTTTTTGAAAGAGAATTTGTATATTAGACAAAAGTAGTATTGTTTTCCTGCAGGCCAGCCCGAGAAATTGAGCATTAATATCAAGAGTAGTGCAAATCAATCAAAGTTTTTATCAACATGACTATGATTTTCTGGAAATGTAAACACAACTGATGGAATATTTACCTTCTCATCTTTAAACACCTGTATTCTGCTTGGCCTTTACTTAAGTCAGCGTATTCTAGCCACAAGAAAATTTGTCCCTTAAAATTAACTTTGAATTGAACTCATTGATAGTATATATATATATCATAAATTTCAACTTTGTTAAACCTTATAGCTACTACTTTATAATTTTGTTAAGATATTTTTCTACAAAAATACAAAGGACAAATTTATGTAATCAGTCCATGAAAATATTTGGAAGTTACTGAATTTTTATAATTGAAGTGTTTGAATATTAGAAAATAAGTTTTAAAAAAGCATTTTAAAATGTTAGATGTGTACTTTTTTTTTTTTAAGAAAAATGTTAGATGTGTATTAAATTTAATATTCATGTAAAACATATGATTTTTTAGGGTCTGGTCAAACTATATAAGTCAAATTGATATTTATATGTTTTTCTGGTTGACATAACTAAAAAATAACAAACAATAAGAAAATAACTTCATAATACTACTGAAAATGAACTAATCAATTGTCAAAATAAGAAAAAATAATAGAAAAACAATATCATGAAACTAAAAATAAATCAACCAAAACAACTAAAAACAATTATAAAAACAACCAATTATAAAAACGATATTTGGTTTTCTAATTATTATTGAGATGGTGACTTCTTTCTGATTTTAGTTTCTAAGCCTCATTTTATATTTATAAAAAAAAATTTGGACACATGTCTACAATTGTCATCCCCAAGTTTTTATTGTTTAGTTTATACATTTAAATTTTGATTTTGATGCGTAGATGTAATGTATTTAAATCTATAATTTTACTGTTATTAAATATTTTTTGATTGTTAAATATACAAGACATGGATTTTTTCTGAAATATTTTCATTTTTTATCTCTTTAAAATTGAAATGATTATACTAATATAAAAAAAAATGACAAAAATTATAAATTTAAACATGTGGTAAAATAGATGTTAAAATTCAATTGTACATAGATAATTAGTTGTTGTACGTAGATAGTTGTCAAAAATTGATTTAAATGGTAAAAAATTTAATTTTTTTTTAAGTTTAAATTTTATGTATAAAAAATAAGTGTTTAAAATTTTTTATTCTTTTTACAAAATTCATCCAACTCGTATCAAAGCTGTTATAATTATCAAATACAAAAACAAATTATATCATAAATGATCAATTACTAAAAAATTTAAGATATTACCTTAATATATACTAAGAAAAATGATTGGTATGATACTAAATATAAGTCCTGATAATAGATACTTAATTAAGTTAATTCCCGAGTGCTTCTGGGGAAGAAGACAATAAAGCATACCCACAGCAAAACAAAATGTGAGGTGGACAACAAATAAATTCGATTTGGTTTTTAGTTTGTAAGAGATAAGAAGTAGAAAAAAGAGAACGTACATTGCTCTTCTTGTGGGCATTGCCTTCAATACTTTCAAATAAATTGACAGCTTAATTGGCTATCCCTTTCAGTCCTCAACAGGCCAATTAGGTACCATCCAATTTTAATGAAAGAATCTTTTTTTTTTTCCCCTCTAATTTATCAAGTCGAATTGTCAAATTTAATTTTCTCTTATTCATCAAAAGTATCTGTCAAAATAAATGTTGTTATCATTATATCTACTACTCAAAATTCTTTTTTTAGATACCAAAATAACATTTAGGATATATAATGATAATAACATTTTGGATAAATTACATTTTACCTCATGTATTTTATGGTATTACACTATTTTATCTATTACATTTTAAAAAATATATATTTATCCTTGACATTGTTTTTTTTTTTTTTTACTATTTCATTCTACAGATAAACTAATTAGTGCTAAAAAAAGTAAATTCATAGATGAATAAATATTTTTTCAAATATAAGGGATGAAATAGTATAATGCGACAAAATATAAGGAGCAAAATGTAATTTATCCTAACATTTTATCCCTTAAATGTGAACTTCAAATTATAACTGCATAAAGAAAATTTTTTAATCAAATTTTGAAATAATCATGAAGCGCTTTCTCAGTACCGATTTAGTGAAATAAATGGAAAATTAATTAATTTAACAGATTGAAATGATTTCTCACCAATTTAGTGAAATAAATGGTAAATTAATATCCCTTTACTCTTTTCTCTACATTCTTATGCTCTGCATGAAATAAGCTAGGGTTGTACATTATTTCCTTATAAGTTTTTTTTTCTTTTTAATGGAATGAAGTGGTTAATTCCTCGTTATAAAGCGAAAAGAAAAAAACAAAAAAGAATTTGTAATGTTCACATATTTTATTACTTAGATTAGAAAAATTCAATTTGTCAGTAAATAAATAATTAAGTAATAATTTCTTTTAAGGGCATTTTGAGATGATTTAAAAGAAAAAAATTATTCTTATTATAATACCCATCAATATTTAGGTTACACGAACTCTCTATCCGCTAGAGAAAAGCTTAATCTTATGGCCTTGATGTTTCTTTAATTCTAGATGTGCCATCCCATGTTAATACCTATCTGCAAGAGGATTTCTTGCACTTGTCTTCTTCTACTTAGTTTAATGTTATCAACTTTATATTAAACAATTATCCCTGCAAATTTTTTTTTTATTTTTTTAATGTTTCAAAATATTAAAAAATTATACATTCAATTCATACCTTCACTTCTTTTCTCATATTAAAAAGAAAAAATTATTTAATTTAGTTTATTAGATGGTTAATAATAAAGTAAAAAGAATGACAAAAAATTTTCCAATATGATATTTCATTTTAATTTTTCCTTAATAAATAATAATAATAATAAAGCTCTTTCTTTCAAGATGGAAGCACATCATATCCTCCTTACTATCTAAATGTAAATACCATAAAAATTTAAAATGCATCATGGCATTCACATAAATATATACACAATGAAAATCAATTTACAAAAAAAAAAAAAAAAAAAAAAAAATCTCTGTAATATCCCGTGTTTTTAAAATATTTTTACACTGTACTGGGATATGCAGTGTTAATAATTTCTGTATTTTATATAATATTTTTACGAGTTAATATGTATTTAAAACCTATTTTAATTACTGTGTATTATTTTCAGTGTTTTACGTAAAATTTTCCCGGAACTTGCATTTTCGGGGAAATTTTCACATAAACAATGTATTATTAATTATTTTAAATATATTTTGGGACTTGCATGTACTCATACGTATTTTTAAATACTAAATAAAGCCTACGTGTGTGTATATTTATTTAATTAGGGTTTAATACATAAAACCCTAATATTGTATTATTTATTTATTTATTATTATTTAATTATTTTATTTATTATTAAATTATTAAAATTTATTTTTTTTATTATTATTATTTTATTAATATTTAATTATTTTCTTTTTCTTTTTCTTTTTTTTCTTTTTTTTTTTCCTTTTTCTTTCTTTTTCTTTTTCTTTTTCTTTCCTTTTTCTTTCTTTTTCTTTTTCTTCTTCTTCTTCTTCTTTCCTCCCGCGCCCGACGCCCGACCACCATCCCTCACCGTCTGCAACTCCGGCCACCTACCGTTGGTGTGCCTCCCGGCTTGCCACCACCGTTCCCAGCCGTCCTCCGCCGCCTCCAGCTCCTTTCCCCGGCGCCGGCAGCTCCATTCTTCCTCTTTTGGCCGAAATTTTCCCTTCGCCGTTTCTCCCTCTTCCAGCCACCGTTTTCGACACCGCCGATCTATTTCTTCTCCTTGAGGTCCGGTGAGTGTGATTCTAGCTTTGGTTTGAGCTAAAATGGTTTAGATTTGCTTAGGTTTTGAATTTTCAATTTCGGTCACATTAGGGTTTTTGATTTTTTTGAGCTTCGAATTGGATGATTCATGGAAACTTCCTTCACAAATGTTGTTCCTAGTAGCTCAATCTACATGTATGAATTTTTGTAGAATTTTTGGAGAATTTTTGGATTTTTGGGTATTTTTGAATATTTTAATATTATTTTCTAATTTTCGGAAATTAATTATTTAAATTATGAAATTGGAGTTTATGGTTGAATTAGGTGTTGAAATGAATTATAGGAATTTATTTGGAATTTTTATGAATTTCTAAGTATTTATTTTGAATTATTGAAGTTTATGTGATTTTGAGAAATTAGGTTAATTGTGTTTTTATTTGAATTTAATTGGTTAATTGAGTTTAATTATTGATATTATTCATAAATATGTTGAGAAAATTAATTTTGGATAATTGTATAATTTTTGGTGAATTTTTGAAGTAATTTAAGTATATTTATATATATAGGGGTATTTTGGTAATTTTACCCTAAATTGTCTAAAAATGTAATTTAATTGGTTTTAATATTTATTTAAGGTATAAAAATGATTTCTATAAATTATTTGGTATTTTTAACTAATTAAAACTATTTTTCGGGAATTATTTTCAATTATATATATAATATACGGTTTTTCTAATAAAATGAGTTTTATTCGGTTTTTACAGTGTTTCAAGGTTAATTATGTAATTTCTACGTATAAAATTTATTTTTGTGATTTAAGGATATTTTTAGTATATCTGGAATTGTTATGTGTTTGTGGACCCCGGTCGGCAGATTGTAGTCTGGAGTCCGACCGAGGGGTTGTGGATTTTTGTTGAGCTTGTATTTCGAAGTGTGTTTCTTTGCAGGGTCGGCTCTACTCTTTTGAGTAGAGAGATGTCCGTTTTACAGGGGAGGTTCTGTCGGATTTTTGGTAGAATTCTCGTAAAACGTGATATCCAGTCGAACCCTAATTCTGTTTTCGTACTTAAATACTCTAGATTGAATTCTAGGATTTCTGTTAGGTTTATTCTAATGTCGGTTATTTATTGCTTGTTTAGTTGCGCCGAGACCGAGGGCTAGTGGACCAGGCCCGTCGGACCTGTCTCGTGGAGCGCATTAGGTGAGTTACTATACTATATATATATGCTTAGGATGCATGATTTAGAAATGCATGTTTTATGTTGATTAAATATGCATATATAATTTGATTATTTCTTAAGTTTACATTAAGTATATTTTTGGTTTATTTTTGGTATATAATAAATTATATACATGTTTTATTAATAAAATATATTTAAAATATTTTTAAATATATTTTTAGTTTAATTTATGATTTGACTGGATTTATTTGACGTATATATACTCGAAATATACCTGGTTTACTTTTGGTATATTTCTGGTATATATATGGATTATATTGTTATTTCATTTACATTCATGCATCATTTATTTTTGTGAATGAATGTTTTATATTATTTATTAATGAAGGATATCAATAGAACGTGCTACCTAGTGGGCAGCACTAGGACCGAGTACGTACCGGTATGCCTATAGTATTTAGGCTATATACTAACTTAATTGTGGATATTGATTTGATGTGATTATTGATATGTGTGAGATGTGGTTTGGGTGTGATTGCTGGAGCTCGGTTGACCAAGTGTCTCGGGGCCAATCACACAGGCAGTCAGACTGCTGGAGCTCGGTTGACTTAGTGTCTCGGGGCCAGTCTACTGTCTAACTGGATTAAGTGGATATATTTGGAATAAGTGAGCCTGTATGGCCAGAGTGTTGTTTAACACTATTTCTGAGGTTGCGATATTCTAGGGTTCTATGTGATCCTTCATAAAAGAGGTTTTTCAGATAAAATATATAAAATGATTTTATTGCATCTGTGTGCAATTGCCTGTATATATACATATTATATATATACTATTGACTGTATGCATTATCACTTAGTGTGTATGTATATATATTATAGTAATTCACTCAGTGAGGTCTGACTCCCCTCCGTTGACTATTTTTCAGGAGAGTCAACTTCTTCAGACCTCAATAGCAGGTCGATACGCCGGATTTCTTCCGCCCCGGCTTCTTTGTGTAAATTATATACTTGAGTCTTATTTATTTATTCTAGACATTGCAGTAGTTGTGAATTAAAGTATTGGATTTCATGTATTTTATTTAAAGAGATGTATTATGTTGAAACTGGATTTGTATTAAAAGATTATATATTTATGAGATGGGATTTTGATTAAATCCAGTGATGAAAATGATATTAGGATATTATGATTTTTATTTCCGCTGCATATTATATTGTTATTGTTATTATTGCATGTTTATTTTATTATTTTTAGGCTTGCTACGGGTTTCGGATTCGAAAGAATTCCCGTTCCCTAGCGCCGGTCATGGCCCCTGTTTTGGGTCGTGACAAAGTTGGTATCAGAGCGGAGTTCTGTGTCAAGGCTTAGTTGTGTGAGTTGTGGCCCTAGTTTTAAAGTTGTGTTTTCGGTTGGACTACTGCAGTGTATTAGGTTCGAGTATGTCTTGATGAGTATTCCTTGCTGTAGTTTTCAGCGTTATTCCTCCATTGTCTGTTTTGTCTGAATCTTTTCGTTTGTCTTTTCAGTATGAGGAGGCGAGCGTGTGTCGCTCCACCGGTCGTTGAGGCCGAGGATGATGAGTCTTTTCAGGATGAGGTTTTACCTCCTGAGCAGCCAGTTAGACGTAGAGGTCGTGGCAGAGGTAGACCTCGAGGAGCGGCAGGTCGCCGTAGGCAGAGAGAGTTACAGGACGAGGAGCCTGTTGAGCCTGAGTTTGATGTTCCTGTTCCTCCAGTTGTTCAGCCTGTTCAGCCTGCCTATCAGCAGGGTATGTCTGACCCTGAGGCAGCTTTGTTCTATGCCAGAGTTGGCAGGATTGCTTTTGATGGGACTTTTGATCCTTTAGATTTTTTGCATGCGATTGAGACTAGGACTCGGACTGCTCATATCGAGTACTAGCGGATCATGATTGTTGAGTTATTTGTCGAGGGACCAGCTCTAGATTGGTTCATTCAGATGATCCAACCTTACATAATGACGATGACGTGGGCTCAGTTTCGAGAGCGGTTCATGAGGAGATTCTGTCCAGAGCCTCTTCGTTTGAGCTATCGTCTCCGTCTGACCAGTATTTCTCATGGAGATCGATCTGTAGAGGAGTATACCCGAGAGTTTCTTCGTTTGGGTAGATATGCTGAGGATCTGATGTGAGATCAGTATTTCGCTGTTACTACGTATGTTACTGGTTTGGGTTCAGCTTTTGCTGGTATGCCTACAGCAGGTCTTACTCTGGAGTCTATGATTGAGTTAGCTAAAGAGATTGAGCTGAGATTAGTTAGGCAGGGAGCGATGCCTGATTATTACCAGCTGGGAGTTCAGTCGAGTGGATCGCAGGCTACTCCGTATTCGAGTTTTCATGTTGGTTCGAGTAGTCAGCAGCAAGGTCCGACTCAGCAGAGTCAGAGATAGCAGCAGCGAGTGCATCGGAGCAGTAGACATGGCCGTGGAGGTCAGTGTAGATCGTTCAGATTTGGGTCAGGTGCTTCGAGCAGCAGCAGTGGTCATAGTTCTGGATCAGCGGCCAATGTTTGTCAGACTTGTGGTAGAGTCCATCAGGGACCGTGTTATCTGACACCACTGACATGTTTCAGATGTGGGCAGACAGGACATTTTGCCAGATCGTGTCCTTATTCCGAGTATCAGCAGCAGCAGATTCCGTGATTCCCACAGCAGTCGATTGCTAGTGCAGCACCCGTGCCATTTCAGTTACCACCAGCCCAGCATCAGAGTTCCACTCAGTTTGTTCCACAGCAGAGTCGTGGTAGAGGTACTAGAGGAGGTGCCAAAGGTGTTGGCTAGGCTTCTACCAGTCAGCAGGGAGGTCGAGGTCAGGCCAGAGTTTTTCATCTGACTCAGCAAGATGCTCAAGCATCTAATGCAGTCGTGGCAGGTATTGTTTCTGTTTGTTACCTGGATGCTTGGATTTTGTTTGATTCAGGTGCCACGCATTCGTTTGTTTCTCCTGTTTTTGCTTCTAAATCTTGTTGGCAAGCTTCGAGGATGGCTTTTCCTTTGTCTGTTGCCACTCCTCTGAGCGATTCTTTGGACGTCGATATTGTTCTTTCTGGTTGTCCAGTTCTCGTGGGAGATAGAGAATTACCCGCTGATTTGATTTTGTTGGATGTGATGGAGTTTGATGTTATTTTGGGAATGGATTGGTTATCTCAGCACTATGCCATGGTAGATTGCAGGAATAAGGAGGTGACTTTTAGAATTCCTGGTGAAGTAGATTTTAAGTTTGTTGGTGATAGGAGGTCAGCACCTCAGAATCTTATTTCGGCTATTACAGCTAGGAAGTTGCTGAAGAAAGGTTGTCAGGGGTTTTTGGCATTGGTCAGGGATACGTCAGTGGAGAAGTTGTCACTCACAGATGTTCCTGTTGCTTGTGAGTTTCCTGATGTTTTTCCCGAGGAGTTGCCAGGTTTACCACCTCATAGAGAGATTGAGTTCTGTATAGATGTGGTCCCAGGTACTACTCCTATATCTATGCCACCCTATCGTATGGCTCCTGTAGAGTTGAGAGAGTTAAAGGAGCAGTTGTAAGAGTTATTGGATAAAGGTTTTATCAGACCTAGTGTTTCTCCTTGGGGTGCACCAGTCTTGTTTGTGAAGAAGAAGGATGGTACCCTGAGACTGTGCATTGACTACAGAGAGTTGAATAAGGTGACAGTGAAGAACAAGTATCCTCTCCCGAGGATAGATGATTTGTTTGATCAGCTACAGGATGCACAGTTCTTTTCTAAGATTGACTTGAGGTCGGGTTATCATCAGCTGCGTATCAGTGAAGCCGATATTCCTAAGACATCATTCCGCACTCGATATGGTCATTATGAGTTTCTGGTGATGTCTTTTGGTTTGACTAATGCACCAGCAGCTTTTATGGACCTGATGAACAGAGTATTCCGACCGTATGTGGATCAGTTTGTGGTAGTCTTCATTGATGATATACTAGTATATTCGAGGAGTATGGAAGAGCACGTATATCATTTGAGGATTGTACTACAGACACTGAGAGATCATCAGCTTTATGCTAAATTCTCGAAGTGTGATTTCTGGATGGAGAGTGTTTCTTTTCTTGGACACGTAGTGTCTAAAGAAGGTATTCAGGTTGATCCACAGAAGATTGAGGCAGTATCTGAGTGGCCTAGACCTACTTCGGTTACTGAGATTCGAAGTTTTCTAGGTTTAGCCGGGTATTATAGGCGGTTTGTGTAGGATTTTTCCAGAATTGCAGCCCCTATGACTCACTTGACTCAAAAGAATGTTAGATTCGAGTGGTTAGAAGCTTGTGAGAACAGTTTTCAGTTGTTGAAGGAGAAATTGACCACCGCCCCAGTATTAGCTTTGCCTAATAGTGTGGATAAGTTCACAGTTTACTGTGATGCCTCTAGAATTGGTCTTGGTTGTGTGTTGATGCAGAATGGAAGGGTGATAGCCTATGCTTCGAGGCAGTTGAAGAAGCATGAGCAGAACTATCCTACACATGATCTTGAGATGGCTGCAGTGATCTTTGCTTTGAAGATTTGGAGACATTATTTGTACGGGGTGACTTGTGAGATATTTACTGATCACAAGAGCCTTAAGTACATTTTTCAGCAGAGAGATTTGAATTTGAGGTAGAGAAGATGGTTGGAATTGTTGAAGGATTATGATTGTGAGATTCTTTACCATCCGGGTAAAGCTAATGTGGTAGCAGATGCCTTGAGTAGGAAGTCCTCAGGTAGTCTTGCTCACATCAGTGTTGAGAAGAGACCATTGATCCAGGAATTGCATCTGTTGGTGGATCAAGGTCTGATGATGAAGATTAGTAGATCAGGAGGACTGTTAGCTCAGTTTAAAGTACGATCTGTACTGAGGGATAAAATTAAAGCAGCTCAGAGCCGAGATCCTATTCTAGAAGAGCTTGCAGAGAATGTCAGAGCAGGAAAGTTCACTGATTTCACACTCGATGATGATGGTGTGTTGTGGATCAGTGGTAGATTATGTGTTCCTGATATGGATGATTTGAGAGAGGAGATTTTACAGGAAGCACATTCTACAGCCTACAGCGTTCATCCAGGTGTTACTAAGATGTACCACAGTATCAGAGATCTATACTGGTGGGATGGATTGAAGAAGGATGTCGTTAATTATGTTGCTAAGTGCTTGACGTGTCAGCAAGTGAAAGCCGAACATCAGAAGCCTTCTGGGAAGCTTCAGCCTCTTCCTATTCCCGAGTGGAAGTGGGAAAGGATAGCTATGGATTTTGTGGTTGGTTTACCTCGTTCGAAGGATGGATACGATTCCATCTGGGTGATTGTAGACAAGTTAACGAAGTCTGCACATTTCTTGCATGTGAAAGCCACATATTCAGTTGCTAGATTGGCGAAGTTGTATGTGAAGCATATTGTGTGCCTTCATGGAGTACCTGTGTCCATTGTGTCAGATAGAGGTTCGGTGTTTACTTCTCGTTTTTGGCAGAAGTTGCAGGAAGCGATGGGCACTAGGTTGGATTTCAGTACTACTTTTCATCCTCAGACAGATGGTCAGTCTGAGAGGACGATCCAGACACTGGAAGATATGTTGAGGATGTGTGTCCTGGATTTGGGAGGTAGCTGGGATGATCATTTGTCACTCGTTGAGTTTGCATATAATAACAGCTACCATAGCAGTATTGGTATGGCACCGTATGAGGCATTGTATGGAAGGAAGTGTAGATCCCCATTGTGTTGGGATGAGATTGGTGAGAGAGCTTTGACTGGACCAGAGATGGTTCAGGATGCTGCAGAGAAAGTCGTCGTGATCAAGCGCAGATTAGAGACCGCAGTTAGCAGACAGAAGAGTTATGCGGATCCTAAGTGCAGAGATGTAGAATTTCAGGTTGGAGATTTTGTTTTTCTGAAAGTATCTCCGATGAAGGGTGTGATGAGATTTGACAGGAAGGGTAAGTTAGCATTGAGATACATTGGACCGTTTGAGATTCTGGAGAGAGTTGGCACTGTTGCATATCGGTTGGATTTGCCTCCGAGTATGTCACAAGTGCATCCAGTATTTCATATCTCGATGTTGAGGAAGTATATCTCAGACCCTTCACACGTGTTGCAACCTGATAGTGTGGAAGTGAGTGAAGATTTGACTTTTGTGGAAGAACCTGTGGCGATCGTTGATTTTCAAGTTCGACAGTTGCGATTGAAGCAGATTCCGATAGTCAAGGTTCTATGGCGTAGCGACAGAGTTGAAGAGCATACGTGGGAGACTGAAGCTAAGATGCGAGCTTCTTACCCGTATCTCTTTCCTTCTTAATCTTATCTTTTGGAATTCGGGGACGAATTCCTGTAAGGGGGGAAGACTATAATATCTCGTGTTTTTAAAATATTTTTACACTGTACCGGGATATGCAGTGTTAATAATTTTCGTATTTTATATGATATTTTTATGAGTTAATATGTATTTAAAATCTATTTTAATTACTGTGTATTATTTTCAGTGTTTTACGTAAAATTTTCCCGGGGACTTGCATTTTCGGGGAAATTTTCACGTAAACAATGTATTATTAATTATTTTAAATATATTTTCGAACTTGCATGTACTCATACGTATTTTTAAATACTAAATAAAGCCTACGTGTGTGTATATTTATTTAATTAGGGTTTAATACATAAAACCCTAATATTGTATTATTTATTTATTTATTATTATTTAATTATTTTATTTATTATTAAATTATTAAAATTTATTTTTTTATTATTATTATTTTATTAATATTTAATTATTTTATTTTTCTTTTTCTTTTTTTTTCCTTTTTCTTTCTTTTTCTTTTTCTTTTTCTTTCCTTTTTCTTTCTTTTTCTTTTTCTTCTTCTTCTTCTTCTTTCCTCCCGCGCCCGACGCCCGACCACCATCCCTCACCGTCTGCAACTCCGGCCACCTATCGTCGGTGTGCCTCCCGGCTTGCCACCGCCGTTCCCAGCCGTCCTCCGCCGCCTCCAGCTCCTTTCCCCGGCGCCGGCAGCTCCATTCTTCCTCTTTTGGTTGAAATTTTCCCTTCGCCGTTTCTCCCTCCTCCGGCCACCGTTTTCGACACCGCCGATCTATTTCTTCTCCTTGAGGTCCGGTGAGTGTGATTCTAGCTTTGGTTTGAGCTAAAATGGTTTAGATTTGCTTAGGTTTTGAATTTTCAATTTCGGTCACATTAGGGTTTTTGATTTTTTTGAGCTTCGAATTGGATGATTCATGGAAACTTCCTTCACAAATGTTGTTCCTAGTAGCTCAATCTACATGTATGAATTTTTGTAGAATTTTTGGAGAATTTTTGGATTTTTGGGTATTTTTGAATATTTTAATATTATTTTCTAATTTTCGGAAATTAATTATTTAAATTATGAAATTGGAGTTTATGGTTGAATTAGGTGTTGAAATGAATTATAGGAATTTATTTGGAATTTTTATGAATTTCTAAGTATTTATTTTGAATTATTGAAGTTTATGTGATTTTGAGAAATTAGGTTAATTGTGTTTTTATTTGAATTTAATTGGTTAATTGAGTTTAATTATTGATATTATTCATAAATATGTTGAGAAAATTAATTTTGGATAATTGTATAATTTTTGGTGAATTTTTGAAGTAATTTAAGTATATTTATATATATAGGGGTATTTTGGTAATTTTACCCTAAATTGTCTAAAAATGTAATTTAATTGGTTTTAATATTTATTTAAGGTATAAAAATGATTTCTATAAATTATTTGGTATTTTTAACTAATTAAAACTATTTTTCGGGAATTATTTTCAATTATATATATAATATACGGTTTTTCTAATAAAATGAGTTTTATTCGGTTTTTACAGTGTTTCAAGGTTAATTATGTAATTTCTACGTATAAAATTTATTTTTGTGATTTAAGGATATTTTTAGTATATCTGGAATTGTTATGTGTTTGTGGACCCCGGTCGGCAGATTGTAGTCTGGAGTCCGACCGAGGGGTTGTGGATTTTTGTTGAGCTTGTATTTCGAAGTGTGTTTCTTTGCAGGGTCGGCTCTACTCTTTTGAGTAGAGAGATGTCCGTTTTACAGGGGAGGTTCTGTCGGATTTTTGGTAGAATTCTCGTAAAACGTGATATCCAGTCGAACCCTAATTCTGTTTTCGTACTTAAATACTCTAGATTGAATTCTAGGATTTCTGTTAGGTTTATTCTAATGTCGGTTATTTATTGCTTGTTTAGTTGCGCCGAGACCGAGGGCTAGTGGACCAGGCCCGTCGGACCTGTCTCGTGGAGCGCATTAGGTGAGTTACTATACTATATATATATGCTTAGGATGCATGATTTAGAAATGCATGTTTTATGTTGATTAAATATGCATATATAATTTGATTATTTCTTAAGTTTACATTAAGTATATTTTTGGTTTATTTTTGGTATATAATAAATTATATACATGTTTTATTAATAAAATATATTTAAAATATTTTTAAATATATTTTTAGTTTAATTTATGATTTGACTGGATTTATTTGACGTATATATACTCGAAATATACCTGGTTTACTTTTGGTATATTTCTGGTATATATATGGATTATATTGTTATTTCATTTACATTCATGCATCATTTATTTTTGTGAATGAATGTTTTATATTATTTATTAATGAAGGATATCAATAGAACGTGCTACCTAGTGGGCAGCACTAGGACCGAGTACGTACCGGTATGCCTATAGTATTTAGGCTATATACTAACTTAATTGTGGATATTGATTTGATGTGATTATTGATATGTGTGAGATGTGGTTTGGGTGTGATTGCTGGAGCTCGGTTGACCAAGTGTCTCGGGGCCAATCACACAGGCAGTCAGACTGCTGGAGCTCGGTTGACTTAGTGTCTCGGGGCCAGTCTACTGTCTAACTGGATTAAGTGGATATATTTGGAATAAGTGAGCCTGTATGGCCAGAGTGTTGTTTAACACTATTTCTGAGGTTGCGATATTCTAGGGTTCTATGTGATCCTTCATAAAAGAGGTTTTTCAGATAAAATATATAAAATGATTTTATTGCATCTGTGTGCAATTGCCTGTATATATACATATTATATATATACTATTGACTGTATGCATTATCACTTAGTGTGTATGTATATATATTATAGTAATTCACTCAGTGAGGTCTGACTCCCCTCCGTTGACTATTTTTCAGGAGAGTCAACTTCTTCAGACCTCAATAGCAGGTCGATACGCCGGATTTCTTCCGCCCCGGCTTCTTTGTGTAAATTATATACTTGAGTCTTATTTATTTATTCTAGACATTGCAGTAGTTGTGAATTAAAGTATTGGATTTCATGTATTTTATTTAAAGAGATGTATTATGTTGAAACTGGATTTGTATTAAAAGATTATATATTTATGAGATGGGATTTTGATTAAATCCAGTGATGAAAATGATATTAGGATATTATGATTTTTATTTCCGCTGCATATTATATTGTTATTGTTATTATTGCATGTTTATTTTATTATTTTTAGGCTTGCTACGGGTTTCGGATTCGAAAGAATTCCCGTTCCCTAGCGCCGGTCATGGCCCCTGTTTTGGGTCGTGACAAAGTTGGTATCAGAGCGGAGTTCTGTGTCAAGGCTTAGTTGTGTGAGTTGTGGCCCTAGTTTTAAAGTTGTGTTTTCGGTTGGACTACTGCAGTGTATTAGGTTCGAGTATGTCTTGATGAGTATTCCTTGCTGTAGTTTTCAGCGTTATTCCTCCATTGTCTGTTTTGTCTGAATCTTTTCGTTTGTCTTTTCAGTATGAGGAGGCGAGCGTGTGTCGCTCCACCGGTCGTTGAGGCCGAGGATGATGAGTCTTTTCAGGATGAGGTTTTACCTCCTGAGCAGCCAGTTAGACGTAGAGGTCGTGGCAGAGGTAGACCTCGAGGAGCGGCAGGTCGCCGTAGGCAGAGAGAGTTACAGGACGAGGAGCCTGTTGAGCCTGAGTTTGATGTTCCTGTTCCTCCAGTTGTTCAGCCTGTTCAGCCTGCCTATCAGCAGGGTATGTCTGACCCTGAGGCAGCTTTGTTCTATGCCAGAGTTGGCAGGATTGCTTTTGATGGGACTTTTGATCCTTTAGATTTTTTGCATGCGATTGAGACTAGGACTCGGACTGCTCATATCGAGTACTAGCGGATCATGATTGTTGAGTTATTTGTCGAGGGACCAGCTCTAGATTGGTTCATTCAGATGATCCAACCTTACATAATGACGATGACGTGGGCTCAGTTTCGAGAGCGGTTCATGAGGAGATTCTGTCCAGAGCCTCTTCGTTTGAGCTATCGTCTCCGTCTGACCAGTATTTCTCATGGAGATCGATCTGTAGAGGAGTATACCCGAGAGTTTCTTCGTTTGGGTAGATATGCTGAGGATCTGATGTGAGATCAGTATTTCGCTGTTACTACGTATGTTACTGGTTTGGGTTCAGCTTTTGCTGGTATGCCTACAGCAGGTCTTACTCTGGAGTCTATGATTGAGTTAGCTAAAGAGATTGAGCTGAGATTAGTTAGGCAGGGAGCGATGCCTGATTATTACCAGCTGGGAGTTCAGTCGAGTGGATCGCAGGCTACTCCGTATTCGAGTTTTCATGTTGGTTCGAGTAGTCAGCAGCAAGGTCCGACTCAGCAGAGTCAGAGATAGCAGCAGCGAGTGCATCGGAGCAGTAGACATGGCCGTGGAGGTCAGTGTAGATCGTTCAGATTTGGGTCAGGTGCTTCGAGCAGCAGCAGTGGTCATAGTTCTGGATCAGCGGCCAATGTTTGTCAGACTTGTGGTAGAGTCCATCAGGGACCGTGTTATCTGACACCACTGACATGTTTCAGATGTGGGCAGACAGGACATTTTGCCAGATCGTGTCCTTATTCCGAGTATCAGCAGCAGCAGATTCCGTGATTCCCACAGCAGTCGATTGCTAGTGCAGCACCCGTGCCATTTCAGTTACCACCAGCCCAGCATCAGAGTTCCACTCAGTTTGTTCCACAGCAGAGTCGTGGTAGAGGTACTAGAGGAGGTGCCAAAGGTGTTGGCTAGGCTTCTACCAGTCAGCAGGGAGGTCGAGGTCAGGCCAGAGTTTTTCATCTGACTCAGCAAGATGCTCAAGCATCTAATGCAGTCGTGGCAGGTATTGTTTCTGTTTGTTACCTGGATGCTTGGATTTTGTTTGATTCAGGTGCCACGCATTCGTTTGTTTCTCCTGTTTTTGCTTCTAAATCTTGTTGGCAAGCTTCGAGGATGGCTTTTCCTTTGTCTGTTGCCACTCCTCTGAGCGATTCTTTGGACGTCGATATTGTTCTTTCTGGTTGTCCAGTTCTCGTGGGAGATAGAGAATTACCCGCTGATTTGATTTTGTTGGATGTGATGGAGTTTGATGTTATTTTGGGAATGGATTGGTTATCTCAGCACTATGCCATGGTAGATTGCAGGAATAAGGAGGTGACTTTTAGAATTCCTGGTGAAGTAGATTTTAAGTTTGTTGGTGATAGGAGGTCAGCACCTCAGAATCTTATTTCGGCTATTACAGCTAGGAAGTTGCTGAAGAAAGGTTGTCAGGGGTTTTTGGCATTGGTCAGGGATACGTCAGTGGAGAAGTTGTCACTCACAGATGTTCCTGTTGCTTGTGAGTTTCCTGATGTTTTTCCCGAGGAGTTGCCAGGTTTACCACCTCATAGAGAGATTGAGTTCTGTATAGATGTGGTCCCAGGTACTACTCCTATATCTATGCCACCCTATCGTATGGCTCCTGTAGAGTTGAGAGAGTTAAAGGAGCAGTTGTAAGAGTTATTGGATAAAGGTTTTATCAGACCTAGTGTTTCTCCTTGGGGTGCACCAGTCTTGTTTGTGAAGAAGAAGGATGGTACCCTGAGACTGTGCATTGACTACAGAGAGTTGAATAAGGTGACAGTGAAGAACAAGTATCCTCTCCCGAGGATAGATGATTTGTTTGATCAGCTACAGGATGCACAGTTCTTTTCTAAGATTGACTTGAGGTCGGGTTATCATCAGCTGCGTATCAGTGAAGCCGATATTCCTAAGACATCATTCCGCACTCGATATGGTCATTATGAGTTTCTGGTGATGTCTTTTGGTTTGACTAATGCACCAGCAGCTTTTATGGACCTGATGAACAGAGTATTCCGACCGTATGTGGATCAGTTTGTGGTAGTCTTCATTGATGATATACTAGTATATTCGAGGAGTATGGAAGAGCACGTATATCATTTGAGGATTGTACTACAGACACTGAGAGATCATCAGCTTTATGCTAAATTCTCGAAGTGTGATTTCTGGATGGAGAGTGTTTCTTTTCTTGGACACGTAGTGTCTAAAGAAGGTATTCAGGTTGATCCACAGAAGATTGAGGCAGTATCTGAGTGGCCTAGACCTACTTCGGTTACTGAGATTCGAAGTTTTCTAGGTTTAGCCGGGTATTATAGGCGGTTTGTGTAGGATTTTTCCAGAATTGCAGCCCCTATGACTCACTTGACTCAAAAGAATGTTAGATTCGAGTGGTTAGAAGCTTGTGAGAACAGTTTTCAGTTGTTGAAGGAGAAATTGACCACCGCCCCAGTATTAGCTTTGCCTAATAGTGTGGATAAGTTCACAGTTTACTGTGATGCCTCTAGAATTGGTCTTGGTTGTGTGTTGATGCAGAATGGAAGGGTGATAGCCTATGCTTCGAGGCAGTTGAAGAAGCATGAGCAGAACTATCCTACACATGATCTTGAGATGGCTGCAGTGATCTTTGCTTTGAAGATTTGGAGACATTATTTGTACGGGGTGACTTGTGAGATATTTACTGATCACAAGAGCCTTAAGTACATTTTTCAGCAGAGAGATTTGAATTTGAGGTAGAGAAGATGGTTGGAATTGTTGAAGGATTATGATTGTGAGATTCTTTACCATCCGGGTAAAGCTAATGTGGTAGCAGATGCCTTGAGTAGGAAGTCCTCAGGTAGTCTTGCTCACATCAGTGTTGAGAAGAGACCATTGATCCAGGAATTGCATCTGTTGGTGGATCAAGGTCTGATGATGAAGATTAGTAGATCAGGAGGACTGTTAGCTCAGTTTAAAGTACGATCTGTACTGAGGGATAAAATTAAAGCAGCTCAGAGCCGAGATCCTATTCTAGAAGAGCTTGCAGAGAATGTCAGAGCAGGAAAGTTCACTGATTTCACACTCGATGATGATGGTGTGTTGTGGATCAGTGGTAGATTATGTGTTCCTGATATGGATGATTTGAGAGAGGAGATTTTACAGGAAGCACATTCTACAGCCTACAGCGTTCATCCAGGTGTTACTAAGATGTACCACAGTATCAGAGATCTATACTGGTGGGATGGATTGAAGAAGGATGTCGTTAATTATGTTGCTAAGTGCTTGACGTGTCAGCAAGTGAAAGCCGAACATCAGAAGCCTTCTGGGAAGCTTCAGCCTCTTCCTATTCCCGAGTGGAAGTGGGAAAGGATAGCTATGGATTTTGTGGTTGGTTTACCTCGTTCGAAGGATGGATACGATTCCATCTGGGTGATTGTAGACAAGTTAACGAAGTCTGCACATTTCTTGCATGTGAAAGCCACATATTCAGTTGCTAGATTGGCGAAGTTGTATGTGAAGCATATTGTGTGCCTTCATGGAGTACCTGTGTCCATTGTGTCAGATAGAGGTTCGGTGTTTACTTCTCGTTTTTGGCAGAAGTTGCAGGAAGCGATGGGCACTAGGTTGGATTTCAGTACTACTTTTCATCCTCAGACAGATGGTCAGTCTGAGAGGACGATCCAGACACTGGAAGATATGTTGAGGATGTGTGTCCTGGATTTGGGAGGTAGCTGGGATGATCATTTGTCACTCGTTGAGTTTGCATATAATAACAGCTACCATAGCAGTATTGGTATGGCACCGTATGAGGCATTGTATGGAAGGAAGTGTAGATCCCCATTGTGTTGGGATGAGATTGGTGAGAGAGCTTTGACTGGACCAGAGATGGTTCAGGATGCTGCAGAGAAAGTCGTCGTGATCAAGCGCAGATTAGAGACCGCAGTTAGCAGACAGAAGAGTTATGCGGATCCTAAGTGCAGAGATGTAGAATTTCAGGTTGGAGATTTTGTTTTTCTGAAAGTATCTCCGATGAAGGGTGTGATGAGATTTGACAGGAAGGGTAAGTTAGCATTGAGATACATTGGACCGTTTGAGATTCTGGAGAGAGTTGGCACTGTTGCATATCGGTTGGATTTGCCTCCGAGTATGTCACAAGTGCATCCAGTATTTCATATCTCGATGTTGAGGAAGTATATCTCAGACCCTTCACACGTGTTGCAACCTGATAGTGTGGAAGTGAGTGAAGATTTGACTTTTGTGGAAGAACCTGTGGCGATCGTTGATTTTCAAGTTCGACAGTTGCGATTGAAGCAGATTCCGATAGTCAAGGTTCTATGGCGTAGCGACAGAGTTGAAGAGCATACGTGGGAGACTGAAGCTAAGATGCGAGCTTCTTACCCGTATCTCTTTCCTTCTTAATCTTATCTTTTGGAATTCGGGGACGAATTCCTGTAAGGGGGGAAGACTATAATATCTCGTGTTTTTAAAATATTTTTACACTGTACCGGGATATGCAGTGTTAATAATTTTCGTATTTTATATGATATTTTTATGAGTTAATATGTATTTAAAATCTATTTTAATTACTGTGTATTATTTTCAGTGTTTTACCGTAAAATTTTCCCGGGACTTGCATTTTCGGGGAAATTTTCACGTAAACAATGTATTATTAATTATTTTAAATATATTTTCGAACTTGCATGTACTCATACGTATTTTTAAATACTAAATAAAGCCTACGTGTGTGTATATTTATTTAATTAGGGTTTAATACATAAAACCCTAATATTGTATTATTTATTTATTTATTATTATTTAATTATTTTATTTATTATTAAATTATTAAAATTTATTTTTTTATTATTATTATTTTATTAATATTTAATTATTTTATTTTTCTTTTTCTTTTTTTTTCCTTTTTCTTTCTTTTTCTTTTTCTTTTTCTTTCCTTTTTCTTTCTTTTTCTTTTTCTTCTTCTTCTTCTTCTTTCCTCCCGCGCCCGACGCCCGACCACCATCCCTCACCGTCTGCAACTCCGGCCACCTATCGTCGGTGTGCCTCCCGGCTTGCCACCGCCGTTCCCAGCCGTCCTCCGCCGCCTCCAGCTCCTTTCCCCGGCGCCGGCAGCTCCATTCTTCCTCTTTTGGTTGAAATTTTCCCTTCGCCGTTTCTCCCTCCTCCGGCCACCGTTTTCGACACCGCCGATCTATTTCTTCTCCTTGAGGTCCGGTGAGTGTGATTCTAGCTTTGGTTTGAGCTAAAATGGTTTAGATTTGCTTAGGTTTTGAATTTTCAATTTCGGTCACATTAGGGTTTTTGATTTTTTTGAGCTTCGAATTGGATGATTCATGGAAACTTCCTTCACAAATGTTGTTCCTAGTAGCTCAATCTACATGTATGAATTTTTGTAGAATTTTTGGAGAATTTTTGGATTTTTGGGTATTTTTGAATATTTTAATATTATTTTCTAATTTTCGGAAATTAATTATTTAAATTATGAAATTGGAGTTTATGGTTGAATTAGGTGTTGAAATGAATTATAGGAATTTATTTGGAATTTTTATGAATTTCTAAGTATTTATTTTGAATTATTGAAGTTTATGTGATTTTGAGAAATTAGGTTAATTGTGTTTTTATTTGAATTTAATTGGTTAATTGAGTTTAATTATTGATATTATTCATAAATATGTTGAGAAAATTAATTTTGGATAATTGTATAATTTTTGGTGAATTTTTGAAGTAATTTAAGTATATTTATATATATAGGGGTATTTTGGTAATTTTACCCTAAATTGTCTAAAAATGTAATTTAATTGGTTTTAATATTTATTTAAGGTATAAAAATGATTTCTATAAATTATTTGGTATTTTTAACTAATTAAAACTATTTTTCGGGAATTATTTTCAATTATATATATAATATACGGTTTTTCTAATAAAATGAGTTTTATTCGGTTTTTACAGTGTTTCAAGGTTAATTATGTAATTTCTACGTATAAAATTTATTTTTGTGATTTAAGGATATTTTTAGTATATCTGGAATTGTTATGTGTTTGTGGACCCCGGTCGGCAGATTGTAGTCTGGAGTCCGACCGAGGGGTTGTGGATTTTTGTTGAGCTTGTATTTCGAAGTGTGTTTCTTTGCAGGGTCGGCTCTACTCTTTTGAGTAGAGAGATGTCCGTTTTACAGGGGAGGTTCTGTCGGATTTTTGGTAGAATTCTCGTAAAACGTGATATCCAGTCGAACCCTAATTCTGTTTTCGTACTTAAATACTCTAGATTGAATTCTAGGATTTCTGTTAGGTTTATTCTAATGTCGGTTATTTATTGCTTGTTTAGTTGCGCCGAGACCGAGGGCTAGTGGACCAGGCCCGTCGGACCTGTCTCGTGGAGCGCATTAGGTGAGTTACTATACTATATATATATGCTTAGGATGCATGATTTAGAAATGCATGTTTTATGTTGATTAAATATGCATATATAATTTGATTATTTCTTAAGTTTACATTAAGTATATTTTTGGTTTATTTTTGGTATATAATAAATTATATACATGTTTTATTAATAAAATATATTTAAAATATTTTTAAATATATTTTTAGTTTAATTTATGATTTGACTGGATTTATTTGACGTATATATACTCGAAATATACCTGGTTTACTTTTGGTATATTTCTGGTATATATATGGATTATATTGTTATTTCATTTACATTCATGCATCATTTATTTTTGTGAATGAATGTTTTATATTATTTATTAATGAAGGATATCAATAGAACGTGCTACCTAGTGGGCAGCACTAGGACCGAGTACGTACCGGTATGCCTATAGTATTTAGGCTATATACTAACTTAATTGTGGATATTGATTTGATGTGATTATTGATATGTGTGAGATGTGGTTTGGGTGTGATTGCTGGAGCTCGGTTGACCAAGTGTCTCGGGGCCAATCACACAGGCAGTCAGACTGCTGGAGCTCGGTTGACTTAGTGTCTCGGGGCCAGTCTACTGTCTAACTGGATTAAGTGGATATATTTGGAATAAGTGAGCCTGTATGGCCAGAGTGTTGTTTAACACTATTTCTGAGGTTGCGATATTCTAGGGTTCTATGTGATCCTTCATAAAAGAGGTTTTTCAGATAAAATATATAAAATGATTTTATTGCATCTGTATGCAATTGCCTGTATATATACATATTATAAATATACTATTGACTGTATGCATTATCACTTAGTGTGTATGTATATATATTATAGTAATTCACTCAGTGAGGTCTGACTCCCCTCCGTTGACTATTTTTCAGGAGAGTCAACTTCTTCAGACCTCAATAGCAGGTCGATACGCCGGATTTCTTCCGCCCCGGCTTCTTTGTGTAAATTATATACTTGAGTCTTATTTATTTATTCTAGACATTGCAGTAGTTGTGAATTAAAGTATTGGATTTCATGTATTTTATTTAAAGAGATGTATTATGTTGAAACTGGATTTGTATTAAAAGATTATATATTTATGAGATGGGATTTTGATTAAATCCAGTGATGAAAATGATATTATGATTTTTATTTCCGCTGCATATTATATTGTTATTGTTATTATTGCATGTTTATTTTATTATTTTTAGGCTTGCTACGGGTTCCGGATTCGAAAGAATTCCCGTTCCCTAGCGCCGGTCATGGCCCCTGTTTTGGGTCGTGACAATCTCTTACTAGAAGAAAATGAAAAATAAAATTTCTAAAAGCAATAAACTATTAAATGAAATCTGACCAACAAACTCCCCATTGCTAGAAGCATTATAAGAACCATCAGTCCGCATGCTTGGATAAGGAGCTGAAGATGGTGATAACATAATTAATGGAGGTAATGCTATAGATGGTCCAGCAGCTGGCTTAAATAATGGAGAAGCCAATGGAGAAACTGCATTATTGCTGTAACTTCCATTACCTGTAAATTTTACAAGGACCAATTCAATTATGGATGTTTGAGATTTATCAAGACTATGTAAAAATGAAGTTCATGGTAATGCATTCGTGCATGCATACCTGGACACTGAACATTAGAGGATTTCACCAATCTGGAATAAACAAGAAAAAATGTAAAATGTGAATAACAAAAAGTATAAATGGTGAAAGAAAAAATGATTAAAAAGTAAAAGAATTGAACAAAAAATGGAATCCATCTTACTTTTTAAAGATCTTGCGGCCAAAATAGCCACGATAAACACAAGCACTGATGTTGCAGCCAGTGGCAGTGCGCTCCATATGTTCATCTCCTATGAAAAGATTAGAATCTTTGCATTGTAAATGAGAGCAGGACTCTCCAATTCCAGAAGGTAAACACTGCAGGCTGATGATTAACCTTTAATCATGAGGGATTATTCTATATATTTTAATTCAAGTGACATATATTAAATTAATTATTTAGTTAATACCTTGGATTGGTTGGTAAGCAAATGCATTTGATGCAGTTGTTGGCAGTTAGAGCATAAGAACCATTTGGAACTATTAGACTGTCATTGTACCAGTTCAGATTTGTAGATGAACAAGCTGCCCACATGAACAAGAATACATAAGGCTCGCTATAGCTGGACAAGTGGTTTATGTTGATGATATAATGATTTATATATAACTTATAATTGGTATTTATAATAATAAAGAATAAAAGAAATATAAAATAAGATTGGATTACGATAGGAAATTCTCTGATAACCCTCCTTCCGCAAGAAAAACCTCTGGCAACGGATTCTTGATTTGCAACGTTGGAAGGATATTTCAGCCATGCTGATCTATTCTCTGCTAAAAACCAATCTCGTTTGGCTCAGTCTTCAGGGCCTTCCGCTGTTGCTCCAAGACCATACATGCCCAGAAAATCATATGCTTCTATCATGACTGAATCTGACGTGCCTACTCTTGTGCGAACTACTATTCCAGGTTCATACCAAGCCATTAAGATCAATTCTGATTTGTACAAAAAAAGGTCTAGCCCTATGTCAACATTCATTGATTGGCCGTGTGGTTCTTAATAAAGGAGACTCGCCATGGGGCCATCTGGAATTTATCTTCTTCATGGAGATTGATTTCTTTGGGTCGGGGTTTCTATCATATTCTGCTATCTTCTTCGAAGGATAGAGAATCGGTTTAGAGTTGAGGTCTTTTATCCCTCAAACCAGGAATTTTACATCTTCAATGCTGGACTCCAGGCTTTGATCCTTATATGGAGAGATCTACTTCTATGCAGCTCTGGATTCATTTATACAGGCTGCCATGAGAAGTATGGGATGCGCAGATTTTATCAGACAGTTGTTCGTAATATTGGCATTCTGCTTCGTACTGATAGGGCAACCATGGATGGAGATTTTGGTCACTTTGCCCGCATCCTGGTTGTTGTTGCTCTCTCTAACCCATTGCAATATCAACTTGTCCTTGATTGTGATGGGAGTCTTTGTGATATTGATGTTATGTATGAAAATTTACCATTATTTTGTAATTCATGCCACTCCATTGGGCATAGTTCTTCTACCTGCAGGTTGTTAAAGTCTCGTGCAGCTAATAATTCGGTTCCTCCAATCAAATTGCCTACTCTTACACGATAGCTATCTAGAGGTCACTTAATTACTAGAAAGGTCTAGAAATGAAAGACGGTTAATGGTTCAAAGAGTGTGAATGCAGATAATTGTTCTTACTATAGTTACTTGGTACGCGGTATGTTTCAGTTCGTGGTACCTGTACTAGTACTTAAAACTCCAATGTCAATATATATAATACTCCAGGAGTTGGCTTAGCCAGTTCATTTTTTTGGTACGCGGTACATCAAACGTATATTTTTGGATCATTTAATAAATAATAATGAGTTTTTTTATTTAATATAATTACAACAAAAGCTAAAAAAAAAATCAGACCTATATATGTAATGATCGAACATAATTTATAATTTATTATTAAACTTTCATGTTGTAGATGCATATTAGCAATACAAAACATAGTTGGAAAACCATAAGAAGTTCATAATTTAGTAATTTTATCAAGTTACTTAGAGCCAACTTAATTTCTTTAATTTCTTCTTCTTAGCATCTTGTTCTCTCTTGCATTTGATGGTTTTTGTGCTCTTTGATATTTGAGGAATAGTTATTAGTTAAGAATGAGAAATGTTCTTTTTTATTGACTTATTTTTTTCAGCCTTTATTACTTATTAATATTTTTCTTCTTTCAAAAAAATTGGTACTCTATTTTTAGAGATCCGGATCGAGTACCAAAGAGATCCGGAACTCAAAAGTACCATGTTTTGATACTTAAGTACCAAATCGTGGTACTTGGGGGGGATGAGAGTTCCTAGTAACTATGGTTTTGACGATGTGGATCAACAAACAATTGAGTCTGACAGTAGAATTAGCTAAAGTTGACGTGACTCCTCTCACAAATGTTGATTTGCAGTCTTCTCCTCGTAAATTGCCATCAATTGTTAATTTATAGGATTCATCTTCTTCTTCCTAAAGAGAACAAGCTATGAAGGAATTGGTTAAAGTTAATAAAGGGAATTAGGCAAATATGGTTGACCAAGAGAATGCAGCTGATAAAGATGGTTAGGAAATGATGAAAAAGAAAAAATCATTAGTGAAACATGTCAGATTGACGGGACACAAGCCTGTTACTAGGGCTTCTTCTTGTGCCTCTTAATGAAAGTTCTTTTTTGGAATTGTAGAGGTTTTGACAACAAGGACACTCAATTGACTCTCTCAATATATAAGACTCACACTCCTAATGTATTGTGTTTGGTGAAACCAAAAGTAGAATTTGATTCCACTTAGTTTTGTGGAATTCCTTGGGCTTATCTTATGTTGCAAAGGTTTCTTCATGTATTTAGGTGTTGGTTTCTGACTCAATTGGAGCTGGTAATGTGACTCTTTTGGCTAGTTTTTCTCAGCAAATAACTATCAAATTCTATGCATAATTTGATTGGCATTTTGTGACTTGTGTTTATGCGAATATTTTATCTTTTAAGTGTAGACTACTTTGGAGTAATCTTTACCACCTTTCTTTTTTGTGTAACGGCAATTGGTATGTTATGGTTGATTTTAATGTATTTTAAAGCCCATGAGAAATTAGGTGGTCGAGTTCCTTCTGTAACAAATTGTAATGACTTTGTTAATGCAATGAATTCTTGTGAACTTTCTTACTTGGATATTAGGGGATCATTTTACACCTGGACTAATAACAAAATTGGAGATCAACATATTGAAATTAGCTTAGATGGAGTTTTTTTTGTAATAATAAAGCTCTTTAGTTTTGGCATTTTATGGAGTGTTCTTCTCTTGTGCAACATCATTCTAATCATCACCCTCTTCTTTTGAGTTACTCGCATTTGCAGGTGGTGTGTGCTAGACCTTTTCGTTTTCACTTTATGTGGACTAATCATCCTTCTTTTTTTAATGATATCATGTTAGTGTTAATTATTGCATAATTTTTCTATATAATTTATTAGTATTTTTTTTTATATTTTATTATCTATAATTAGTGTTTTATTAGGATTTTAGTTTATTAGCTTAGTTTTACTTCCTTTTTAGTTTCTTAGTTAATTTATGCATTTTGGTATATTTTTATAGGAATTTTGTTTTCTTAAAGAGTCTAGAATTCAAGCCAATAATTAAGGAACTATTTTGTGAAGATATTTTTCTAATTAGAGGAGGTTTTAAAGGAGAAAACTTATTGCTTTGGTCCTTGGATGAATTTGCCATTGTTTTCTCTATAAAAAGAGAATTTTAGTTTTAGATTTTCGGGGAGCCAAGTGGAGAGACATCTTGGAGGATTGAAGATTGAAGCATGTTCAAATAAGTTTTATCTATTATTGTTCTTCATTTTTTTATTATTTATTTTATGTTTGTAATTCTTTTTAAAGCCATATTTGGAACAAATTGTAATGACTTTGTCTTTCATTCAATTAAAAGCCTAATTGATTACATGTTTATGAGTAAATTAACCAACATGAGTTAGGATAATTTATTAGCTTAAAACTCAAAAAACTTAGCCCACTCAACCGTGAGAGTAGGTGAGCTCTTCATTAAACCATGACAGTAGGCAGAGGTCTGCGGTGGTAAATTAATTGTTAAAGAACTTAATGAGCTTAGATTAACTTCTTAACCATGAGAGTAGGTTAAACTTTAATCTTTGCATACTTAATTGAACTCGAGAAAGTCTTTAAGTATTTTAGAATAATTACGCTTAACTGAAGTCAATGTCTTGTGTTTGTTAATGTGTTCATGATCGGATTGGGATAGTGAAACTAAACCTAGGCTCTAATCTTTCAGTTATTTGATTTTAATTTACTTTGATTTGCTTTGATTTATATTTTATTTGCTAAATCACTTTTTATTCGATTTACAAGCTAAGAAAATAAGTAAAGATATTAGTACTCAATATACAATCTTCATGGGAATGATAACTCTTTATATTACAATCACAATCCGTATGCTTGTGGATTTTAAACACAACAAGTTTTTGGTGCCATTGCTGGGGAGACTTCCTAAAAAGCTAGCCCTCAGTCGAGGTCAGCATAGAATGAAGGGGACAACCCTAACTAATGTTGTGTTAGATTTGCCAACTTCTTGGGTTGCGGGTGAAAGAAATATTAATATTAATTAAATTTTTACTTCTCTTAGACTGGCATTTTATTTTATTTGTAACATTGATAAGTAATTTTTCATTGGTAATGGTAGATTTTCTTATCAATTTTTGAGGTATAATGCATATGATACTATATATAATGTAGAACATATGCCATTAAATTATTTTTCATCTTATTTTCAAGTTTGTAATTAGTGTAAAAGGAATCACAATGGAGCATATTGCCCATATTATTCATATTTACCTCTATAACCTCACTACAACACATCTTAGAGTAGTTGTGTGGATCATACTTGGAACTATCAACAAGAGGAGACTAAGAGAATCAAAGAACAATTATTGGAGATCAAGATGAAGAAAATCATATATGAAATAGCTACATAAACACAAGCTTTAGTTGCACTAAATGAACCTCCAAGCTTTGGTTGCACTAAATGTAGCTCTAATGAATAATAATTTTCAATTCGATCAAATTACAGAAATTCAAAATGCATGCTTCCAAAAATTTCAAATGTGTGCACCTATGAATTATTCAACACAACCAATACAAAAAGAAGAGGAGACCAGGAAAAATGAAGAATAATTATTAGAGACTAAGATAAAATAAATCACATATGAGATGGATGCACAAAAAAAGCTTTAATGAGGCTTAAGTTGCAAGTATATCAAATTATAGAAATTCAAAAAAGATGTTTTCAAAAACTTCAAATGTGTGCACCCATAAATTACTCAATGGAAACACAAGGAGAAAGTGTATGAGATGATAAGAGAGCTTTGAGTTAAGATGATGAAGGCACTTTTGAGTTGTGCCATGATGAACAAGAAGAATTAATCACCAAGAAAATTGAAGAAGTCTCTAAGTGTGAAAATTAATTTGTAGACTTTAAGGATGATGAGGCACAAAGTCACTCAACTCAATTTCAAGATGAGTTGGATAAGAAAATCACAACAATATTTGAAGCTACATGGGATGAAGATGAAGATAAGCTATCAATAAGTAATAATGCATATGTCCCACAACCTATTATAATCATATATGTGGAATCCATGAAAGGTGTTGGACTGTTTGAGAACCCACATGAGAAACCTTACATTCTCCAAGTAATTTTAGAATCAAAGATTTAGAATGTGGAGCCTACACTTTATTACTTGGGCATAAGGGAGCCTAGCAAAAGAAAGGAAGGGAAGATGCTACCAAGAAAACTTTCTCATGTTTGGTTGCACCCATGATACTACACATTCAAGGGGTTAAGCTAATGACCTTAAATTAGTGCTCTTGGAAGGCAACATAAATTTATTTTATTTACATCTGTAGTTTATTTATTTTTATTTTTTATTTTAGTTCTATATTTTTTAGTGTTTGAATTTATTTTTGTAGATTTTTAAAGTTGCCATGGAAAATTCAAAAGCGCTAGAATTAATTTTGGTTCATCAATCATGCAATGAGGGCAAAAATTGAAGCAAAAGTTAAGTTTTTATAAGGAGCACACCCAAAGGCACGACCATGGCTCAAGTCGTGCCCATATATGTATGTCTTTTTAGAGTTTATGCAGTGTATCACATGGTCAACCATATGGCCGTGTGCTTAATCGTGCTTAATTTTGCATGTTATAGTGTCATACACGGTTTGGAGCATGACTTACCACATGGTTGTGTCCTTCTTTCCCCTATCATATAGTTGCACACATGACATCATTATACCGTGTCCACATAGCCCTATCCGAGCATAACTGAACACAGTGGTGAGCATGACTTATGAATGTCATGTCATGTCAATGCCTTTACGGCATAGGTTGGAACATAGTTTTATGAAACCATGTGTCATGGCATACAAAGCTTTGAAAAAGAAAAACACAGTTTAACCATGTCGTGTTGTATGTCAATGTGTTATGCCGCTTTTAATTTCAATTTTTTTTCCTTTGGATTTTGGGCTTACAAAGCCCATTAAGCACCAACTTTTTTTCTTCGTTTCTTTTCTTTTCTTATTTGTTCATTATTATTATTATTATTATTATTATATGCACACACCACAACTTTTATTTTATTTTTATATTATTCTATTTTTTTTTCACATAAATTTAGTTAGCAATTAGCATTTATTTTATTTTCTTCATTTTTTTTATGTCACCTTAAGCATTATTTTTATGATGGGCATTGTTCAATTTTATTTAGGAATTGCATCAATTTTAATTGATTTAATTAAATTTAAATTTTGGGCATAATTTTCCTAATTATACATTTCTATGCAATTTCTATTTTTGCTTTACATCATTTGCTCTTAATTTCATGAATTTATTATTAATTTAGTAATGTGTTAGTTAATTTAATTTTGCTTTTAATTTTTTCTAATGATGTTCTTAGCTCTTGATCTCTAATGTGCTTATCAATTTCCCACCACCACAAGGCGAAGAGTAAAGCATCACACTAGGGGAGTATTAGTTTTAATTTATTTTTTATTTTAATTCATTTAATTTTTTTTGTTCCTTTCACATTGAGGACAATGTGAAGTTTGAGAGTGTCTGTGTGAGAGAGAGGGGGGGGGGGGTTGTGGTGTTTACATTTACACATATATCACATTTAGGTAGATTTTATTTTTATACTTTTATCTTTTATGTTATTTGAATTTTGTTTTTTAGAATTTTAGAATTATATTTGCTTTTGCATGTTAGCATATACATATTTAAATTTTTGCACCCTATCCTTATGATTAGTATAGTACATCAAATGTGATTTTTTTGTACATGTTTCATAATCTTTTGTTAATACTTAGTTTGTGATTTTTAAGTTAGGTTGATAATTTGTGGTTAAATACTTTTGAAAATTTAATGAACCTAATGCTTACTTGCTTTTGAGTGATTGAATTTTATGAGTTAATAGTTAAAAAAAATACTTGTAAGTAATACTCAATTTTTTATTCTAAATATTGTAAGTTGATAGTTAAGGATATATTCCAAATCTACTCCAATGCTCTAAATAGAGTAAGCGTATCCAAGTACCCACTTAATGGTATCCATGCTTAGTAGTATGGGAATGATGGGGGATCACTAAGAGTGGGAAGATTTGTTAGAGAGAATAAAAAAAAAACGAGATGGAGCATAAAATGCACTCGTTTAAAAAAATGGTGTTGCTATCTTTTATGTGTTAGAATTTAGGGGTTGCTAAGGCTTGAGTGAGTAGTATTACTTACTTTTGTTTTTCTTGATTGTCAACTTATAAATTTTTAAGGATTCAATGGTTAAGTTTGCTCTTCACTTGGTAAAGTTTATGTCTTTAACCTTGAGTTCATCAATATAATTTTGAGTTATAAGTTTTGTATTAAGAAAAGATTGTGGGGGATGAACAAGTTAAAGCTTGTCAATGTGCTAAATTCGTTGTGATAATAGGTGTTCTTATGTGTTTACTTGAGGACAAGCAAAATTTAAGAAGTGTGAGGGGAATTTGTTAGTGTTAATTATTGCATAATTTTTCTATAGAATTTATTAGTATTTCTTTATATTTTATTATCTATAATTAGTGTTTTATTAGGATTTTAGTTTATTAGCTTAGTTTTATTTCTTTTTTAGTTTCCTAGTTAATTTATGCATTTTTGATATGTTTTTGCAGGAATTTTTTTTTTCTAAAGAGTTCAGAATTCAAGCCAATAATTAAGGAGTTGTTTTGTGAAGATATTTTCCTAATTGGAGGTGCTTTAAAGGAGAAAAATTATTGTTTTTGTCCTTGGATGAATTTGGCATTATTTTCTCTATAAAAAGAGAATTTTAGCTTTGGGTTTTGGGGGACCCAAGTAGAGAGACATCTTGGATGATTGAAGATTGAAGCACACTCAAACGAGTTTTATCTATTATTGTTCTTCATTCTCTTGTTATTTATTTTATGTTTGTAATTCTTTTTAATGCCATGTTTGGCTGAACTCTTTTTAGGGTTTAGGTTAGGAGTAGTTATTTCGTGATGTGATTGAACACAAAATTTTTTTATATTTAATTTGATTTTCAATTAATTCTATGAGTTGTTCTTCATGTCTTGCATTCAATTAAAGGCCTAATTGATTACATGTTTATAAGTAAATTAACCAACGAGAGTTAGGGGCATTTATTAGCTTAAACTTAAAAGACTTAAGACCACTCGACCATGAGAGTAGGCAAGATCTTCGAGGAACCATGACAATAGACAGAGATCTACGATGGTAAATTAATTGTTAAGGAACTTAATGAGTTTGTAGTAACTTCTTAAATATGAGAGTATGTTAAACTTTAATCTTTGCATGCTTAATTGAACTTGAGAGAGTTTTTAAGTATTTTAGAACAATTACCCTTTACTGAAGTCAATGTCTTTTGTTTGTTAATGTATTCATGATCAAATTAGGATAGTGAAACTAAACCTAGCTCTAAGCTTTCAATTATTTGATTTTAATTTAGTTTGATTTGCTTTTATTTATATTTTATTTGCTAAATAACCTTTTATTCCATTTGCTAGCTAAGAAAATAAGTAAAGATATTGGTACTCAATATACATTCCTTATAGAAATTATAACACTTTATACTGCAATCACGATCCGTGTGCTTGCTTTGAACATAACATGTCCAAGATTTTTGGAACTTATTAACTTTTCCAATAAATCCTATGTTTGTGTTCATGAAAAAACTTAAGCTCCTAAGAGTTTTCTTGCGGAATTG
Source organism: Mallotus nudiflorus (assembly GCA_947683625.1). Lineage (NCBI taxonomy): Eukaryota > Viridiplantae > Streptophyta > Magnoliopsida > Malpighiales > Euphorbiaceae > Mallotus > Mallotus nudiflorus. The sequence goes on along the minus strand of CANTUR010000375.1, from coordinate 677,197 downwards.
GAACAGGTCTATTTTTGTACATGTTGATGTTAATATTTCCCAAGCTAATCAGTAGTTGATTGATATCCAATTAAAAATTGAGGCTCAAGGTTTTTCTGAGGAGGTTCATTTTAGGAAGATGGAGGCACACCAACATTTGGACCTTTGTTTAAATAATAAAAATAACTTGCTTCAAAATCAATATTGCATTAAATGGCTACATTTAGCTGAGAGAAATTCTAGTTTTTTCATAATCTATTTGTTAGATGCTGCCCCTAAGCTAGTATGCATAGTTTGGTTATTGATAGTGAACTTGTTTCAGCTAAGAATATTATTAATAATCATGTTATTGATTGTTTCTGTAATACTCTATATATTTATTTAAATAAAGGGATTTTTAAATAGTGTTATTAATAATTACTTATGCATTATATTATATTTATGTTAATATCATTATTTTAGGGTTATCAATATATGTGAGTATTATTTACTTAATGTCTAGAATTTCATTGTCTATTATTATCATTATTATTATTATTATTGCTATTTTAAATTATATTAAATTTTATGGCTATGTATGTGTTCCATGTACATGCACATATATATAAATAAATAAATATATATATATATGTGTGTATGTGTGCCTATAAATAAATAAATAAATATATATATATATATATGCGTGTATTTATAGATATATATAAGTAGGGTTAATTATTATATGTGTATGTATATTGGTAGGTTGTATAATATATATGTATGTATGTATATATATATATATATATATATATATATATATATATATATATATATATATATATATATATATATATATATATATATATATATATATATATATATATATATTTACCCATAAAAGCCCCAAAACCCGAAGAACCCATCTTCTTCTCACCCCCCCCCCCCCTCACTCACCATCCTCACCAACACTCCCCTCACCGGCGCCACCTTCATCGCCGCCAGAGGACCTGCGCTCGCCATCTTCTTCAAGCTGTTTGCTGCTGCTGTCTTCTTCTTCCTCACACGACAGGATTTCTTTCTCCTCGCACAATAGCCAGCTCTGGTCCTTTGCGCGTGCGCGACAGCACCTCCCACCAGCTTCGTCTTCCTCCGCCTGTCATTTGCTTGTTGCCTTGCCTGAGCTACTCCATCTTCCCTATTTTCCGATGACAGCGAGTCCCTCATTCCTTCTTTGTCTCGACAGCTTGGAGGTGAGTAATGCTCACCCAATTTCTTTCTTTTCTTCCTTGATCTTGAACATTTTTGGTTGATTATCTAAATATTTGGTGTTGTTAGTGTATAATGAGGATGATATTGCTCATTTAGAATTTTTGGGGAATTATTTGAATTTTTCCAGAATTTTATTTGAATTTTTTGTCATTTTAATTACTTGATTCTATTCTATTCTTAAGTGTAATTAGTGATTAGAGTAAATTTAGTTAAGTGTTTTTGAGTTTATTAATTTTTATAGTTTAGAAATTTTTGTGTGTTAATTAGAGGATAATGTAAATTTTAGGTATTTAATTAGCAATTTCAAAAATTATGATTAAAAATTTTGAAATTTTAATAATTGAGATTATTAGTGAATGTTATTAATTTTAGAACTCAAATTATATTTTGAGTGATTTTTATACTATTTTTATAAATATTTTGAGTTTATGCCAAATTTAATTTGTAGGTTAAATAATATTTTTGGGAGAAAATTTTTGGTTGATTAAATGTTTTAATTATATTAGGAAGATTTATTTTGAGAAAATAAATTTTTTGGGATGATTAAATAATTTTAAGGAATTATTTTTAGTATTAATATCACATTATGTAATATATGTATTTTAGAGGTAAAAATGTAATTTTACGCTAAACATAATTAAATATATATTTTAATTGGTATTTTTACCTAAGTAGTGTAAATTTTAAATATTAAATTCCAAATTATATATATATAAAATACATTATAATGGTTTTGTATTTTTATAATGATATGCAAATTTAGTTGTTAATTTTAAGTAATTGAGATTTTATATATCGTTGTCTATTTTTAGTATATGTGTATATGAAATATGTATTTTTAGAAATAAATGTTATTAATTCTCGATACTTCATTGAGTGGTGATCTCGGTCAGGGCAAAATGTAGTTTTGGGAGCCCGACTCGAGTGTGGGTGTTTGTGATTATTAGAAGTGCATTTTCTATGCAGGTCTGACTCTACCTTTGGTAAGGAGATGTCCATTTTACAGAGGAGACTCTGCCAAAATTTTGGTAGATTTCTCGTAAAACGTGATATTCGTAAAATTTCTATCGTTAGTTAGATTATATCCTGTCTATCGAGTCTTGCCCGTTTTCCTCGAGTCAGCCTGGAATTTCATTGTTTTGTTGATTGCTGATTTTGATTCCTTAGTCATATTTTAAAAGTCGATTGTTATTTTTTTTTAGAGCATTTCGGAGCGGAAGCCGTGAGACCGAGGTAGACGCGTGGTCATCAGCCTTCGCATTCATCCTGTAAGTCGATAGAATGATCTGTGTGTGTGTTTTAATTAACAAATGCATGTGCTCATATTTTAGTATTGATTATATGGTTTATTTAATTTAATGTTGCTATTTAAGATTTATATGCATTTTATTTATTTAAAATTAATTTTTTGAGAAATTTTGGTAGAACGGGCTACCTAGTAGGCTTCACCAGGACTATGTGCACATGGTAGAGATTGAGAGATGGATCCGTAATATTTATGAATGGTGAATGTTAAACTGGGACGAGTGCCTCGGTGGAAGCCTTTGCTCTCGGGGACTGCCAGTGATCAAAAGGTTAATAATGGACTGGGATGGGTGCCTCGATCGATGCCTTTGCTCTCGGGGACTGCCAGTGCCATATATTTGGATTAAGTGAATGACTACGGCTTGCTGCCTCGGTTGATGCCTTTGCTCTCGGGGATCGGTAGTCTAGTTGGAATAAGTGGGCCCAGCTGGCCATTTAGATTTTGGGTTTAGGGTTCTACCGAGATTTTTCAAAAGCTATACTTATACATTATAAATTATTTTCACTATAAACATGTATAGTTTTCAAACCGTACAGCTCTTTTTATTGACTTACTCAGTGAGGTCTGATTCCCCTCAATTTATTTTTTTTCAGGAGCTTGGGAGTTCGACCTCAGACTACCTCTACGCTGGATTTCTTCTTCACTGGCTATTTTATGTAGGTCATTGTAAGCTGTACTGTGTGTTAATCTAGGTTGCTGCAGTAGTATATGTACTAAGGATTTGTATGGTTTAAATATAATTGTGTAAATTATTTGTGTAAACCATACTTATGTATAAGCTTTAAATTCAATTTATAATATGAGATGTTGAAACACATTTTTATTAAACAGCTGAATTTGTGTATTTTGAGAGAAAATCAGTTTGATAATATGTTCTGTTAGTAATCAAAGTTTAAAATATGAATGGTTTTATTTTCTTTTCCTTTAGGCTTACTACAGGTTTCGGGGGCCTTATGCCTACTCATTCCCTAGTGTCGGTCATGTGCCCTCGGGTTCGGGTCGTGACAGTTTCTCTTCTCTTTTTTTTTCTGTGCCAATGATTCAATGTGATTATTCTTTTGTCTGTAATTTAATTCCTGCTTTGGTTTTTTTGGATGATAATGCTTCCCTTCTTCGTATTCCACTTAACATTAAAATTAAGGAAGTTATTTTTTATATGGATCCAATTAGTGCTCCAGGTCCTGATTGGTTTATGGGTCTTTTTTTCAAGAAGTGTTGGGATTTTATTAGGAAAGATGTTTGTGTTGCCATTTGGCACTTCTTCATTACAGGTTCTATTATTGGTGGTTTTAACTCTAATTTTATGATTTTGGTTCCTAAGATTCAAGGAGCAGATTCTGTGGATAAATTTTGCCCTATTATGTTGGGTAATTTTATTTTTAAGATTATTACAAGGGTTATGGCAGATTGGCTTGCTCTTATTGCAAGCAAAATTGTGGATCCTCATTAATTAAATTTTATTTAAGGTCAAAAAATTAAGAATTGCGTTACAGCTGCTTCCGAGAATATTAACTTGCTTAATTCTCATTGTTTGGGTGGTAATATGGCTATCAAAGTATATATTCATAAAGCCTTTGACAAATTGGACTAGGGTTTTATTCTTGCTATCTTGGAAAAAAAAAATTTTCAAATACTTTTTGTAGTTGGATTCATGTCATTTTACATTCATCAAGGATATCTATTCTTATTAATGGTAGTTCTAAAGGCTATTTCGATTTCTCTTTTGTAATCCGCCAAGGAGACCCATTGTCTTCACTACTATTTTGTATTGCTAAGGAAGTTTTAAATAGATGGCTTGTTCATAGCTTTTCAAAGTAATCATTTGATTCCTATGCATGCCCCAGGGAAAGTGAAGTGTCCTTCTCACTTCTTTATGCTGATGATGTTTTAATTTTTTACTTAGGTTCAATGACTAATATGCAGAAGTTGGTTAATTTTTTTTACAATTATGGTAGTCTCATATGTTAGTGTGTTAATTAGAATAAGTCAGATCATACTTTTGGCAAGTTTATTTCTTGTTCTCATATTAATTCTCTCTACTTTGTTGTTGGATTTCATTAGGATTCTCTCCCATTTATGTATCTTAGAGTTCCTTTGTTCATGCATTCTCCAAAATGCAAATGGCTTCAAATTATTATTGTTTGCATTCTTTCTAATTTTAATAAATAGAAGGGCAACACCCTCTCCATGGTTAGTCATCTAACTTTAATTAACTCAATCATTTACAACTCCTCCCTCCATTCTTTTATGATATATAAATGGCCAATTTAGTTGCTTAATAATTTAGAGAAGGCTATTTGCAAATTTCTGTGGACTGCTGATGTGAAAAATAAAAAAACTTATTTTGGTTAAGTGGGATAGTTATTGCGCCCCTTTTATATAAAAGAGGTATTGGTCTTATAAAGCTTTATTATGTAGGTTAGTTTGGAGGTTGGCTTATGATAACATCTTCATCTTTTATTTTTTAAGAAGTCATTTTATGAATGCATTTTGAAAGCCTTGTTTAAATTGCCTTTTTTCTTCGATTTGATCTTCCATTTGGTGCTCTTTTTTGGAGATTCAGGATTCTAGTCAATGGACCATTCATGCTAATTCTTCCCTTAGTTATTGGCTTGGGTATTGCATTATTGATCGAGTTCAACTTCTTACTTCTCTTTATAAATATTTTCATGCTTCAATATCTGATGTTTATTTTGATGGAATTTGGCACTTATCTAATGAGTTTTCTACTTCTTTTCTGCTTATTGCTGCTAACATAAAGAGTATACTTTTTCTTTGGTTCCAATTGATAATAATATGTGTCATTTTACTTGTTCAGGCTCTATTTCTTATAATGAAACTTATAGCCATTTCAGAGACCCTCAACTAAAGGTAGCTTGGAGTAGAGAAGTATGGTATCATTTTTTGCCTCCTTCTCATTCATTTGTAACTTGGCATTCTCTGAAGAATAAAATTCAGAGGAAAAGAGAGAAAATTCAAGGGAAATATTTTTTCATATATTCAAAGAAGGGTTACACCCCTTATATATACACACAGGAATCCTAATCACAACCTAATTAGGAATAAAATAACTCCTAAATAGAATAGAACTTTATTCCTAATTGTATACAAATATTTACTTCTTAATATATATAATAAAAATATTTACTTCCTCAACACTCCCCCTCAAGTTGGTGAATGTATGTCAATCATTCCCAACTTGCCAAGTGAGTTGTAGAATGCTTTTTCGGATACAACCTTTGTGAGGATGTCAGCTAGTTGAGTCTGAGATGAAACATATGGAAGATCAATTGTCCTTTGGTTTAGATGATCTTTTATGAAATGTCTATCAACTTCTACATGCTTAGTTTGATCATGTTGAACCGGATTGTTTGCAATTGCTATGGCTGCCTTGTTATCACAATGTAACAACATAGGTTTTGGATGTTTTCATCCCAAATCCTAAATAATTCGCCTTACCCAGAGCAACTCACATACTCCATGAGCCATTACTTTAAACTCAACTTCAGCACTTGACCTTGCTACAACTTTTTATTTCTTGCTTCTCCAGGTGACTAAATTATTTCCAACGAATGTGAAGTACCCGAACGTTAATTTTTTATCAGTCCGATCTCCAGCCCAATCAACATCAGTATAGCCGGTAATTTCATAATCCTTATTCCTCCCAAAGAATAACCCTTTACCCGGAGAAGACTTTAGATATCTTAATACTCGGTATACTGCATTAATATGTTCTTTACTCGGAGAATGCATGAACTGACTTACAACACTTACTGCATAAGCTATGTCTGGCTGAGTATGAGATAGGTAAATCAACCTTCCCACCAACCTTTGTTACTGATCTCTATCAGTTGGAACTTGATCTTTTAGGATTGAAAGTCCATGATTGACTTCAATGGGAGTCTCGGCTGGCTTACAATCAAGCATCCCTATCTCTGTCAGTAGATCCATTACATACTTTCATTGGTAAAGAGAAATTCTTTGAGCTAATCTTGTAACTTCAATTCCTAAAAAATACTTCAAGTTACCCAAATCCTTAAGTTCAAACTCAAATGCTAACTGTCTTTACAAGTTTGTTGTTTCACTCGGATCATTTCCAGTGTCCACCATATCATCAACATATATAATCAACGCAGTGACTTTTCCTAACTTCTGTTTGATGAATAGTGTGTGATCAGCATCACTTTGCTTATATTTGAGCTTCCTCATAAAGGTTGAGAGTCGTCTAAACCATGCTCGAGGCGATTGCTTGAGTCCATACAATGCTCTCTTTAATTTGCATACTCGGTCAGTACATTTAGTCGGGTGGTGAATCCATATATACTTCTTCATCTATGGTTCCATTCAAAAATGCATTCTTTACATCAAATTGTCGAAGCGGCTAGTCCAGGTTGGCAGCTAAGGAGATAAGGACTCGGATGGTGTTCATTTTTGCTACAAGGGCAAATGTATCTTCATAGTCAATTCTATACTTCTGAGTGTACCCCTTTGCTACCAATTGAGCTTTATATCGAATTATGCTTCCATTTGGATTGAGTTTGACAGTGAATATCCATTTGCACCCCATCATTTTCTTTCCTTCCAGAAGAGGAACAAGATCCCATGTCTGGTTCTTTTGTAATGCCTCCATTTCATCATTCATAGCTTTCTTTCAATCCGGATCATAATTGATTTACAGTAAGTGCATGTGAGTTAGACAAATGGTTGGTTGATATGAAGTTATTGATAGGGTATTTAGCTTTGGTATGAAGGTCCGGATCATATTGTTTTTTCAGAACCCCTCTATTGATTCTAGAAGGATAACGAGGCTCAGTATTTGGAATTAAAGGAGACAAGTTTACCTTATTATGCATTGCATCTGGAGTTTCTTCAGCTTCTGGGGTGGGTTGGGAAGATGTACTATCTTGATTACTCAAATTTTATTTGATGATCTTTCCAGGTAAGATGTTTATACTCGGAACATCAGATGTTTGTCCGGATAAGATGCTCGTCGTGCTTGGAACATCAGATGTCTGTTCGAGTAAGATGCTCGTGCTCGGAACATCAGATGTCTGTCTGGGTAAGATGCTCGTGCTCGGAACATCATATGTCTGTCTGGGTAAGATGCTCGTGCTCGAAACATCAGATGTCTATCCGAGTAAGATGTTTGAAACACTCAGAATATTTGGGAGACTCAGATTCAGAATACTCAGAATGCTATCTTCAAGCTCAAAGAGGTTTGGATTTTTCTCCCCCTGAAGAGAGCACTCGGAGTGGGAGAATAAAGGAGAATTTTCATGAAACTGAATATCCCGAGTGACATACATCTTCTTTGTATTCAGATCATAACACCGATATCCCTTTTATAAATCCGTATAGCCAATAAAGATACACCAGATAGCTCGAGGGTCTAATTTGTCGAGTGTCTGATGAACATATGTCGAGCATCCAAAAACTCGGGGTTCGAGATTATTGAAGGGTGGAGATATGACAAGTTCCTAAAGTTTTTGAAGAGGAGTCTGAAAACCAAGTACTTGTGATGGTGTCCGGTTTATGAGGTACGCAGTAGATCGAACAACTTCTCCCTAGTATTCTTGAGGAACATTCATGTCAAATAGTGATGCTCGGACAACTTCCAATAACTGCCGGTTCTTCCGTTTGGCTATACCATTATGTTGGGGAGTGCTAGCACAAGATGTTTAGTGGCGAATGCCCTTCTTGAGGTAGAAATCATTGAGAATTGAGTTAACATACTCCCCACCATTGTCAGACTGCAAAACTTGAATTTTACTCTGGTATTGTGTAGCCACCATGTTGTATAGGTCCTGAAACTTGGAGCACACATCTCCTTTATTAGAAAGTAGAGATACCCAGGTCATCTGGGTACATTCATCAATAAACGTTACAAAATATCAAGCACCAGATAGAGTAGGAATCCGAGCAGGTCCTCATTCATCAGAATGAATGGTCATAAATCGAATTGAATTTTTATTATAACTTGGTACATAAGAAATTCAATGGCCTTTTTCTAATTCATAAACATCACACTTGAATTCCAAGTCTGTGGTATGCAAAAATAAATTTGGTTTTATTTGTCTAAGATAATGAAAAGAAAGATGACCAAGACGACGATGCCATAAGATTACTTGGTCTTTTCTTGAACAACTTCTACCAACCCTATTAACTTGACTTGATTTCTGACTTGAATCATCATGCAACTCAAGATAGTACAACTTTCCACATTTAACACCAAAGCCAAGAATCTGACGCGTTGTAATGTCCTGAAATACACAATATTTAGGCCAAAATTTGACAGTGTAATTCAAGGTTTCAGTGATTTGGCCAACATAAAGTAAATTACAAGAAAGAGATGGAACGACAAGAACATTATCTAAATTAAGAAAGTCGGAGTTAGATACTGATCCCTTATGAGTGACTGGTGCTATGCCTCAATTAGCAGTTAGAATATTTTGTTGGGTTGATGAACGGATAGATGTAAGATGGTGAGTGGAGTTTGTCATATGATCGTAGCACTTGTATCAAGAATCCATGTATTATTTTGAGTAAGATTTGTCATACCTGTATCACCACTTGGTTCAGTAGAAGTAGCAATTGCAGCTTTGCCGAGCTTCTTACAAGGCTTTCTATTGAAATCCCACCATTCCGGATATCCCACAATTTCATAGCACCGTTCCTTAGAGTGTCCAACTTCACTACAATGAGTACAAGTGTATATGATGGACTTACTTGGTATTTTGTTCCCTCTGAACTAGGGACGAGTCTGAGCTGCTACAAGTACAGAATGGTCCGACAGGATCTTCGACTCTTCCATCGTATGTCTCTGGTTGTGATCCCTCCGGACATATGCATAACTAGACTCGAGATCAAGAGGTGGATCCTTCTGGAGTATTTCACTTCGAGCATTATTAAATTCCGAATCAAGCCCGGCTAGAAAATTATGTGTTTGAAGTCGGGTAATATGCTTATAGAGTGATACTACTCCATTAACATCCTCCCCTTGTGCACACGTCTGGGCATCGATTTCCTAAAATATTCCAATCAGTTCATTATAGTATGCAGGTAATGGCTTACCATTCTGACGTGTTGTGAATGATTTTCGATTCAATTCAAATAACTGGGTTTCGTTAGACCCATCATAGAAGGTTTTTGAGATAACATCCCATATCTTCTTTGCTGTTGGAAGACGGATGAATCTCTGCATCAATGTAGGACTCATTAAGTCAATCAGCCAACTTTTGACTCGATTATTATAAAGGAGCCAAGTCTCCAATACTTTATCTCCTGCTAGTAGCTTTGGCATAGTGTCATTCAAAAAGCCAGATTTATTTCTGGCTCCAATTCGCATCTCCATGATCTGTGACCACAGAGTATAGTTTATATCATCAAGAATAATTCCTATGGGAAAGGGAGAATTATCTTGAAGAGTTTGAATAAAGTTGGGCGTTACATGAGATACGATGGATGTGTTTTTGATGGTAATGATTTTGAAGATTTCAAAGGATTCAAAGGAAGAAGAAAATATGATTTGCAAGAATTCAATAAAAAATTCAATTTCAATAGATATGCTCTAATACTATGAAGAATAAAATTCAGAGGAAAAGAGAGAAAATTCAAGGGAAATATTTTTTCATATATTCAAAGAAGGGTTGCACCCTTTATATATACATATAGGAATTCTAATCACAACCTAATTAGGAATAGAATAACATCCTAAATAGAATAGAACTTTATTCCTAATTGTATACAAATATTTACTTCCTCAACATTCTCTGCATAGTAAGCTTCCCTCCATGGAGCTTCTTCGTACGAAGGGATTTTACATGGTTTCTCATTGCCCTTTATATTATAAAGAGGAAGATTCATTGGATCATGTTTTAACCAGATGTCCTTATATTGTTTCTATTTGGTTTGCCTTGGGTAGTCTATTTGACTCTGCCTTTGAGTTATCTCATGGTTTCTCTCATCTTTTTAAGACATCCATTAAGCAATGATTCTCTTCTCAAATTATGGCTTTGTGGCTTGTGGGTAGTCATGCAGCTGTTTGGAGTATTTGTTATGCTAGATATAACATTTTATTTTAAGATTCTTTTATTTTAATTTCAAAATCCATTTGGTTCATTTGTCGAGCCATCAAAGAAGTAGAATTTTTCCATTATGGTATCATGAGTAACTCTTAGTCTGACATTCTCATATTATGACATCTTCACATCTCTGGCATCCCATAAAGATTATCGACTGCCATTTTTATTTTTTGGATTCACCATCCTCGGGGATGGATCAAATTAAATTGTGATAGAGCTGCTTTAAGTTCCTATAGTCATGCTTTTACTGGTGATATGCTTCATGATCACAAGGGTTCGACTTTAGATTGTTTTGCAACTCTGGTTGGCATTAAATTTGCTTTTAAAGTAGAAATATTGGCAGTAACAATTATTGTTAACAAAGCTATTAATCTTTAGTTACCTCTTATATCGATTAAATCAGACTCAATGATAGTCCTCAAGCTTCTGTAAGCCCAAAGTATGGTTGTCCTTTAGAGAATTCATTCAGCATGGCAGATTTGCCTTAACCAAATAGCCTCTCTTTAAGTTCATATCAGTCATTCTTTTAAAGAAGGGAACCATGTGGTGGATAAGTTGACTTCTTTGTGTTTAACCTTAACTCATGTCAATGGTGGGATTCTTATCCATTATGCTGCCATTTTTTAATGATTTATGATGCTATAAGAAGGGAGTTTTATAGATTTCACTAAGTTTTATTATTTCTTTTTCTTTTTTCTTTGCTCCATTTTGGAGTTGTATTTGGATTCATTGTTCATGTTTCTCTTTTTAATATAGGGTAGTTTCTAAGCATATAATAAGGGTGCTAAGGGTGTGCTAACCTAGTCAGGATGCCTCGGTGCACCGCATGATGCTTTGAACTCCAAATTAAAAATGAAAAATGATAAAATCTATCATGAACTATATGTCAATTATCAATTTAATCCTAATTTTAAAGTTGTATCAATTTGCTCCTTTAACTTTGAGAGTTATTCCAAATCTATCCAAACGATATTAAGTTTGTGACAGAGATGACATGACAATCTGACATGGCTAACATGACAAAAAACTTAAAACTCACCTTATCAATTCTATCCTAAACTATAGACAAATTATTAATCTAATCCTAATTTCAAAGTCATTTCAATTTGCTCCTTCAACTTTTAAAGTTGTGTCAAATCTATTAAGAAGTTAATAAGCTTGTACCAAATAGCTGTAATGGCCATCTTTCATGGCATAAGAGCATCTGACATGGCAAAAAAAATAAAAAACCTAAAACTTACTGTTTTCCAAATCAGAATCGCTAAACATAAGAATATATGATTTGAATAATGAGATCATGACATGCAAATGTGGAAACACTGCTTGTTTGAAGACATTTTAAAACTTATGCAAATCCAGGTCGATTATTTTGGTGTTGTCCCCGTTTTAAGGTATAATTTCAACAAAAAGGACCCTAAAAAAATTGAAATATTTTTACAAAATCAAAACACTAAAAAGTATCATAAAGTCCAAGTAGTAAGAAATTTAAATATTTTTAAATAAAATTATAATTTCAAGCTTTATATATATAGAGAAAATAGACATTCGAAAAATTTTAACTGTTTCATGGCCATTACATATGCATTAGATAAAAAAAGCAAAAGTATGACTGAAGTTTGAGTTTAATTTTGCACCTACTTTAAGGAAGTTTAATTTTGTCATATCAAATACTCTTATGCCACGTAAGATGGCTATTACAGCTATCTAACACAAGCTTATTTACATCTTGATAGATTTGGCATAACTCAAAAAGTTGGATGAACAAATTGAAATGACTTTGAAATTAGGATTAATTTGATAATTGGTCTATAGTTAAGGATAAAATTGATCATGTGAGTTTTAAGTTTTTTGTCATGTTAGCCATTCTTATGCCACGTCATCTCTATCACAAACTCAATGTCGTTTGGATAGATTTGAAACAACTCTCAAAGTTGAAGGATCAAATTGATACAACTTTAAAAGTAAGATTAGATTGATAATTGGCTTATAATTCAGGATAGATTTGATCATTTTCTCAATAATAATAATAATAATAATAATAATAATAATAATAATAAAAGTAAAAAATTAATTAATTTGGAGTTTGATTGTACATGTTAACTCATAAATGTTCAAAAAAAAATTTACAAATAAATGATGTTATGAAAAATAATATTTGAAAATTTTAATTGTAAAAACATTCATATAAATACAACATGCTTTTATTTTTTATATTTAAGGAAAATCGAGGGATTTTTTTTATAATGGTTTAGTGGCTACATCTATTAGTTGGTATATAGTTTTGTTATAATGGAAATGTAAAATTTGAACTTGGACCCATTAATGAATGGAGATATGCCATTGAGTTACTCAATTTTGACATTACTTATTTAGTAATCAAGCACAATATAATTACTTAAGTGATAATTCTCAAATCCTTAAAGTGTGTTGATATTTGTTTTTGTTTTATTAATTGTTCAAAACAAAACAGAAAAAGGAATTTCGTGAACCACAAAACTAGAGGATTTCTTAGGAGATTTATAAGTTTGTTCAGTTTTATTATGATGTTTGTGTAGTAAGAAATAATGGGGTTTGAGCTTGACACTTTTTGTTTATAAAGTACTGCTAAAGTTATTGAGCTTATAGTTTGACTTAAAGGCTCTCTAGTGTTCTACTTCCCTCCCAATTTCAATAATCAGAGATTTTGCATTCATTCAAATAATTACATTCAATAATTTAAATAAGTAATATAATATAAATAATAATATGTGTTGCAACCTGTAATAAGTAGCAAAACAAGATAACAATTTTTTTTTATCTTTATTTCTATTTTTTTTATAAGTACATAAATGGTGTCTAAATCATCTTATTTTGGCATTCTAACAATTTTTTAATAATTAGATGTAGGAACCTACAAAAAAATTTTAAAATAGTGACTCTAGTAGGTTTGACTAGCTAAATTAAAGTGTTTATATATTTTATTTCAAATAGTAAATTGACTTAAATATTATTATTTTATATTAAATTTTATTTTTTTTGTCATTATAATTATATTTTAAAAATTAATAAAATTGAAAAAGTATTTTTTATCATATTAAATTAAAAAATTAAATATTTTTTATTTCTATTTTAATAATTATAATTGTTGAATTTAATTTTTTATTCATGATTTTAATCAAATAAAATTTTTCTTCATTAAAATTTTATTTTAATTTTATTTTTAATTATAATAAATAAACTTTTATATTTGAATTTCTCCTTTCACTCTTTTAGATAAATTTAAAAATAAAATTTAATTTTTTATTTAATTTTATTTTTCAATAATAATAATTTAGTTATTTTATTCTATTTTATTTAACTAATATTCAATATATATATATATACCTACAAGAAACACTATTTTAGAATTTTTTTTGCAGGATTAGACACCTAATTGTAAAAAAAAAAATATTATGTATTTATTCCTTTATGAATAAATTTTTTGAAATAAAACAAGGCTAAAAAGAATTCTTTTTGGTATTACTTCTATTCAGATAGTGGTCTACTATACTTATAATTTTTTTTAATATATATTCAAATTGTTGCATACTTAGTGAATATATATATATATATATATATATTAAACATTGGATATAATAGATTTACGTCTGATTTTGGTTTAATTCTATTAAAAAATTCATTCATTTACAAATGAATTTTGAATTCATTTGAAGTAAACACATTTCATAAAAAAAATGGATTTACTATTAAACAATTACACAAAATTAAGAAGTTAGAATTTAAATGAATTTTATAAAATTTTCATTTAAACTAAATATAATCACTTGAATTTGTAAATAATTTCATAAAATTTTATGTAATTCATTTAAATCAAACACACTTTAAAATAGTTAATAATTTTACTAACTAAATAATTAAGTGTTTATTGTCTAAATTAGAATAAAAATAAAAATTCAAACTCTCCACCAGCAATATAAAATAGAAAAATTGGGATAAGAAAAGAAAAAGAAATGAAGCTAAAATATCAAAAATCGATTTGCATGATCCACACTAACCTGAGACTGGAATTGCCAAAATGTCACCAGGATAAACCTCAGGTTTGTTGAGTCCATTAACATTCTCCAAGTCCTTAACAGTGGTATCAAACTCCATAGCAATCATGTCCAAATTCTCCCCATCTTGCACCGCATACGACATATAAACAGCAGTAACACCATTGTTATTATTGCCAAAGCAAGTACAGGGCAATGGTATCACTAGTTTCTGACCAATCATTAATGGTTTATGGGCACTGATACCATTAGTGCTTCTGATTTGCTCCCCACTAACTAGCCCACCAAAATCATCTGATATAGAGTCGACTGTATCGGCTGGCCGGACGGTGTAAGTAGTTAACATCAACCTTCTGATACCTTCAACACATGGACACGAAATGGGTATTTTGAAGAAAGATTTTCCATGAAAAACATGGTGATTTATGGATGGTAATGCCATTGGGCTTATAGAATTGGCAGCCAAAAGATCAGAAATGTTGACTCCAAATCGGTAGGCTATTTCAGGGAGCTGTGAATCAAATGGCAGAATGTAAGAGAGAAGAGACGGGCAAGAATCTGAAGAGATGCATGGTTCTATCATGGATTTTGCTAGAACTGTACAAGGGAAAATTGGCAGAAGTACCATAGAAATTAGCAGAAAATGAACTGGGTATTTCATGCTTTGTCCCCTTCTTTCTTTGCGCAATCAGAAAAAGAGATGAGATAGTGATAAAATAGTGAAAATGAGGCAGCATTAGCAAAGCTTGTCATTTATGCAAGCGAGCATAAGTACCATTTATTTCAGTTGTATGATTATGAAATGCACTTGAGTAGGTAGCATGAGAATATGAAGCTTTGAATGGATGGTTTGGACTTGGAGGTAAGGTGGCTAACTAACTTCTCTTAATGGTTACCACTTGGCCCCTTACCAGCCTGGACCAATTACTAGAATTTGTGCATGTTGGGTTTCCTTTTTTTCTTTTTACATTGTAATCTTGTATCTGCAATGATTCAGGTAGGCCTTCTATATATTTTTCTTTAGGGTAGTTCTACTCGGCTGGAATCTAACCGCATTTTATTGATTAGAAAGGGCAATTATATCATTTTAGGTGGAGAATGAGTGCTATTCATGAAAAAATATCAGTGTAATTTAAGTAGTATATTTTTTATAAAATTTTGAAGAAAGAATCACCATCATTTATCAGTAATAAATGTAAAACTAAATGTTGGTCAAGTCCATACATAATCAAGAAGATTCTTGAGTATAAGGAAAAAAGAGGAGAAGAGAGAATAAGAAAAAAAATAAAATAAAATTTAAAATATTAAATAATAATTATAAGGGATAATTACTATTATCTTGAAGGTTTGACTATAATTACTACTTTGTCCATTATTATAATTGAAGAGTGTTATATTCGTTAAACAATTTTTCTTCTCTGTAAAAAAAAAATAGTTAAATGACATGAAAAAGACATATTTACCCTTAATACATAATTAAATTTAAAATATTATACCATATTTAATTAAATTTTTATTTTTTAAAAAAATTATTAAAATTTCTTTTATGCTACTGTAACATTAAAAACAATAAAAATAACTATATTTAGATTGAATCAAATTACTTTAAAGTTTATAACTTCAACAATTTTTTTGTTGAAAAAATTAACTTAAATAAAAAAAGATATATTTATTATCATCTCGTTAAATCTATAGTATTATACAACCTTTCATTAAATTATTGTTTTCAATTTTAAGTAATGATATAATTAAACCAAATTAAATTAAATTAAAATTTAATAAATATTTGTATTAAAATTAAATATTATAAAAATAAATATTTATTCTCAATATTTGATTAAATTATAATATTATACCATATTTAATTTATTTTTTAAAATCCTACATTTTTTACATTATTAAAATATAAAAATATTTGCATTTTATTTTTAAAAATATTTGCAAATTTCAATTTTAATTAAAAAAATTTAAAGGTATTTTTGGAACAACATATTCCAAGAACATTTTTACACTTTTTAACGCGTGGGAGAAATTTGTTAGCAAATTTAAAATTGAAGGAGTTTTTAGTTATTTTTCAAAAAGAATGGATGAATTAGTAATTATGGTCAAACCTTAGATGTAATAGCAATTATCTCAAATTATAATTATAATTTTTTTTTTTTACTCTTAAACCCGTCAAAAACAATAAAATGCTCTTTTCTTATTCCTAGTCTAATTGTATTGGTACTCATCTATTTAACACTATAGTTTTTTTCACAGTAATACTCAACTATTTGACAATCTTTGCAGTATATGCATAACTTTGAATTTAATCGTGAACAATTGGTATATATATATATATATATATATATATATATATATAATATATATATATATATATATATATATCTTTTTTATGGTGTTTCTTATTCCTCACTTGAAAACCCACCCTCTTCAACCATCCATTTCTTTTCCTCCACCGAATATCACAATTAGAAGTATATTTTCTCATATACATACATATATATATATACCTTTTTTATGGTGTTTCTTATTCCTCACTTGAAAACCCACCCTCTTCAACCATCCATTTCTTTTCCTCCACCAAATATCACAATTAGAAGTCTATTTTCTCAAAGTCGGCTTTGAGTTTTTTGGGTTTTGATGTTGAATGAAGAGAATTGTTTTTTTTTTTTTCAAAAAAAAAATGTTGACATGAGTTTGTTTTTGTAATTTTGTGATATAAAAATATTATTCTATTATATTATCAGTTAATAGAATTAGTCATTTATTATTATTATTTTATTTCTTATGTAAAAAAAGTGCTTAATATTACTAAAAATAATTGTACAAGGATTTAATAATTTTACAAGGATCTTGAGCTCAACTCAATAAAATATTAGAGTAACTTGAGCTCGACTTGAAAATAATTGAGTCGATTTCGAGTTTTTTCTGAGTAGCTCGCGACTCAACTTGACGTGGTTACACCCCTATCTATATATATTATTATACAATAAAAATAATTATTATAATAATATTATTTACCTCATCAATTTTAAATAGCATCAATAATATTATATTACTTAATAACAATAATAATTAAGAAATTATTAAATATAATAATGATGTATTTTAATTAATAAAAATTACCTTTTTAAATATAATTACTTTAATCAAAATGATGCAATTTTAGACTATACACTCAAAAGATAGACTTATGAGACTATCTACTTTTTAAAAAGCATTTGCATTGTAAATTCTCTTTTTTTTTTTTTTTTTTTTTTTTTTGGATTTGTGTATATTTTATCTAAGTGCCTTATGGGGGTCTAAAGCACTTGACCCTGGTCAATTCTAGATTTCTACCTTATTTTTCATTTTGTCTTTATATGGATAACATTAAAAGAAAATTCACATTCAGTTGTCTTCGTTTGAACAATTAACTTTCATCTAACCTATCCTCATCCTTTATTTATAGGGCGCTAAAAAAGTGTGTTTGGAGAAGTAAAATCATGTAAAGAAAAAAATAGACAAAAATGTAAACGTTTTAAAAAAGAAAAAAGAAGGAAAGAAATATATTGCCTAATGCTCCACTAATAGAAAAAAGAAAAAAAATGAGGAAAAAAGAAGAAAATAAAAATTTAAAGAAAAAAAAAGGAAAAAAGAATGAGAGAAATAAAAAATAAAAATAAGGAAAGGAGGAAAAAATGAAAAAAGAAAAAAAGAAAAAAAAGGAGAGGAAAAATAAAGTAAAAGAAAGAAGTATTATGCTTGTAAATAAAATAGATATACTTGGGATAATTTCATAATTAATGAAAAGTATGAGTGTTTTAGTTCGAAACATTTAAAAAGTACTATAGATGGCGGGATTTAGCTCGCGTCCAAGATTTTAGCAACCGCGACATTGTTTAGACTCAGGGTCTTAGAGAACACACTAACCACTATCACAAAAGACATGACGTAGAGATGAGGAGTCATCACATAGGATAATAACTGAGACAAATTGAAAATGCGGTACTCGATTCCTTAAAAGAAAGCTAGCACCACAACCAGGAGATTCTGGATACAGAATACTAATTTCTCTTAGTCTCGTGTTCATTTTAGAATAATTTTATAAATGATTATTTCATCCTCTAATTACATGCAATTTTATTAAACCCTAATTAATATCCATCTAACCCAAAAGGTAACAGGTCAATAAAATTACAAGTAAAAAATGCATAAAAAAGGCAATGTCCCTTTGTCTAAACTATGTTAATTTTATTTTATAAGTTAGCTAAATCTACATTTTTATTTACAAGTGAAATAGACTTTAAAGGTGGGCCAACATTTTTATTAATTATTAAACTTAGATCTATTTATTTTAGTTTGTCTAAGAAATGAGCTTAAGTCTATTTAATTTTAAAGAAAAATTAAATTAGTGGGCCTAAGTCTAAATTAGTTTTAAGTGACATGTGGGCCTAGGTCTATTTATTTTAAAAGAAATGAAATTAAGTGGGTTGAGCTCTAAACAAGTTTTAATTAATTAAGTGGGCCTAAAAATCTAATTAACCTAATGAGCCTAAATTGATTTTAATTATTTAAAGTCCTAAACCATTTTTTAAACTTATTTATTAAGTGGGTTATACCTAAATGTGGGCTTGGGGCCCAAAAACATAAAAAAAAAAAAAACATAAAAAACATAACAAAATCAAATCAAAACACATTCACATATGATTTCTAAAAAAGACCTAAATTAATTACATATAAACCCTAATTAACTAAAGCCACCATTAATTTTTAATTAATTTTTACCCGATTGAACCTAATTACTAATTAATTTTAAAGTGCAGAAATTTAAATTTTTCACTATTCCCACTACTGGGGCTATTACAAACTACGTACAAAATTAAAATTAAACAGTTATATACCCATGAATTAAAAATAAACTACACAAGATACCAAAATGCAAAATAAAAATTAAAATCCTAAGAACTATTAAAAAATAGTATAGGTTCATCTATGACATTCCATGGATCTTCTGTTCAATTTTTGGATATTAGACTGTTTCCTCCTTAATCCACAATTGAGCATCAAACAAAAACACACAAAAAATTAGATTAGTAATGAAATAAGAAGACAATAACAAAATAAAATAAAAAATTACAAGAAAAGAAGAGAAGAAAGAAAAAAAGAATGTTGTGCATATGCTTTGAGATGGCCCATCAGACTAGGATTTTCACCATTAAAATTGAATTCTTACTAATTCTAGACTGGAAAGGGCGTTCTCAATAACGTCTAGATTTTTAGGATTTTTTGCGCAGTCAATTTTTTTCGTGTGTGTTTGTCTCTCTCGGTCTCTCTGCGTGTCTAAAGAAAAAAAATCCCCCCTCACGCACGCAGACTCTTTTCTTTTTAAAGGAGAGTATGATTGTACT
Source organism: Mallotus nudiflorus (assembly GCA_947683625.1). Taxonomy (NCBI): domain Eukaryota; kingdom Viridiplantae; phylum Streptophyta; class Magnoliopsida; order Malpighiales; family Euphorbiaceae; genus Mallotus; species Mallotus nudiflorus. The sequence goes on along the minus strand of CANTUR010000375.1, from coordinate 657,159 downwards.
GACTTTTCCAGTTTGCAAGAACGCTCATCTCTTAAAAAACAACCTGATAAGAATTTTAATTTTTGAAAAATGTTTACGCATTTAAAACCTTTAAAGATAAAAAAATGAAATTTCAACCAATCAAAATGCTGAAAAAATTGATAAAAATACACGAAAAATCGAAAAAAAAAGACTTTTACGCGTTGGCATTGCCTAATGCCGATCCTAATTTTTTTCACTTTTAATTACCGAAAGACCCCTGAAAAATTGACTTATTTGTAATCAAACCCTAAAAAAGCATTGCAATTTAGTCCCTAAAGTCCAGAAAATTGATAATCAAGTTCAATTTTTGAATAAATTTCATCATATGGGCTTACGTTGCAATTGTGCACAATTGCATCCCGAAATTGGGTGCTTACAAGTACCTTTTTAAAAAAAAAATACTCAAAACTTTGATTTTGGCTCATGTTTTCACATATCAAGAGAGAGAGAGAAAATATATATATTAAGTATATAATTTTTTATTACTATTTTATAGGTATATGATATGATGATTGTCTCTAAATTTATGTGAAAAAAAAAATTCACATATAGAAAAATGTTTTTGAGTAGCATTTATAGGTAAAGTCATAGTGAAATTTTAATCTTTTCTAGAAAAAAATTTGGTTAGATTCTAGCTGTTACTACTATTTTCTTTATTGAACACCAATAAAATTAACCCAATGAATTCAATGAAACAAACAAATGTTTATTCATAGCAAATTACAAAGCTTCTTTAACTACAATAGCTTTTGCCACAGGGGCAAATTTAGACCTGATTTTATTAGGAGTAGCATGTAAAATGTTCCCGTTAGAATTACAAAAAATGGTTGACCAATCTTTGTAAGATAAAATGATGCATCACGTTTAAACTTGACTATGCTCCCCTAGAGGACAGGTTCAGTGTGCTATCCTGTCAGATTCCTAATAATCACTTCACTCTAATAGCTTACGACAAGTCAAATGTATGGGAGCATACTGAAATTTAGTTTTATTTTAATTCAATTACCAAGTTTTAATTTGTATCCTTTTAGATATTTAATTTTTATTTAGTTTTATAATAGTTACTTAAAAAAATTTTTGCCACCTAAATAATCTAAAATTACTATTTAAATTTTGAATTAAAGATTTTTAACAAATTAGTCCATATTTTCTATACATTTATACAAAATAAGGAAAATTTGAAATTTATTTTGATTTTTCCCAATAAGAGTAGACTCATCTTGAGAGGTATCACATTCTAAGAAAATTAAACTTTCAAACATTTTATAATTTTTGAATTAAATTGAAAAAATAAAGAGATTGAAGGATTAAAATGATTTTTAAGAGAAATTTAGAGAACTAAAATTTTTTAACAATACCCTTTTTGAAACAAAATCAAAGTTTGGTGATAAAAAATAAGTAAAAATTGAAGTTTAATACCCATATTGCAATAAATGTGAAGTTGAGTGACCACCATTGTATTTAACCCATCTTAGGACTGTCATCCAGCACAGTTTTGAACATTGAATCATTTTTTTTAATAGAACATTGAACCAATTTTGTGCATAACATCTCTGGGTTCATCATTTTTCCAGACAACATAACAATATTTCTTAATTTCCAATTTTGCAAACAAAGACCAGTTATAACAGTTATCATATTTTTTCTGCATAATTAGGAGGTGTTTCCATATCACACTTACACTGGATATAAAACTAATTTCTATTTGAATTTAGTTAGCATTGACTAAAAAAATTTGACATGATCAAAATTCGAACACTCAATCCCTCTCACACAATAAAACATTCTCATGCAGAAATTTTGTGGAATTTTACAAACTAAGCCAACAATATATGTTTAAAACCTATCCTATTTCATTCCCCTTGTATTATTTTGAAGGCATCTTATTTGACTTGAAAACTAAATTTTATGCCTTCTTTGGAAGGTAGGCTTGCATAACCAAGGCCCGATACATAAATGTACTTGTTTACTACTTATTGTAAGCATGTACTCTACCTTGTGTTGTCTTCAATTATTTGGGCTACACAATTAAAATTATATTGGGTAAATATTTTCTTCCATTTTACATGCCAAAATAACATGTTAAAACTCATATGTCATTTAATGTTCCAAAGGAACTAAAAAATAGAATTTAGATTATAACATTAAAATAATTATAATGTAACTAAGTTTGTGATCAAAAGAAGAACTATATTGGAGACTAAATTAAATTATTTCTTAAAAGCTCTTTACTTCATATTGATAATAATCTCTCCTTCTCTCCTCTATCTATGTGAGTGTGTATATAAATGAAGAAAAAGACATTGATAAAAGGGTACCCTTAAGCTCCCACTTTCATAGTGAATGGAATGACTTATGAAGGGATATTGATTAATCTGCAAGAAGAAGAAAAGTGAGAATGGGGCCAGGTCTTCTCCTTGTAGTCCCACTCTGATGCCTAAGTTAGAGTTTGATCGTGATTGGATGATAAGTAGATGTTTTAAGGTTTATGAATGAGTTACCTTGTTTTGTTGGATTAGAAGACTATTTAAGATAAAAGATATAACACATATGAAGTGATTTTCAACCTAGTTAAGGAGTGGCTCTGTAAATTAAAAAACTTCCATCACTATTGGATGTGTGAAAATCATGCATGACATTTATGGATAGTGGGTGATTTACATGTCTGCAAGCTTCTGGTGGTAGGCTTTTTTGCTTGTGGACATATAAAGATTATTGGTTTGATCAATATTTAGATAACTCAGTACATGACTAGGACCTTAACCTTAGTCTCTAAGAGTTTGATTTTAATTATGTCATCATATAACCCTCGCCCAAAGAGATCAAAAGACCTTTTTTAACTGTTTAAAGGACTTATTTCTTTTTCTTTCTCCCCCTTTTTTTTATCGTTGCTTTGCATACAACCACTTTTAGCCTTCTTGATAAGCTCTGGAGGAAAAAGGTATTTTATCTTATACCTAATTTTCTTTTGCAAGTAAGAGTGTTTCCATATATTGCATGTCATTCTTCTACAGGTAAAATATACTAATTTTATAAATACTTTTTAAAAGTGAAACTAAAGTTAAGCTTCATGCAATTTCATATTTCAAATTTGAATCTTATCATTAATTAATGAGATAAGATATCCGTCTCTTCAAAATTAAAATTTGAATGCCACATGTACTAAAAAATTTTCTTTTCTAGAGGTTTATTTGTTGCAAATCAAAGGTCAAATTTTGACTGGTAAAAGCATCCCTTTTTTGGCATAACTTACTGCATGCAATAAAGTTTATAGTTGTAGAAGTATGTATTTGGAGAATTATAGGTGAAGAAAGTTTTAGCTGCATAAACTTATTTAGAGAATAAATTGCTGCAAATAAAGATGCTTTTGGCTTTTATGCTTTTGTCTTTCAGTTTTTAACTTTCAGCTTTTAGCTTTTATATTTCAATTTCCATCTCTTTTGCACTTTAGTTTTTAGCTTTTTGCTTTCAACTTCTAGCTTTTGACTTTTTGAATTTTCATGAAAATAATAATTATTAATTTTGTTTTTGTCCCCCCTCAACATGGATAAGCAAATTTTGCTTATCCATTGGATGGAGTCTTTTTATGCTCTTATTAAATCTTTAGCCTCCTAGCATTTTTTACTCCATAGTTTGTAATATTTTACCCATATGGAATTTTTATAGTCTTTAACCTTTTGTAACTTTATAATAGGATCTCATAGGCTATTACCTATGGTTTGATGTTCTTTTCAAGCTTTTAACATTTTATATTATTTTTGTTCTTTTAACTTTTAGCACCTTTGGCCTTTGAAGCTTAATTTTGTGGGCAATTACCCTTTTTATACCTCTAGAGTTTTAGCTTTATAGCTCTTATGCTTTTAGCTTTTTAGCTTTGAACTTGTAGCTTTCAAGTTTCAAGACTTAAGCTTCGAATTGTAGCTTTCAGCATTTAGATTTTTATCCTCTAGTTTTGAACTTTAACTTTTAGCCTTTAGCTTCAAACTTTTGCTTTTAACTTTCAATTTCAACCTTTAGATTCAAATGTTAACTTTTAGCTTTCAACCTTTAGCTTTCAACTTTTAGCCTTTAACTTCAAACTTTAACTTTTAGCTTTTAGCCTTTAGCATTGATTTCATATAATCTTCGACTATTAACTTTTAAAAATAAAAAATTTTGACTTATATCATTTTATATAATCCTTTTTATTTATTTATTTATTTATAACTTGCAATAATTTCACACAATCATAATTATGCTAATAGCTTATTTATTATAATGATCTTAATCTCATCAGTAGGTATCCATGGCGACCTTCTTATGTACACATAGGGGGCCTTAAAATCTTATAAGCAATTACCTATGGTGGTAAATTCACTTTTACCAACCAAAGGTGTGCTTTTTACCTTATAATAACAAGCTAAAATGGCTTTAAAATATATATAAGTATTTGTATACCAAATATATAATGAAAAGAAACTTCATTGCTAATCACAAATATATATACATCAAGACTTCTAAGCTGAAGCAATCTTGAAGGATTTCATTGTCCTTCTTTAAGGAGTTAAAAAAGAAATAAATAACTTGAAGGTTTAATCAACTTTTCTTTAAGAAATTCAAAAACACAAGTCTAAGGCTGCTCTTACCAACCTGTTAACAATTATCTGAAAATATATAAATATTTAAAAGCTACTGTAAACCTCATACCTGAGAAAATTTCATCTACTAGAAATATTTTTTGAGGTTCTCAATGTTCTATGTTCCGGGAAACTCTTTTCTTTCCATGCTCTAAAGCTTGTAGATACGAGGTCCTACCATCTTGGTTACCTTATAGGGTCTTTCCTAGTTAGCCCCAAGTTTACCAATACCTGCATCACTTTTGGTTGTTTCCACTTTTCTCATCACCAGGTCACCTTAAGTAAAGCTTTTATTTTTCACCTTTTGATTATGGTATCTTGCCATTTTTTGCCTGTAAGCCTTTATTTGAACACTCGTTTACTCTTGCTTAACTTCCAAAAAGTCTAAGTTTATCTTCAGAACTTCTTTATTTTTTAGACCTTAAAAGTGCATGAATATATAACTTGGAATTCCCATTTCTATAGGTATGATAGCTTCAATGCCATAGGTTAATGGGAAAGGTGTTTCACTTATGGCAAACTAAGGTGTAGTCCTGTAAGCCTATAGGACATTGTATAACTCTTCCACCCATAGCCATTTTGCTTAATATAACCCATTCTTCAGGCCTTGGAGTATGGTTTTATTAGTAAACTCCACCATTCCATTTATTTATGGATGGGCTGGTGTGATTATGGCTAAAGGTTTAGCTTCGATCTTATAAAGTGGTTTATGGCCACCACTAAAACTTCCTTTAGCCTATGCTAATTATAAAAGAACCTAAAATGTCCATGCCCTATTAAGCGAAAGGCTAGGCATTACCTATAAGCATTTGTTTTGCCATAGGTTGATGTATGAATCTACTGAAGCTTTGGCACTTATCCTACTGGAGCTTTGTCACTTATCACATTTTTTTACTGGCTCTTTAGCATCTTTCAACATTATAAGCCAAAAGTACCCATGTAAAGATGCCTTTCTGGCCAAAGAGTTTGCTGCCTCATAGGCTCCATAAATACCTTAATGTATTTCCTTCAACATGTATTCTTCACCATATTTATATTAGTATTATTAAAGGTGTCATTTAGTTTGTTTTAGTAGCTGCTGCAAGGACTTTATTTACTCTAATTATGTATACTTCACTGCCTTGCCTTTTACATTTAGTTGTGATATCCTTCAGCATTGAGCCTCCGGCTATAATATTGATGACTCCTATAAGTTCTTTTCTGGCCCCTTTTTGGTAATCTTTTTTCATACCTCTTTTATCTTTCGCACGCCCTGCAGTTGCAACCATGAAATGAATGAAACTACTCAGGGACTATACCAAACATTCAATTTATTCCTTTAGGAGTTTGTAATCTTTGGTGTCATGCTCCATGTCTCTATAAATTTCATAATAGTTGTCTTTATCCTTTTAGGGCTCAATTATGTTGACTTAGCAAGTTATCAATCTTGGTTTTGATCTTACCAAACTTAATTTTGAGCAACTAATGTGTTTGCTTTAAGTGTGTATAAGTTAGGAGTAATTTGGAGGTTAAAATAATGATGAACTATCAAAGAAAAATCATTTCAGAAAGACATCACAAGAACTATCTCGATCAGACTCATCACAGGGACTAAATTGCGTAAAAAGTGTAAATCCTATCATAGTCCCGACCGGGACCAAGGTAGTCCTAACCAGGACCATGGAAGATCAATTTTTGCAGAAAACTTAATTTTTGGTATAACTAATCCCGATTTGGACACTGTTTGGGACATGGTAGTCTCGTCCAGGACATTGATATCTCGACTAAAACCAGAGCAAAAATTCAAATACAACAGTTCATAATGGTTATTCAATAATCATCCTGACTAGGACTGATGATATCCCAATCGGGACTTGACAAATTATAGCTCAAAAGTCCAAATTTCATTCAAATGGACTTTGATTATATTGGGGATGAAATTATTACTTCCAACAATTATAATTGATTTGCTCAAGTATAAATATAACCTATGAATATTGTTTTAAGGTTAAGAAACTTGTTTATTCATTCTATACTTTCAAGAATTCAATTAAGCTCTCTAAACTCTTTCAAAATTCATTTTATTGTTATATAATTTTATGAGTGTTAGAATAGATATTCTTGTTCTTCTATTTTTTGGGATTAGAAAATGAGAAGTGAGATTCTATACTAAAGGAATTAATTTAGGTGTTTAGCCATTAAAACACTTAGGAATTCAGTTTTAGTGTGAGCCTTAGAAACACTTGTGAATTGGTTTTTAAGTGATCCTTGAGAAACTCAAGTTGTAAGGTTTGAGTTGAGCCTAAAACTCAAGTTGTAAAAATTAATCTAGGGAAATAGATTGTGGTGATTCAAAATCCTAACTTAAAGATAAGTTAGGTGGAGATGTAGGATTATTGAGAATCCAAAACTCCTTAAATTCTTATGTTCATTATTCTTCCTTCTCAACATTCTTTTTAATTCTTATTCAAATCCTTATAATTTCTTATTATTGTTCGACAGTCCTATTCACCCCCCCCTCTCTATAACACTTTCAATTGTTATCAAAGCTTGGATTCTAGGAACTTAATTGCTAGAATATAAGATCATGAGGAGTGAATCTCAAAATATGTCTTCATTTAAACCGTTCTTTGATGGTAGTGATTATCCTCATTGGAAGTTCAAAATGGAACTATATCTAGATTATGATTCCATTAGACTTTAGGAAGTTTTTCTCAAAGGTTGGCAACCACCAAAAACTATTATTGATGGTGTACAAACTACTTTTTTAAGAAGTGAATAGAGAAATGATCAAAATGAAGAAAAACTAAAAAAAAAAGGCTATGATCCACTCTACTCTCTTCAATGATAAGAGAAGAAGGAGGTGAGCTTCAACATTGCATTTCAGCTAAGGAAATGTGGAAGACCTTGGAGAATCATTATGAAGCCAATGTACAAGTAAGAAGCAAAACGATTTAACTTTATATGTATGACTATGAACTCTTCAAAATGAAGCCTTAAGAATCAATCACAGAGATGACAAACTATCTCAATGCTCTCCTCACAACCCTTAAGAAACTTGGAAAACATTTCTCCAAGGAAGAGGTGAACAATAAGATTATAAGAATCCTTCCTAAGAAGGATTGAGAATCTCGGTTAACTTCAATAAGGAAGCTCAAGACCTCCATACTTTCTCAACTGATATGCTTATTGGAAAGCTCCTAACACATGAGCTTATAATCAAATAAAAAAGTGAATAGTAAAAAGAGAAGGAAGAGAAGAAAAAGAGTATAGCACTAAAGCTCTTAAAAAAAATAGTGAAGAAAAAAACATTAAAGATTCTAGTGATGAAGATGGTGATATTGTCATGCTCACTAGGAACTTTAAGAAGTTTTTTAGAAGAAACATTTCTCAAGAGCAAGGGACTCCAACAAGAAGTTTGAAAGAGATGGTAAGAAGAGAACTAAATAAGTTACTTGTTATGAATGCAAGAAACCGGGACACATATGAAGTGAGTGCCCTAAACTCAAACTTAAAAATAAGGGACCAAAAGATAGGAGGAAGGCCTTCAAAGCTACTTGGGATGACTCATTCAAATATGAAGAGGAAGAAGAACAATAAGAAGTGACCAATCTTTTCTTTATAGCTCTTGAAGATGAAAAAGAGGTACCATCTACTTCTAACTCTTCTTGTGATGAATATTGTGCTTATGATGAAAATGATGATGATGATGATGAGAGATCTATTGTGAGCAAACTCTTACTTAGTGCAAAAGCTTACTTTCTAGAATGAAGCATTATAAGCATGAGTTAAATAGCTTAACCAAGGAATTTAAGAGTTAAAAATTGAATTTTCAAATTTTGTTCAATCAAATGATAAACATGCTAGTGATTTAAAATCTTCTAATTCCTTGGAAGAACAACTCAAAAAACAAGTGATGAAAATCTTAAGCTTTTCTAATGAGGTAGTTAAGCTAAAAAATTTCATACCAAAATTTCAAAAATGAAAAGAGAGTTTAGATTATTTACTTAACACTAAAAAATTTCATAGAATTGGATACACTAATGGAATGGTCTCATCTTCATCTTCATCACATATTAAATTTATTAAAGGATCATGTAATTTCATTCCCTCTACTTCAAAACCAATTGAGACTCAAGCTTTCAAAGCTATCTCATATGCCAAATATTAAATGAAAGTCTCATAAGACTTAATTCCATATGACACAAAGTGGCAAGTCTCATGCTAGAAAAGCACTACCTAACATGCTTACATATACATTAGACACAACACTTATAAGCATGTTAAACAACACAATGCACCTGAATATGTTGCACAACCCTATCAAAATACACATTGCCATTGTCAATGTATGCCTCACACTATAACTTAAAAGAGTTATAAGAAGCACACACCTACATAATATGAAAGGCATGCTTCTCACACTAGGAAAGGATATAATTCTAGAAGAAATAAATTTGAAAATTCCATATGTTTATATTGCATAATTAAAGAACATACCAATAATGTATGCTTCTATAGAAGACTACACATGAATTTACCTCCTTTAGACTATCTTGAGACTAACCAACTTAGATCGAGAAATGTTTAGGTTCAAAAGAACATTTGAATTATTTTATGTAGGGTGTGCTTGAAATCCATAAAAATAAAAAGAAAGTGGTATTTAGTGGATGTTCAAGGCACATGATGAGAGATAATGAGCAATTCAACAAACTTGATGCTAAAAATGGAGGACATGTTACATTCAGAGACAATGCAAAAGGAAAAATTATGGGCATTAGAGAAATAGGTAATCCTTAATCTTTATCTATACACCATGTGTTGCTTATTGATGGTTTTAAACATAATTTGCTTAGTATAAGTCAATTATGTGATATAGGAATAAGGTGACTTTATATCCTAGAAATTGCTTTATTAGTTGTCTTGATGAAGACAAAGTAATTTTTAATGGCGAAAGAATAGACAATCTTTATGTTATTAATTTGAAAAAAATTGATAACAAAGATATCAAATTCTTAATGCCTATTTCTCATGGCACATGGACATTGCATAGAAGGTTAGGACATGTAAGTTTTGAGCTTTTACTAATTTTTGTAAACATGAACTTGTGATTAGTTTACTTAATCTTGAATTCACTAAGGAAAAACCTTGTGATGCTTTTCAAAAAGGAAAACAATCCAATTTCTCATTTAAACTAAAAAATGTAGTCTCTACTTCTAAACTACTTAAACTTATACATATGGATTTATTTGGACCAACTAGAGTTACTAATCTCAGTGGAATGCACTATGCTTATATATTAGTTGATGATTACTCTAAATTTACTTAGGTATATTTTCTTACTCATAAAATTGATGCACTTAAAGGTTTTAAAATTTGGCAAAAAGAGTTAAAAAAGAAAAAGGTTTTTGTATCTCTTCAATTAGAAGTGATCATGGAAACGAATTTGAAAATGAATTTTTCAAAACCTATTACAATGAAAATGGCATTTCAGATACATTTTCTTTTCCTATAACTCCTCAACAAAATGGGGTTATTGAAAGGAAAATAGAACTCTTGTGGAAATGGCTAGGACAATGCTTCATGAGTATAATTTACCTTTATATTTTTGGGCAGAAGCCATTAACACATCTTGTTCCATTTCAAACCGTGTTTTCAAATGTCACAACCCAAATCCAAGAGTCATGACCGGCGCTAAAGAATGGGAATTCACATGAATCTGGAACTCATAGCAAACCCAAAATACCAGTTCACACTAAACACAATCATAAATATACCAAAGAATTAAAACTTTTTAAAGCATAAAAATGTCTTTCCATATCATATCATTATAAAATATTTTACAAATATTCGAGTACACAGCCACTAACAACTTAACATAACATACTATAACAACTACATACTATTACTGCAACATCTAACAAATACAAAAAAAAAGTGATGGTTTAAAATTTACATAAATCAGCTAGTGAAAAAAAAATTCCAATGAAGAGGATAACTAAGGGAGGTCTTTAGAAAGAAATCCTGAAAAAAAATTGAGGGGGATCATACCTCACTAGTGAATTATTATTATATATATGCATGAACCCTAAGCATACAAGCAACCAAGCACTAATATAATGTTTTTATTTAATTTATACATGCATTTTCATGCAAATGCTCAAAAACATTTTTCATATCAATGTGACAGATGAAACAAATGGAGGATCATAGTAGAACCCTAAGAATTATATAACCTTAATTACTATACCTCACTAATGAATAGACTTTCTTAAATCCCAAAATATTTCCCTTTTCCAATTTAGCAATGGACTGGCCCCGAGACATAGAAAGGTCAACTAAGCTACCACAGTCCCCCTACCGACATAACTAGCCTTGAGACATTGCAGGTCAACCGAGCTCCCGTAGCCATACCACTTTCTATCCATAAATCTCAACTATCATTTATCTGTATCTCATACCATAATCTCATATCAATCAACATATTATAACCTAGCAACTAACGTACTATTGCACATACAGTCATAGTATAACCCACTAGGTAGCACGTTCTACAGCTATCCTCCAAAATATTATATCAAAAATAAATAATGAAATCATATTAAAATATGAGCAGCATCCAAATTACATAATTAACATTCACCTTTATATATATCAAAACATATATATAATATCAATAATAATTAACATTTAATGCAATATAACATAATAAAATTATGTTTTTCTACATACAACGCATACATATAATAATAACTTATAGATAGGATGCGCTCCTCGATACTGACTCAATTGACCCCAACCTGAAGGCCCTGCTCTCAGTGTGGCTATAGAAAAAATAATAATTAGGATTAAAAATCATAACCTCAAACATTTTAGATTTTTTAGGAAAAACTTGATCTAAAACACGACTCTAATAAAACTCAACACAAACCTGATGTCACACTTTACGAAAAATCTACCAAAAATTCGGTAGAGCTTCCTATGTAAAACAGACATCTCTTAACTAAAAGTAGAGTCATTCCTGCACAAAAATTCACTTCAATACTACCCACAACTCCACATCTCGGGTTGGGCCCCTAAACTACACATTATGCCCAACCGAAAACCAACACAATAACACATATAAAAACAATATAATTTTTTTTCAAACCCTGATAAATCATAAAAATTTAGTTTACTATCAAAATTTAATTTCTTTATATAACAAAAATACAGGAGAATTTATTTCCAAATAAATAATAAAAATTCTTGTTTGTAAATAAAATATTGCTAATGGAAATCAAAATTTCATTTTCACAACTAAATTAACATTAATGATAAATAACTATTAAAATCACTAAATTATGTCACAAAAATAATAAAAGACTCATTTAAACTTGAAAATAATAAATAAATTTATTATTCATTGATTTTCCCCAAAATCACTATTGATTAACTAATAATTGAAAATTAATTATAAAAATATTTTTCATACTTTTATTATTTAAAAATAATCTAAAACATAATAAATAACAATAATTTAATTAAAATTTAACAATATACTAATTTTTAATAATTTTTTCAAAAATACATATTCAAACATAACATTTAAAAATTCATAACTTAAATTCTATAAAGAATTTCACAAAACTTCTTTCATAAAGTTTACTCTACAAAATTAATAGAATTTATTAAAAATATAAAAATTTTCTGAGCTCGAAACAGTAACATGAACAATAACCAAACACCAAAAAATTTCAAAAATTCATAAAAATAAATAAAAATAATATTTAGCAAGAGTTCAATCTCAATATCATTTCATATAACTACAATATAATCCAATTTAACCGCATTCAATCTCAATTCAACAAATTAAACAACAAACCTTAAAATCAAATTACCCCTAATTGAAGTCATACCTGATGTTACTCGGTCAAATTAACTTAGGGGAAATGAAGCCCAAGAGGAGACGATTCAAATGACACCGGCGGCACGTCCAAGGGTGGCCGGAGTCGACGCTAGCGAGTTTCTCTCAATCCGGCGAGGAAGACAAAAATAGGAAAGAAGCAGAAAGGAGGAGGAAGGAGGGCTAAACGGTGACGTAGGGGCTATTTGATGGCTGTTGGTGGAGCTGGCAGTGAGTGTGGCAGTGGTGTGCATCAGGGGAAGGAAAGAAAGAAAGAGAAGAAGAAAGAGGAAAAAGAAAAGGCTAAGTTATTTTTTATTTACATAATAATAATAATAATAATAATAATAATAATAATAATAATAATAATAATAATAATCATAATAATAATAATAATAATAATAACAATAACAATAACAATAACAATAACAATAACAATAACAATAACAATAACAATAACAATAACAATAACAATAACAATAACAATAACAATAACAATAATAATAATAATAAAACTCCTCCCAAATATATATACACATAAGTATACATATACATAAAATATACTCTTAATAATCAATAAATTTACTAAAATACTCTTTAAACAAAAATTCCATAAAAATAATATTTAACACTTTAAAATCCATAATTTAATAATTAAAAAATACGAGTCATTCCATCAAAAGACCAATTTTGAACACAACATCTTATAAGCCATAAAACAATAGAAACCTTAAAATCTCATATTTAAGAGTATTTGGATGCAAGTGCCTTATATTAAACATCAAAGATAATCTTAAGAAATTTGATTCCAAAGCCAATGAAGGAATTTTCCTAGGCTATTCTATTTCTAGTAAATCATATAGAGTTTTTAGTGAGAGAACTCTAGTAGTTAAAGAGTCAATGCATGTTGTATTCGATGAATCAAACTCACTTGATACTAGAAAAGATGTTTATAGTGTTGATGATCTTGTAGGTGACAATGAGATTGTGGATACTCAATAACAAAATGCTAGTAAGCCTTTGGAACTTGAAGGTCCAAGCAAGGAAGATAATGATGAAACATCTCAACCTATCTTGAAGGATGAACTTCCAAAGGATTGGCAATTCAAGAAAGATCATCCTCAAGATCTCATTATAAGTAACACTATAAAAGTGGTAACTATTAGATCTAAGTTAAAGTCTATTGCTAATTTAGCCTTCGTTTCTCAAATTGAGCCAAAAAATGTTGATGATTCATTGAGTGATGAATTTTGGGTCCTTGCTATATAAGAAGAGTTAAATCAATTTGAGAGAAACAAGGTTTCTTCGTTCCTAGACCAAAACATCATCCTATTATAGGCACCAAATGGGTGTTTAGAAATAAAATGAATGAATAAAGTGTCATAACTAGGAACAAAGCTAGACTAGTAGCTAAAGGTTATAATTAAGAAGAAGACATTAATTATGATGAAACCTTTGCCCCTGTTGCAGTGTTAGAAGCTATTAGAATGCTACTTGCATTTGCATCATTCATAGATTTAAAAATTTATCAAATGGCTGTTAAAAGTGCATTTTTAAATGGTTTCTTTGAAGAGGAGGTATATGTTAAGCAACCTCTGGGTTTTAAAAATTTTAATTCTCCAAATCATGGTTTTAAATTATTAAAAGAATTGTATGGATTGAAACAAGCTCTAAGAGCTTGTTATGAAAGATTAAGCAACTTCTTATTAAGATTGAGCAACTTCATAAGTCAAATCTTCATTCATTTCCACACTCTAAGGCTATAAAACATGCGACGGATACAAAATATACTTCATGAGCATCAAAACATTGAACACTGCACTTGAGACAAATTTGAAGGCAAAGCCAATTGATATGCAACCATGCTAAATCTCTCTAAAATCTCAGAAGGCCATATGTACCTTGGTGCCAACTTTCCCTTCTTGTCAAATCTCATAACACCTTTCATTAGTGACACCTTCAAAAATACATTATCCCCAATTTAAAATTCCACATCTTTGCGCTTCGGGTTTGCATAACTCTTCTGCTTGCTAGCTACTGTTTCCAATCTCTTTCTGATCAAAGCGACTTTCTTAGACACACCCTGAATAATTTCTAGTCCAGTTAGCTCTCTTTCTCCAACTTCATTCCAACTCAAAGGGGATATACATTTCCTTCTATGTAGAGCTTCATATAATGCCATCTCAATACTGTTATGGTAGCTGTTGTTATAAGTAAACTCTACCAATGGAAAATGATCATCCCAACTGCCTTTAAGATCCATTACATACATTCTCAACATATCTTCAAGTGTTTGGATTATTCTCTCTGACTGACCATCCATCTGAGGATGAAAAGCAGTACTAAAATTGAGCCTAGTACCCATTGCTTCTTACAACTTCTACCAAAATCAAGAGGTAAACACCGAACCTTTATTTGAAACAATAGAAATAGGCACCCCATAAAGACACACAATATGCTTGATGTACAACCTAGCTAATTTAACCACTGGATAAGTAGCTTTAACTAGCAGAAAGTGAGTTGATTTGGTTAACCTATCCATTATCACTCAGATGGAATCGTATCCATCCTTTAAATGAGGCAACCTTGTAACAAAATCCATGGTGACTCTCTCCTATTTCCACTCAGGAATTAAAAGAGGTTGAAGTTTTCTAGAAGGTTTATGATGCTCTGCTTTAACTTGCTGACAAGTCAAACACTTGGAAATAAATTCAGCTACATCTTTCTTCATTCCATCCCACCAATAAAGATCCTTTATGTTGTGGTACATCTTGGTACAACCAAGATGTACACTATAAGTTACATAATGATCTTCTTCCAATATCTATTCTCTCAAATTGTCCATATCAGGAACACATAATATTCCACTAATCCACATAACACATTCATCATCAAGATTAAAATCAGTAAATTTCCTTTCATGGACCTTCTCTATAAGCACTACCAAATTATGATCTCAGCTCTGACCTGCCTTAATCCTATCCCTCAATATCGATCTAACTCTGAACTGAGCTATCAATCCTCCTAACCTAGTTATCTTCATCATCAACCCTTAGTCCACTAACTTGAGCATCTTTTGGATCAAAGGTCTCCTTTCCACACTAATATGATCAAGACTACCCAAGGACTTCCTACTCAAGGCATCTACTACCACATTAGCCTTGCCTAGGTGGTACAAGATATCATAATCATAATCCTTTAGAAGTTCCAACCATCTCCTCTATCTTAAATTCATATCTCTCTACTAAAAGATATACTTCAGACTCTTGTGATCAGTGTAAATCTTGCATGTCACCCCCATATAGATAATGCCTCTAAATATTAAGAGCAAAGATAATAGCAGCCATCTCTAGTTCATTAGTAGGATAGTTCTACTCATGCTTCTTCAATTTTCTGGAAGCATAAGCTACTACTTTACCATTCTGCATCAATACATAACTTAGGCCAACTTTGAAAGCATCATAGTACATGGTGAACTTATCTTCTCCATTAGGCAAAGTCAACACCGAAGCTATAGTCAGCTTCTCCTTTAGTATTTGAAAACTATTCTCACATGCTTATGACCATACGAACTTCATATACTTCTAAGTTAAACGAGTTATAGGTGCTGCAACCCTTGAGAAATCCTAAACAAACCTCCTATAATATCTTGCCAAACCTAAGAAACTTCGAATCTCTGTGATTGATGTCGATCTAAGCCACTTAGATACTGCCTTAATCTTTTATGGATTAACCTGAATGCCATCCTTAGACACCACATGCCCAAGGAATGGCACACTTTTAAGCCAAAAATCACACTTTAAGAACTTAGCATAAAGTTTATGCTCCCTTAATGTCTGTAGCACTGTCCTCAAGTGACACACATGCTCTTTCATGCTCTTAGAATACACCAGTGTATCATCAATGAATACCACTACAAAATAATCCCAAAATTGTTTGAACACTCTATTCATCATATTTATAAAAGTTGCTAGTGCATTGGATAATCCAAAGGACATCACCATAAACTCATAATGGCCATATCTAGTATAGAATGTCATTTTAGAAATGTCGGCTTCTCTGATCTGTAACTAATGATAGCCCGATCTTGAGTCAATATTAGAGAAGAACTGTGTACCCTGAAGCTGATCGAACAAATCATCTATCCTTAAAAGAGGATACTTGTTCTTGATAGTCACCGTGTTCAATTCTCTATAATCAATGCATAGTCTAAGTGTGTCCTCCTTCTTCTTCACAAACAAGATTGGTGCACCCCAAGGAGAAGTGTTGGGTCTTGTGAAACCTTTATCTAATAAATCTTACAATAGCTCCTTTAATTCTTTCAACTCAACAGAAGCCATCCTATGAGGTGACATAGAGATAGGAGCTGTGCCTGAAACCACATCAATGTAAAATTCTATCTCCCTATGAGGTGGTAAACCCAGTAATTCATCAGGGAAGACATAAGGAAATTCACATGCTACATGATCTTCTGAGATGGATGTCTATTCTGCTGTTGTATCCCTAACCAATTCCAAGTATCCTTGACACCCTTTTCTCAGCATCTTTATTGCTGTAATAGCAGAGATAAAATTTGACATATAGAACTCTTATCACCTACGAACTTGAATTCCTCTTCACCTAAAATTATAAAAATCACCTATTTGCTATGACAATCCTTAATGGCATAATGCTGAGACAACTAATCCATTTCCAAGATTACATCAAAGTCCATTACATCTAACAGTACCAAGTCTACTGGTAACTCTCTCCCTTATAGCAACATAAGACACCAAATGAATCTCTTAAAGGTCTAGTAATTGATAAAGAAATTGCCATCCTCATAGCTTACTGACCTGATTTTGAAGCAAAAATAGGAGATACAAAGGAATGGGTAGCACTCAAATCAATCAAATCTCTAGCATTAAGATAACATACCAGGAGCATACCTGCTACCACTGCATTGGATGCTTGAGCATCATGCTATATAAGAGTGAAAACTTTTGCCTATCCTCTACCTCCTTACTAACTATTAAAGGCATGCCTAAATCCTCTAGCACTACCTTTACCTAGCCCCTAGTGGGCTACAAACTAAGAGGTGCTCAGGTACTGAAATGGTGGCGGCTAAAACTAAGTTGGAGCTACACTAGTAGAAGACAATTGAGGGAACTATTGCTAAAAACTAGAATAAGGGCATGATATAGCAAAATGTCATATATGCCCACATTTGAAACACCCTCCCATAGTTATATAGTACAGTCCCTGATGGACTCTCCCACAGGTCTGACAAGCACTAGCTGTAGATCCTGTGCTACCATATCTTGATCTCTGACCACTATTGTTGCTGGTAGCATATGAACTAAATCTAACAGGTCTACGAGCTCCACTGCAACTATGTTTGCTACTCCTGTGAATCCTCTATTGAGATCTCTAGCCCTATTGAATAGATCCTCTAGGCTGACTATTAGAGCCTATCTAAAATGTCATATATAGAGTATCCTAATATCCCTATACTCTAACACCTCCAATATGATAGTAGTCAGGCATAACTCCTTGCCTAATAAGCCTAAGCTCAATCTCCTTGGCTAACTCAGTCACTAACTCAAGATTTAAGCTTGCAATAGGCATTCTAGTAAATGCAGAACCCAAACTGGTGACATAGTGATGATGGCAAAGTACTGGTCCCTTATTATATCCTCAACATATCTAGACAATTTGAGAAACTCTTTAGTGTACTCCTCTACTGACCTATTACCTCTGGAAATATTGGTCAACCAAAGTCTATAACTCATCCTTATTAGCTCTGGGTTGAATCATCTTATAAACCACTCTCTAAACTGAGCCCAAGTGAGCGTAGTCATATGGGGCTGAATCACCTAAACAAACCAGTCTAACGCTAGCCCTTCAATTGATAACTCGATAATAAGTATCCTCTGATACTCGGTGTGCACAGTTAAAGTCCTCGGTTAAATCATATTAAGAAAAGCTGGTGGGTTTGAAGTCCCATCAAAAGAAATCCTACAGACTTTGGTACAAAATAATGCTACCTCTAGTCTGACATACCCTAAACTCCCTACTAAAATAAAGGGTGCATAGGTGGTACAACATAAGGTATAGCTATTACACCTTGCTGAACTCCTGGTGCATAGGCATCATCATCATAATCCTAACCTACAAGCTCCTCATTTTGTTGTTCTCGTTGTCTATAGTGACTTGCTGCTCTTTTAGGTCTACCTTTACCTGTACCCTTACGCTTAATTAGTGACATAAGGGGTAGGATCTCATCTTGGTAAGACTCTCCATCATTAACTAGTGGAGAGGTTTACGCTCTCCTTATTCTAAAAAAAATAAAACACACAATTCAAATAACAATAGATACCTTAAAAGCAAGGAAGACTATTCAATGACATAATCGAACCTAATTACTGCAGTAGTTTCAAAGAAAACTCAAACTCTACTAACCTAGGTCACATAATAGTAAACCTAAGCTCTGATACCAACTTTGTCATAACCCAAACCTAAGAGTCGTGACTAGTGTGTAAGCACCCAATTTCGGGATGCAATTGTGCACAATTACGACATAAGCCCCTATGATGAAATTCCTTCAAAAATTGAATTTGGTTGTCGATTTTCTAGACTTTAGGGACTAAATTGCAACATTTTTTAGGATTTGATTACAAATAAGTCAATTTTAAAGGGTCTTTTGGTAATTAAAAGTTAAAAAAAAGGTCGGCATTGCACAATGCTGATGCGTAAAAGTCCCATTTTTTAAAATTTTCATGTATTTTTTCTTATTTTTTGTCAATTTTTTCAGTGTTTTGATTGGTTAAAAATTGAATTTTATTATTATTTTTATCTGAAAAAGATTTTGACACATTCAAAACATATAAATAACTTTTAAAAATCAAATTCTTATCGATTTGTTTTGAAGAGATGAGTCTGTTCCTCCAAAGGAGGAAGTCAGTATGCAGGTAGACTCTGAATTTAAAAGTAGAGTCTACATGCGTGCGAGGGAGGATTTTTTTTAGAGACTTATAGAGAGATGGAGAGAAACTCACACATGCAGAGATTGAAAAAAAACCTGACTATGCAAAAAAAAAACCCTAAAATCCAAACGCTACTGAGAACACCCTTTCTAGTCTAAAATCAACAATAATTCAATTTCAACGGTGATAATCCAATCTGAGGGGCTATCTTAAAGCATTTGCACAACATCTAAATCATCAGTGTTCTTTTCTATTCCATTCTTTTCTATTCTTTTCTTTTTATGATTTTTATTTTATTATTGTTTTGATTATTCAATTTCACTACTAATCTAATTATTTCTGTGTTTTTATTTTGATGTGCGAATGTGGATTGAGGAGGATACTACCTGTGTTTAGATGAAAAGAAGATCCATGGAATGCCATGGAATAATCTGTACTGTTTTCCAGTAGATATTAAGGTTTTAATTTTCATTTTGCATTTATGTGTCCTGTGTAGTTATTTTAATTCATGGCTGTATAATTGATCACTTTTAATTTTTGTACGTAGTTTGTAATAGCCCTAGTAGTGGGAATCAATTAGAAATTAGGTTCAATTGGGTAAAAATCAATTAAAATCAATGGTGGCAGTAGCTTAATTTAGGTTTTGCATGTAATTGATTTAGGGTTTCTAGAAAATCACTAAAATGTTTGTTTGATCCTATTTTATGTTTTATTTGTTTTGGGTTGTATTTTTTTGGGTTTTTATATTATTTTGGGCCCCAAGCCCACGTTTAGGTCCAACTCACTTTAAATAGGCTTAAAAATGGTTTAGGGCTTTAAATAATTAAAATCAATTTAGGCTCAATAGGTTAATTAGATTTTAGGCCCACTTAGTTAATTAAAACTTGTTTAGACTTAGCTCAACCCACTTAATTTCATTTCTTTTAAAATAAATAGACCTAGGCCCACATTTCACTTAAAATAAAACCAAGTTAGACTTAGGCCTACTAATTTAACTTTCCTTTAAAATTGAATAGACTTAAGCCCATTCCTTAGATAAACTAAAATAAATAGATCTAAGCTCACTAATTAATAAAGAAAACGTAGGCCCACCTTTAGTCCCTTTCTCACTTGTAAATAAACTATAAATCTAGCTAACTTTTTAATAAAATTAACATAGTTTAGACTTAGGGACAACACGATCTTAAGTGCATTTTTTATGTGTAATTTTAATGACTAGATGCCTAGGGTTATATGGATGTCAAATAGAGTTTAATAAAATTGCATGTAATTAGAGGTTAAAATAATCATTTATAAAATTATTCTAAATGAACACGAGACTAAGAGAAGTTAGTATTCCGTATCTAGAATCTCCTAGTTATGGTGCTAGCTTTCTTTTAGGGAATGGAGTACCACCTTTTTTATTTGTCCCAGTTATTACCCTGGGTGGTAACTCCTCATCTCCACACTATGAATTTATGACATAGTAGTGTGCTCCCTAAGGCCTTGAGCCTAAACAGTATCGTGGTTGCTAAAATCTTAGATGCATGCTAAACCCTGCCATCTACACAATGCTAGGGAATGGGAATTTACACAAATTCAGAACCCATAGCAAGCCTAAAACACTAGTTCATACCAAACACAATCATAAATATACTAAAGAATTAAAAATTTTTAAACCATCTTAAAAACTTTTAAAGCATTGAAATGTCTTTCCATATCATATCATAATAAAATATTTTACAAATAGTCAAATACATAGCCACTGACAACTTAACATAATATACTATATCAGTTACATACTACTATTGTAGCATCTAATAAATAAAAAGGAAGAGATAGTTTAAAATTTACATAAATTAGCTGATGAATAAAGAGTCTAGTGAAGAGGATAACTGAGGGAGGTCTGTAGAAAGAAATCCTAAAAAATAATTGAAGAGGATCAGACCTCACTGAGTAAATTATTATTATATATATTTATGCATCCTAAGCATACAAGTAGCCAAGCACCAATACAATGTTTATATATTTATATTTATATTTATTTAATTTATACACACATTTTCATGTAAATGCTTAAAAACATTTTTCATATTAATGCAACAGATGAAAATAAGTGGAGAATCGGAGCAGAATCCTAAAAATTTCATAACTTCAATTATTATACCTACTAATGAATAGACTTTCTTGAATCCAAAAATATTTCCCTTTTCCAATTTGGCAATGGATTGGCCTCAAGACACAGAAAGGTCAACTGAGCTACCGCAGTCCCCCTACCAGTACGACTAGCCCTTAGACACTACAGGTCAACCGAGCTCCCACAACCACACCACTCTCTATCCATAAATCTCAATAATCATTTATCCATATCTTAGACCATAATCTCAAATCAATTAACATATCATAACCTAGCAACAACCATACTGTTGTGCATACAATCCTAGTATAGCTCACTAGGTAGTATGTTCTATGGCTATCCTCCAAAACATTATATCTGTAAAGACTCAAAATTTTAATTATTAATGGTAAATGTGGATTATTAAGTTTAATTATAATTTTAATTAATTAGTGTTAATTATTATGAGATTGGTAATATTTGTGTAATTTTAGTAAATTATTTTTTATTAGTTGTTAAAGAGTATGTATATATGTATATGTATGTTTAAGTGTGTGTTGTAGAATTGAGAAAAGGGAGATATTATTATTTTAAAAATAATTATTTGTACTTTTGTTTCTTATATATATATAAGATAAAAATAATAATTTTTTCCCTTTTTCTTTTCCTTTTCCCTCCCCTTTCTTTTTTCTTTCCCTTTCTTCCTTTTTGCTCCCTCACCTTCCCACGCTGCCACCACTCACCACCATCACTGTCGGCGTCAACCACTATCACTGCAGCATCCCACCCACCGACAACAACCCCCAATAGCTCCTCTTTACCGGCATAACTTCTCCTCCCTCTCTTTCTTCTTTCTTTTCGGTTCCATTTTTTTGTCGAATTGCTTTGAGCTTCGCTAGTGCCACCTTTGGCCACTCCAAGGCTCACCATAGATCTTAAAACATTCCTCATCCATTGGGTTTCAAAAGCCCTCTTTAATTTTGAGTTCCAACTCCAGTAAGCCTCTCAATTTTGAGTAATTAACTTTAGGCTATTTTTAGTTATTTGGTTCAATTGAGCTTTAATTCGATTTTATTAGATATAGTTTCTTTAATATGAAATGATTGAGAGGTTATGATCTTGCTTGCTGTGATTTTTATTTAATTTTTTGAATTTTTCAGGTGTCAGATATTGTTCATGACACTGTTCTAGATAGTCTTGGGTTAGGTAATTTTTATATTTTTTATTAAATTTTATATATTATGTAGATTAAACTTCGTGAAGAAAGTTTTGTGAAATTTTATATATAATTTAGGATATGAATTTTTCAAGTTTATGTATAAATATGTATTTTTGAGAAATTGTTGGAAATTAATAAATTGTTTAATTTTAATTGAAATTATTATTAATTATTCTATTTTAGACTATTTTGAATAATAAAAGTATAAAAAAATAATTTTTATAATTAATTTTCAATTATTAGTTAATTAGTAGTAATTTTGGGAAATTAAACAAATGATAAATTTATTTATTATTTTTTTAGCTTAATGAGCATTTTATTATTTTTATAATATAACAGGGTGATTTTGATAATTATTTACAATTTATGCTAATTTAATTATAAAAAGGGAATTTTATTCCATTAATGGATTTTATTAGTAAAATATTATTTATAAAATAGAAATTTATTATTTATTTGGAAAATAATTTCTTTAATATTTTTATGATATATTTTGGTGATTTGAAAAAATTATATTATATTTATACATGTTGTGAATTGTGGTTCTCGATTGGACATAAGTGTAGTGTGGGGGCCCAACTCGAGTTGTTGAGTTGTGAGACGATTATAAGTGCTATTTTTATGCAGGAATGACTATACTTCAATAGAGAGATGTCCATTTTATAGAGGAAACTCTGCCGAATTTTCGATAGATTTCTCGTAAAACATGACATTGGTATATGTTAATTTTGAGTCTGTATAGTATTGAGTTTTAGATTGAATCAACCTCATCATCTCATGATTTTATTAAATTTTGAGAATTTTATGAATTTATTTAGATAAGCATATTTTAAATAAATATTATTTATTTTAGAGAACTTCGAGACCAGAGCTGTGACATTTGGGCAACAGAGGACGTGTTGCCCAACATGCTCAACTTGTGAGTTGATTTTATAGAATGTGTGTTATGGCAATTTAAATTATATCTTCATATGATTTAAATAATAATGAAATGATGATATGAATTATTTATGAATTTATTTGTATTGCTATATGCATGATTATTTCCTTATTTATCATGAACAATGTTTTGAAGAACGCTTTGTGGAAATTGTCTTATTCCATTTTATTTGTTTATTTTATTTTATTTATTATGATTTGGAAATAATGGCAGCACATGCTACTTGGTGGATGTCACCAGGACTACGCACACCAGTAATAATTGTTTATATGGCCATTGATTGATTTGTGGGCCTTGGTTGAGTTTTGTTCTCTAGGCAAGATTTGTGGAAATGTGAGCCCTTATTAAGCTTTTCACTCTAGGTAGATGTGTGGTTATTTTTAAGAGCCCTAGTTGTGCTTTGCACTCTAGGTAAATGTGTGGTTATTTTTAAGAGCCTAGTTGAGCTTGCTCTTTGGGCAGAGGTATGATACTGGTTGGACCCCAGTTGATCGTGCTCTCTAGGCGCCAGTGATCATTTGGAATAAGAGACTGACTGTGGCTAGACCCTAGTTGAGCTTGCTCTCTGGGACTAATAATCAATTGGAATAAGTGAACTAAGTTGATATTAAAATTTAATGGTCTAGATGTTCTATCAGATTTTTCGATAAAAGAATAAATTTATATGATTTTGTACTAAAGTTTTATATTAAAGTAAATGATTTTTTATTATTATTTTTATTTTTAGATTTTTTTTACTTTATTTTTTTTTTATTTTCAAAAAGAGTTTTAACAAATGTTTTCAAACCAGCATGCATTCCATAAAATTGATTCACTCAGTGAGGTCTGATTCCTCTCAATTTATTTTTTTAGGATGTCATAGACAACCTAGTTCTAGTTATCATCTACACCGAGTTTCTTCTTCACTGGCTGCATTATGTATGTCTATTTGATTTGAACATTTTGTAATCGAATTCTAGATACAGTAGTAATTGATTATGAAACTTGTATTATTGTTGTTATGGATTTTTTTTGTGTTGAAATATTATTGTAATGGTGTAATGACTTATGCATTTGATATTAATGATTTTATTCATCATATTTTTGTTATGTGATTGTTATTTATTTTGCAAAAATTTTTTAAGGCTTAATATGGATTTCAGTTGCATTTTTGCATTTTCCATACCCTAATGCCGATCACATACCTCTGGATTCGGGTCGTGACAATATCAAAAATAAATAATGAAATCATATTAAAATATGAGCATTAGCATCCAAATTACGTAATTAAAATTCACCTTTATACATATGAAAACATATATATAATAACAATAACAATTAACATTTAATGCAATATAGCATAATAAAATTCATATTTATTCAAAATATGGATGCTAATAATATTTTATACATGCAATGCATACATATAATAATAACTCACAAGTAGGATGCGCTCCTCAATACTGACTTGATTAGCCACGAATTGAAGGCCCTACTCTTGGTGCGACTATAGGAAAAATAAAAAATAAAAATTAGGATTAAAACTCCTAACCTTAAACATTCTAGATTTCTAAGGAAAAACTCAATATAAGACATGACTCTAATAAAGCTCAAAGCTCAACACAAACCTGATGTCATGTTTTATGAGAAATCTAGCAAAAATTCAGTAGAGTCTCCTTTGAAATAAGACATCTAACTCCTAAAACTCTTTGCAGGGGATATCAAGAAGATGAACAAAGCCCTTTACCATAGCATCAATGGAATGACATAAAGACAAATTTAGCCTTAGGCCATGACCTCAGTGATGGAGTATAATGACTTTTGTGATTAGAGACATCATCATCACAATCAAAGGGAGTGCAAAAGAATAGCATTACATTTTAATAAAATTTCTTCACCTGCCTGTAAATAGACTTGACAAACTTATGGTATTTTATGCAGGAAAAACAAAAGAGAATGAAGAAGGAGAAGGGAACCAAAATAATAGTAAGAATGAGTAAGAAGGCAAACACTAATCTCTCATCAGAATATTACCCTATGTGACAAACAACTTGTCAAACACTCATTAAGATAATCAAGGGAAGTAACACAACTCTATAGTTTTCATAATAAAGTACATTCTCACTAATAAAATTCATAAATTGAAAGTAAATTCATCCATTTCACGAGATCATGTGTGAAAATTTATCTCATGAGCTTTGATCTTAATGGTTTTCTTTTATTAGCCTCGCAGAATTTAGATGATAAGTTAACAACTCTATGTTAAGAGTTTCTAAGACTCTAATTAATCTAATGCTTGTTTTACTCAAATCCTGATATATCACTAGTAAACAATATAATTTTTTTTTCTCAAATCCTGATATATCATTAAAAATTTAGTTTACTACCAAATTTTAATTTATTTATATAATAAAAATACAAGAAAATTTATTTCCAAATAAATAATAAAAATTCTTGTTTGTAAATAAAATATCGCCAATGGAAATCAAAATTTCATTTTCACAACCAAATTAACATTAATTATAAATAACTATTAAAATCACTTAATTATATCCCAAAAATAATAAAAGACTCATTCAAGCTTGAATATAATAAATAAATTTACTATTCATTTATTTTCCCCAAAACCACTACTAATTAACTAATAATTGAAAATTAATTATAAAAATATTTTTTATACTTTTGTTATTTAAAAATAATCTAAAAAAAAATAAATAACAATAATTTAATTAAAATTAAATAATTTACTAATTTCTAATAATTTTTTCAAAAATACATATTCAAACATAACCTTTAAAAATTTATAACTTAAATTCTATAAAGAATTTCATAAAACTTCCTTCACAAAGTTTACTCTAAATAATTAATAGAATTTATTAAAAATATAAAAATTTCTTGAGCTTAGAAAAATTAAATGAATAGTAACCAAACGCCCGACAAATTCCAAAAATTCAGAAAAAATAAACAAAATCATATTTAGCAAGATTTCAACCTCAATATCATTTCATATAACTACAATATAGTCAAATTTAACCGAATTCAAACTCAATTCAATAAATTAAACATAAAACCTTAAAATCAAATTACCCAATTTTGAAATCGTTCCTAGTGTTGCCTGATCAAATTAACTTAGGGGAAATGAAGACCAGGAGGAGAGGATTTAAATGACACCAGCGGCATGTTTAGGGTGGCCAAATTCGATGTTGGCAAGCTTCTCTTAATCCAACGAGGAAGAGAAAAATAGGAAAGAAGGAGAGACGAGAAAGGAGGGCTAAGCAATGACATTGGGGCTGTTTAATGGTGGCTAGTGGCATTGGCAATGAGGACGACAGTGGTGTGTGTTGGAGGAAGGAAAGAAAGAAATAGAGGAAGAAAGAAGAAAAAGAAGAAGAAGAAAAATAAAAACAATAACAAAAACAATATTTAACTAAAAAAATCTTAATAATCAATAAATTTACTAAAATACTTTTTTAACAATAATTCCATAAAAATAATATTTAACACTTTAAAATCCACATTTAATTTAATAATTAAAAAATATGGGTCATTACATTAAAAGACCAATTTTGAACAAAACATCTTATAAGCTATGGAATAATAGAAAACTCAAAATCTCATATCTAATAGTATTTGGATGCAAGTGCTTTATATTAAACACCAAGGATAGTCTTAGAAAATTTGATTCCAAAGCTAGTGAATGAATTTTCCTATGCTATTCTATTTCTAGTAAGGCATATAAAGTTTTTAATAAGAGAATTCTAGTAGTTAAAGAGTCAATACATGTTGTATTCGATGAATCAAACTCACTTGATCCTTAAAAGGATGTTTGTAGTGTGCATGAACTTATTGGTGACAATGAGATTGTGGATACTCAAGAAGAAAATACTAGTAAGCCTTTGGAACTTAAAGGTCCAAGTAAGGAAGATAATGAGGAGACATCTCAACCTACCTTGAAGGATGAACTTCCAAAGGATTGGCAATTCAAGAAAGCTCATCCTCAAGATCTCATTATAGGTAGCACTACAAAATTAGTAACTTCTATATCTTAATTAAAGTCTATTATTAATTTAGCCTTCATTTCTCAAATTAAGCCAAAAAATGTTAATGATGCATTGAGTCATGAATTTAGGGTCCTTGCTATGCAGGAAGAGTTAAATCAATTTGAGAGAAATAAGGTTTGGACCTTGGTTCCTAGACCAAAAAATCATCCTATTATAGGCATCAAATGGGTGTTTAGAAATAAGATGAATGAACAAGGTGTCATAATTAGGAATAACTAAAGGTTATAATTAAGAAGAAGACACTGATTATAATTAAACCTTTGCCCCCATTGCAAGGTTAGAAGTTATTAGAATGCTACTTGCATTTGAATCATTCATGGATTTTAAACTTTATCAAATGGATGTTAAAAGTGCATTTTTAAATGGTTTCATTGAAGATGAGGTATATGTTAAGCAACCTTTGGGTTTTGAAAATTTTGATTCTCCAAATCATGTTTTTAAATTATCAAAAGTATTGTATAGATTGAAACAAGCTCCAGGAGCTTGGTATGAAAGATTGAGCAACTTCTTACTAGAGAAAAGGTTCTCTAAAGGAAAAGTTGACACAACTCTTTTTATAAAGAAATCCAAGCATGATTTATTAATTGTTTAAATATATGTTGACGATATTATTTTCGGTGCTACTAACCATTACTTATGTAAGAAATTTTCTAAGCTAATGCAAGAAGAATTCAAGATAAGTATGATAGGGGAACTAAAATTCTTTCTTGGATTACAAATCAAGTAATGCAAAGATGGGACTTTCATTATTCAAACCAAATATACAAGAGATGTTCTCAAGAAGTATGGCATGGATGGAGCTAAGACAGGCAAAACTCCAATGAGCATCATAACCAAACATAATAAGGATGAGAATGGCAAACCAGTTGATGAAAAAGGATTTAGAGGTATGATCATATCTCTTCTTTATTTAACTGCTAGTAGGCCTTATATTATGTTTACTACTTGCTTATGTGCTAGATTTCAATCAAGTCCCAAAGAGTCTCATTTGAATGCTATTAAAAAAATTTTCAAATATCTTTGTGGTATAATGCATTTAAGACTTTGGTATCCTAGGAGTTCTACCTTTGAATTGATTAGTTATTCTGATGCAAAATTTGTTGATAGTTTACTAAATAGAAAGAGCACTTTCTAAAATTGTCAATTTTTAGGATAGTGTTTAGTTTCTTGGTTTAGTAAGAAATAAGTTTTGGTTGCCTAGTCCACTACTGAAGCTGAATATATTACAGCAAGTCTTTGTTGTTCACAAGTCTTATGGCAAAAACAATAATTGTTGGACTATGGTATAAAAATTTATCACATACCTATCAAATGTGACAATACAAGTGCTATTAACCTTAGCAAGAATCTCATTCAACATTCTAGAACTAAGCATATAGATATTAGACATCATTTCTTGCGTGATCATGTTCAAATTAGTGACATCTCACTTGAATTTGTTAATACAAATAATCAACTTACTAATATCTTTACCAAACCTCTCAATGAAGAGAGATTGAATTTCATTAAATATGAACTTGGCATGATTGATGGTTCTAGTCTGTCTTAATTTTGTGTTAATTTTTGCTATATTAATATTTAGATTTTTTAAAGTTTTCTTTATGTTTATTTTTGGTATACAATACTTACTCACTAGATATATTTTTGGTGTCTATTTTAAAAATCTTCTTTATGTTTTAATTTTTTCTATTTTGCAAAATTAATAATTAATTAATGAAAATTTCATCAAATTAATTATTTTAATTTTTAGCAAAATATATCATTCCTTAAATGAGTTCACTTCATATACTCATTTAATTCTTCTAAAAAATCTTCAATTAATTCAAAATAAATGCAATTAAATTTGCAAGGACTTAAGTGCAAGATATTTTGGACTTAATTGCAAAATTTTTGTAAACTTTTATTGTCAGGAACTTGATCCCACCTAAGATCAGATCATGTCCCAATTAGGACTTCATCTATTAATTATGTGTTTTTACATAGAACTGATCTCGAATGGATATCCTAATTGGGATATCACTCGGGACATTATGTCCCGACTGGGATGGGAGCATGTCCTAATTTGGACATTGATCTTAACAACATTAGGATTTTAAATCCTATCAACCTTTTGACTCTCCAATCATAATCATGAACGATTTTTTATGTTCCTATTTAATTCAAAATCAAAATTTGAACTACTTCTAACCCTAATCTTTTGCCTATAAATACCATTCTATTCCTACTATAGTGTACATCTCAATCAAACTTTTCCTTTCTATACAAATTCTTTATATATTCTTCTTTTCTCTACTCATGGCTCCTAAGAAACTAAACAAGGTTCCTTCATCTTCTTAAGATCTTTCTTTTAAGAAGGGTAAACCCAGGAGAACACACTCTCCATTCTCTTATTATACTTAAGAAATCAAGAAAAGAATGTCTCAATTCCAAAAGAGGGCTTTCATTCCTTCAAGATTCATGGATGAACCTACTCTTAAAGAAATTAATTGCTATGATGAAGTCAAAGATCTTCTTCTTAAATGTGGGATATATCATTTTGCTTTCTCACCTTTTCCATCTTATCCTTCTCTCATTATTGAATTTCTTTCTTCATACACTCTTCGTTCCATCAAATTTGATGAATTTAATCCTTACTTCTCCATGCGATCCAAATTGGGAGGAAGAGGTCATTTTCTGACTTATCAAGAGTTTGATATTCTTTTTGTCTTTTCTCAAAAGGGACACATTCAAGTTAACCCTCATTGGCTTGCTTTTTCATTTTGAAATGAAATCAAAACTCCTAATGCTCCTAAATTCTCCGCCGATCATACTAAAGCCTTACACATCAAATCCAAAGCACTTTAGTATATTCATTAATTCATTACCTACTCTATTAATGGTAAAGCTCTTTCAAATGAAGCCATCTCTCTTAATGATCTTTTTATTCTTTATTGTCTTCTTCATGATGAAAAGATTGTCTTGGGAAGATTTTTACAATAGAGAATTTAGGTAATTTGATAGTAACACCAGTGTAATTTTTATTGGTGGAATTGTCACAAAGCTAGCTAAATTCTACAATATTAATATTGACTCTCTACCCTCTGCCAAACTCATACTTCTTGATGAGTCCTTCATTAGAAATTCCAAACAATTCACCTATAATAATGGAGTTTAGATTTGGAAACATGATTTTAGAGCAAGTGAAAATACTAAAGCTATGTTTCAAGAATTGGAAGACCAAGAAGGTCAAGACCTTAAGGAAGAAGAATAAGAACCTCAACCTCATGTTGCTCCTCTAAGGAAAAGGACAAGAATTAAAGGTAAATTAACTCAAGGTGCTCAAGCTTAAGATGATGAACCTTTTTGGGTAGGACAAATCTTTGAACACATGTCCTTAATGGAATCCAACTTCAATTCTCACTTGGATGAAGTTGAATCCAATTTTAATGTGCATTTCAATCAAGTCGATAACAACATTATTCATCTTCAACATGATGTCCATCATATTTATGAGCAACAAGGCTGCTCGTACACCTATCCCCCTCCTCCTTTATCCCCTCCTTTAAAATAAATATTATATGTACCTTTCATTTGTTTTATTTTCAATATCTGTTTGGTTTATTTTTTGTATATAAGCCTCTAGCTGTTAGTTTGTTTTTAGGCTCATTTTATGCTTGTTTATGTTTAGTTTATTTTGAGTTTACTTTTAGTATTTTATCTTCGTACTAGATGCATTTTTCTTATTAATGAAAATTTCCTTTCTTTAAAATATAAATTTCTTTAGTATTCATTTTTTTTTATTTTTGACAAAGGGGGAGAAATATTTGAGATAGTGTTTCCTTTTAAAATTAAAAGGAATATTTTTTGTGTTTATGTTTGTAATATGCTAAGTGCCACATGATCATGCGTGATTAGCTAGCTAAGTATAATCATATAAAGTTGTGCTCTATGTGCTATTATTGTGATGCATTATATACATATATGTTTGAAATTATTTCCTTTATTTATTATATTAGGCCATAATTCTTTCATGATATTTTTATCATAAAAAAAAATTTATATTTCTTATCATGTCTATATCCATAGGAGGAGAAATAAAAATATATATTTTATTTCATTTGATATCATCATTATTATCACAGTTGTTATCTATCACACACTTCACTTTATATTATTTTTATCAAACTTAAAATAAGTTTGTCAAAATAAAAAATGGGGAGATTGTTGACCTTCGAAAATTGTCAATTATGATTTTGAACTTAAAACTTAATTTTGAGCAACTAATATGTTTGTTTCAAGTGTGTATAAGTTAGGAGTAATTTGGAAGTCAAAATAACGATAAACTATCAAAGAAAAATCATTCCGAAAAGACATCACATGAACTATCTCGATCAGACTTAACACATGGACTAAATTGCACAAAAAGTGAAAATCCTATCATAGTCCTAACTAGGACCAAGGTAGTCCCAACTGGGACCATAGAATACTAACTTTTACATAAAAATCAATTTTTAGCAAAACCAATCCTAATCCTATGTCCCAATTGGGACACTGCTCGGGACGTGTTAGTCCCGACTGGGACATTGAAATGTCGACCAGGACCAAACCAAAAATTCAAATACAATAACTCGTAATGGCTATTCAATAATCATCCCGACTAGGACTAATGATATCCTGAATGGGACCTGATAAATTGCAAATCAAAAGTCCAAATTTCATTCAAATGAAATTTGATTATGTTAGAAAACGAAATTATTGCTTCGAACAACTATAATTGAATTGCTTAAGTATAAATATAACCTCTGATGATTATTTTGAGGTAAAGAAACTTGTTTATTTATTCTATACTTTCAAGCATTCAATTAAGCTCTCTAAACTCTTTCAAAATTCATTTTAATGTTGTATAATCTTATGAGAGTTGTTGAGTGTTAGAATAAATATTCTTGTTCTTCTATTTTCTAGGATTAGAAAATGGGAAGTGAGATTCTATTCTAAAGGAATTGGTTTAAGTATTTAGCCATTAAAACACTTGGGAATTCGGTTTTAGTGTGAGCCTTGAAAACACTTGTGAATTAGTTTTTTAGTGATCCTTGAGAAACTTAAGTTTTAAAGTTTGAATTAAGCCTAAGTTGTAAAAATCAATTTAGGGAAATAGATTGTGGTGATTTAAAATCCTAACTTGGGGATAAATTAGGTGGGAGATATAGGATTGTTGAGAATCTGAACTCCTTAATTCTTGTGTTAATCATTCTTCCTTTTTAACTTTCTTTTTAATTCTTGTTCAAATCCTTTTAATTTATTATTGTTGTTTAATAGTCCTATTCACCCCCTCTAGGACTCTTTCAAGTTGCTTTGGCCAACATATGTCATCTCCAAATCTTTTGACCCATATCAATATTTCAACTTTTGAGAAATTAAATGGAGTATAGCCTACATGATGATAAGTACTCCTGCCTTTATCATCTCAATTCCTATTTCTTTTATTATCTTAAGGTTGCTTTTTAGAAAATTTAAAATATGGTCTTATGGACCTTCTGGCTTCATCTAATCTTATAAACTTATGAACCTTGCTCATCAACTTAGTAAAGCTTTTATAAAGATCAAGTTACAAATAATCAATCAACTTTTCATACATGGTTCCTTATTTCAAGGCTGTTTGAGCTTCATTATGGTTGAGGTTTTCTATTTGTATAGCTACTTTATTAAAATGACTTATGTAATTTTGCAAGGTTTTTCCTTCTTCTTACACTACCTCCTACAGGTTTGAAGATATTTTTTTGGTAGGAATGTTGGTAATGAATGGAATTAGGCGTACCCAAGGTAGGATCACCATTATTGGAAGCTTGTGAGTTATCTGGATCTTGATTTGAAGATACCATGATTGGTGGATCTAAAATGGGTAGTTGTGTATCTTTATCATTACGGGAATGCTCCACCATAATATATAAACTTCAAGGAAATTATGAGAATTAAATTGCCACGCTAATCACACCAATGATAAAAGTGTTCACTTGAGCTCTTACTTTTATAGTGAATGGAATGATTTATGAAGGGATATTAATAAATCTACAAAAAAAAGTGAGAATAGGGCCAGGTCTGCTCCTGATAGTCCCATTCTAATGGCTAAGTTAGAGTTTGATCGTGATTGGATGACAAGTAGATGTTTTAGGGTTTATGAATGAGTTACCTTTCTTTGTTGGACTAGAAGACTATTTAAGATAAAAGATATGCTACATGCAGAGTGATTTTTGGCCTAGTTGAGGAGCGACTCTGTAAATTAAGGAACTTCCATCACTATTGGATGTATGGAAATTATGTCACATGCTTTTTCACTTGTTGACATACACAGATTGCTGGTTTGACTAGTATTCAGCTAACTCAGCATATGACTAGAAATTTAACCCTAGTCTTTAGGAGTTTGATTTTAACTATGTTATCAGAAAAAATATATTTAGTATATAAAAAACTAATAATTGGAATAGGAGTGAATTTGATTATATATATATATACACACACACATAGACATTATTGAATTTAATTCCAAGTGGTATGTATAATTGAAATAATGGCATTCATTGAAATTTGATAAAAGTTATTCAATTCTAAGCATATAAAATAATATTAATAAAAAAATAAGAAAGATTTAAAAAAGTTAATGACAAATATAAAGACAAATTAAAAAGACAAATGTTATATTTATTTAAAAAAAAGGTTTAAAACTCTCTAATGTTTTTAATGAGTCATATTTTTTTTATTTGATGCTTACAAATAAAATTTCAAATTGGATATAAATCAATATAATTTAATTTTTAAATTATTATTTCCATGTAATTAACTTTTAAAAGGATAGAGCTCATTGAATATTTCTAAAGATTTTTACAATACATTGGTTGGTTGTGGAGTGTATGTATATGTGTGACCTGTATGAGTTAGCACTCATTAAAATATTATTATGATTATGAGAAAGAGTGAGTTTGTATAAGTAAAAAAAAAAGTAAGTTAAGTTGGTGAGAGAGTAGTTATGTGGTAATTTCTCTCTAAGAGCATTCTAATGTGTAGGGTTCGAATCATCCTATTATACACTTTATCAAATGCCTAGCTTATAAAAGTAAGTTAAAAAAAATCTTCAAACATAATGATAGTTCATGCCCAAAATGAGTTGAATATAAGGGGATGTATTACAGATACCAAGTGCCATATATGCTAAGAGAAAGTTAAATCTCTAGAGCATCTTTTGTTTCTATGCCCTCAATGTTAACGAATCTATTTTAGATCGAGCCTAAACTATCTGAAGAAATTGTATTTTATTGAATTAATGTTGATAGTAAACAACATATGCTATATATAGAGTACAAGAGTTTGAGGATAAATATAAAACATTACAGTAGATAAGAGAACACAATCAAAGTGATAAAGGGTTATTATAACATATTTATCAAGTAGATTACGATAAGCTTATCATCCTCCTGCAAATTGATTTAGTGTTTGGACAATAGTCAATTTGGAATGTAGCATGTGAAAACAACGTTTGGAAAGAGAATTTATGAGGATATCAATGACCTATTGTTCTATTAGGATGTAATGAACCAGAAGTTGCTTAAAGATGACTTTATTACAAACATAGTGGAAGTCAATTTCCAAGTGTTTAGACTTGGAATGAAAAATTGGTGCTGAAATAAGGTAAATCGTAGAGAGATTATCATACTATACTATAGGACTTTTCTACAAAGGATATCCGATTTCATTCAAGAAGGATTACAGTTAATGGATTTTGTTAGTGGTGTGTGTAATAGAACAGTACTCTGCTTCAATGGAAGAGCAAGCCATAGTTTACTGTTTCTTAGAGCCCTATAAAACTAAATTATTGCCAAGAAAGAGACAGAAACCTAAAGTGGATTTTTTTTCATCCAAGGAGCCTCCCCAATCAGCATGACAATAGGTGGTGACAACATGAGAAGATAATGGTCACAATAAGAGGCTAAAGGTGGCAGTGGCCTATAGATAATGTAAAATTGGCTTAAAGGCTGACCAACGATGTGGAGAGGGCTGACGCAAAAATTGCCAACTCTATTCACAAAGAATGATATGTCTGGCCTTGTTAAGATAAGTATTGCAAGCCACTAATAAGGCTGTAATAAAGCTTAGCGTTTGAAAAAGAGGAGAGTTGCAAAGTTTCAAATGATTAGTGGAGCATGAAGGAGTGGCAATGCCATTTGCATCTATCATGTCAACTGGCTAACAAATCTCAGATATATTTGGTTTATGTAAAAATAAGGCCATTAGATTATCGCAAAGCCTTAACACTAAGGAAGTAATAGAGCTTTCCAAGATCTTTAAGTGGAAAAGTTGAGTTGATGTGGGTAATGACATACTGTAGCACATTTGAGCAGTTGCCAATCAATATAAGATCATCTACATAAATAAGACAAAACATAGAGACTAATCCCTTATGAAAGTAGAACAAAGATGGGTTTGTTTGAGATCCTTTGAAACCATATTTCTAAAGTTCAAGGTGAGTTCTTTAAACGACTGACGTTGGGCTTGTCGAAGACCATATAGAGATTTTATTAAGTGACAAACATGATTTGGATAAGTAGCACTGTTGAACCTAGGTGGTTGTTGCATGAACAATTTTTCATCAAAGTGGCCATAAAGAAAGACGTTTGACACGTCTAGTTATTTGATGGACCAACCACGAGATACTACCATGGATAAGATGACTCAAAGTGTTGCGGGTTTGATGACTAGACTAAATGTGTCCGTGAAATCACACTTGGACGTTGATGAAACCCCTTTGCAACTAAACATGCTTTGTATTTGTTAATGGAGCCATAAGGACTTCTTTTAGTGCGATGTACCCACTTGCAACTAGTTATATTTTGATTGGAAGAGTATGGTACTAAGTCCTATGTATCATTTACTAGGAGTGCTTTGATCTCTGCTTCCATAGCAATTTGCCAATGCTTAGATTTAATGGCTTGCTTAAAGGTAGAAAATTCAATGTCTAGATTTTGGGTAGAGAGAATAAGATGTGGTTTTAAGGATACTGTTTAGGAGTAGGTTGTCATTTAGTATGTATGTTAAGGAGAAGGAGTGGCCTGTGGTTGGGTGACATTATATGTGGAGAGGTCTACAATTAAAGGTAAGCAATTAGTAGGAGATTGGTAATTAGATGGTTCGGTTATTGTGGGAGGGGATTGGGTTAAAGTGGTTGGATGAGAATTGGATTGTGGAAATGGAGATTAAGTAGAAGTGTCTAGAGGTGGTATTATGGATAAAGATGGAATAGTGGTTGGTAGTAGGATTGTTGGTGGTGGATTGAATGGACCAGGAGAGAACACTTCATTTTGCAGTGAGAAGGGAAACACTTGTTCATTAAAGATAACATGCCAAGAAATTAGTATTTTTAGAATAAATATCAAGACAATAAAAAACTTTTGTTATTTTACTATAACACATTTTTTGCTTCTTGGTGCTAATTTGTTTGGAGCATAAGGTTTTAACCATGGGCAATATAAACATCCAAAAATTTATAAATCATCATCATAGGGATATGATTTAAATAATCTATGAAATGGTGTATCAAATTGAAGAATGGGAGTTGGTAAACGATTAATAATACACACTGTAGTATCAAATGCATAATGCCAATAATCATGAGGAACTTTGGAATGACAAAGAAAAGCACGACTGGTTTCAACAATATGCATGTACTTGCGCTTGACACACCCATTTTGTTCAAGTGTTTTAAGATAGGCAACACGTTGAGTAATACCATTTTTAGATAAATATGATGTGAGAGATTGGTATTCACCACCCTAGTCTTCTTGAAAACTTTTAATGGAATGAGCAAAAAAATTTTCAACAAGACGTCGAAATTTGATAAAAGTACTAAAAACCTCAGACTTATATTTTAAAAAATAAATCTAGCAATATTTGCTAAAATGTAATAATGATGACCACCAACAAAAGGAACAAGGGAAGGTCCCCACAAGTCTAAACAAACTAAATCTAAAGGACCTGTAGCTTGAAAATTTGATTTAAAGAAAGGAAGCTTGTGGCTTTTGCTAAAGTTACTAGGTTCACATAAACTAGACACTTTATTTCAAACAAAATAAATATTGAAAGTTTGAAGGGCCTTGCGAACCATAGGAAGAAAAGCATAACCAAGATGGGCATGCCACTATTGAAGAGTGCATTTGAGGGCAGTCTTGAGTGTTGGTGAGGAAGGGCAAATGTCAAGAAACATGGAGTAGAGGCCTTGATCATTCGGACCGAAAAGCAGCAAATCCCTCGTTTGAATGTCCTTTATTTCAAAATAATTAGGGAAAAATTCAACAGACACATGGTTAGTGTTAGTGAAAGATGAAACAAAAAGTAATTAGCACAAGCACTAGGAACATGAAGAATATCATTGAGCTTAAAAGAATGATTATGGGAAGAACAAGTAGAGTTACCAATGTGTGTAATTGGTAGAGTATTACCATTGCCAATCTTAATTTCATCGGGACAATTACAATCTGAGTGAATCAAGAGGTTTTCCATCTCAGGTGTAAGATGATGAGTTGCTTCTGAGTCCATTATCTATGTTTGAAAGCTTTTGGTGGAAAAGTACTGCTGAATTGTTAAGTCAGAATAGAGAAGAGAAAAGGTTGGAACTGGTAACTTGTTTGTACTGGTAGGTGTGGAAATATAGAAGCATGTTCTGTTATAAGGCGAACAGATCAACCCTGCGAATGTCATCCAAAAAGCTCAAGCTCAATGGTCTGAAAGCATTACACAGACAGAACAGACCACTCAACCTCTTCATACTCAGAAACTACTATTTCTAGATGGCAACCTCCAAACAACAGTGAGCTTAAACTAAACTGCGATGCATCATTCAATCAGTACAGAAAAGAAGCCTAGGTTGCTTTCGTCTGCAGGAACTACAGAGGACTTGTTATACATGCTCAAGCCAAGAAAGTTAAGTGCGAATCTCCTCTAGTTGCAGAAACCATTGCTCTCAGAGAAGCTTTACTTTTTGTAAAAGTCGAAAGTCTCAGGAAAGTAACCATTGAATCAGACTCAAAAATTGCAGTCCAGTCAACAATGGACACTCCGGAAGACATCCCTTGGGAGATAGCTGCAATCACTGAAGACATTTAGCAGCTGTTACATATGACAGAATAGCAAAATGTATCTATTAAATGCATTAGCAGAAATGCAAATTCTGCAACGGATTGGCTCTCAAAGAATGATTTCTTACTGTTACAAGGGGACATTTGGAGTAGTGTTCCAAATCAGTTTCTAGTAATTCTTCAAAATGATGTATTGTTTCCTAACATTCGAAATTAATTCGTAGTGTTTTTTCTTGACCAAAAAACAAAAAAAAACAACTTGATTCTTGTTTATTAAATATTTTTTTATATATTTTGTAGGGTTTAATTTCATTAAGCACCTGAGAATCTGCTTTTTTAAAATAACATCCACAGTAGCCTATACAACAGAAACACAATACAACAACAAAATATAGCAGAATTTAAGCCCATAATTGCACCTCTTATAACCATAAAATTTTAACTCCATCAACCACCCAGTTGATTATTCTTATTTTTTCGTTCACAATATTCTTCAGAGTATCTCCACGGTTTCTTCTTCCACTTCTTTGACGATGTCAAGTACACTCTTTTTCTTGGTTGCAGTCTTCAAGCCCAGTTTTTACATATATGTAAACTGCAGCTCTATGTTCTTTTATCTAATCATATATATATATATATATATATGAGTGTTCGAGTGACATTAAAATTAATTAGTAACTATAAAATTAAGTTATGAGCAATGAAAAGTGAAATTACTTACTCCGTTTATTTCTTTAGTGGGTTCGAATTTCAATTCATGGGGATTCCTCGGAGAAGTATAAAAAGTGCTGCTCTTCACAGTTTGGTTGTTTACTCTAAATTCGTAAGAATCTAAACAGGTCCAACTTTTTTCTTTTCTAGTCTGAACAAAATGCCACAATTCAATAAGAAATGTAAAAAGTAATAAAGGAAGCAAATAATGTACATACCATTAGGGTGAGCAATATCCGCCCAAACCTGAGATTCTGACCTGAACTAACCCTATTTTTTTCTTCGGTTTTGCTGCCAATGTAGTGAAGAAGTCAGTTTGGGTGCATTAAGTGGATTTATTCGGAAGTTGAATGACGAGTCGAGGGAAGCATTTAATCTTCCAACCCGTCCGAATTTTTGATTTTTTAATAATATAATCAAACGACGCCATTTAGTATTAATAGGGTTATATATATTGATAAAACCCTAATTTTCATTTAACTTTTATTCCTACACGTCGCCTTTACTCTTTATAACCCTAAAATGCTTTGTCCTCTCTCTTCTCTTCCCTCAGTCTCGCCTAACCCTAACCCTAACTCTCTATCTTTCTGTAAACTCTCTCAACCATTAGTTCTTCAATCTAATCTAAACCTACCCCCTTAACCTTTAATCTTCATCAAATAATCTTTTGTTCTCTAAAAATCAGTTTCAGTCTCTCTTTTTTTTCTTAATTCGCTGTGATATTAAGCAGATCACCATATAGATAGACGATATGTTATTCAATGTTAATAGCAGGAATAATATATGTTTGATTGTTAATGGATTTTGCAATAAGAAAATATTTTGTGAGTTTTTTTTAACACAGTGTTAATTTTTTTTTAAATATAGAGTGTATAATTTTTCAAAAATAGTCTATGTTATTTTTGGTTTATTGTTGAAGTTAATGTGTCTAAGATATATTTTTTTTATTTGATAAATGGTCTGCATGTATAGATCTATATGATTTGTTTATAGATCTGTGTTAGAAATTTTGTTTTTCAAAATTTTGGTTTATTTGATAAATGGTTTGCATGTAAAGATGAAAAATCTATATGATATGTGTTAGAAAATATATTTTAATGAATTTTTTTTTAAGGAAAGATTTTTCTGCGCGATCTCTTTTAAATTAAGTGATTATGAAAAGTTTGTTAATAGATCTATAATTATTTTTTTGTTCTAGAATGATCATTGTGTATTTATGTTTGATCTCATTGTGTACTAAGTTTAGATATAAAGTGTGTTAATAGATCTAAATTTTTTCTATGATCTGTAAATATTTTGTGTAAAAACTTTTTAGATCTGTACCAATGAAGTATTTTTTTATATCTGTAATTTTGTTTATGTAAATACTATATTTTTAAAGTTATTCAGCTTTATTAAATGATTATATTTTTTATTTTCCTCCGCATCTATTTAGTTCTTTGATTTGTGTTTATATATTACGAACATAGTGTTAATAACACTGTGTTCATTTGTGTTACATAAATGATAAATGTTACATGTCATATGAATTTTTTTATGTTTGTGACTTTTTTTTAAATGTGTTATATAATCATGTTTGTGTTTTGTTCTTTGTGCATCTATAGATAGAGTATAAACACTATTGCTAGTGGAAGCTTAAAGTTATAAAATTAAACTTTCAAAAAAGGGTGGAAGCTTAAAGTTATAAATTTATAAGTTCAAAAAGGGTGGAAGCTTTTCAAAACATAAACT
The DNA here is from genome assembly GCA_947683625.1 of Mallotus nudiflorus. Classification (NCBI taxonomy): domain Eukaryota; kingdom Viridiplantae; phylum Streptophyta; class Magnoliopsida; order Malpighiales; family Euphorbiaceae; genus Mallotus; species Mallotus nudiflorus. The sequence continues at coordinate 615,858 of CANTUR010000375.1, read as the reverse complement.
TTGAAGCTGATTTGCTTGGTGTCTCTATCACTGCGAGTTGAAATTTATTGAGTAGCCTAATACAAAGGTATATACTATTAAATGTCTATTAATTAATTATTTTTTTATTGATTTTATGATCTGGAATGCTTGGTTGATTAAATTCCTCCTCTTTTCTTATGTAGATGGAAAATCTCAATGGCATTACTAATGCCACTGGTTCTAATGCTGGGGTGGAAACCCCTCTTGTCTCTGATGCTAAGAAACAACAGCCTCAGTAGGTTACTCCCTAAAAAAGAAAGGAGATTAAACCAAAATTTATTGTCTGGCAATATTTTGAGAGAATAAATATGAATTTAGTGTTGACATTACAAGTAAATGTATTTATTATCCTGCTACATTTAATGCTCATTCAAAAAAACATGGCACATCTTCTTTGAAAAACCATGTATTGGCATGTACTAAGTTTCCACATAGTAAAGATAGGAGGCAATCTCTTTGAAACCTTCTAGGGTGAAAGCACCTAATAATAGTACATAGTCTGGTGTGTTAGGAACTTGAAAGTTTAAGCAAGATGCTATCAAACATGCACTTGCTCAAATGGTGATTCATTATAAGTTACCATTTAAATTTGTTGAGGGTGGTGGGTTTGCTAAATATATGTCTGCAACTTGTGCTCATTTTAAAATACCCTTTAGGTGGATAATTAGTAAAGACTATTAAAATATTTTTTTGTCAGAGAGGGGGAAGCTCAAAATCTTTATAAAGTCACATTGTCAAAGACTTAGTGTAACAACTAATTTTTAGACATCTAACAAACGTATTAACTATATGTGTGTGACTACCCACTTCATTAATGATGCTTGGAATTTACATAAGAAGATAATTTCTTTTGTTCCTATGACATCTCACAAGGGGGAATATATTGCTAAGGCTTTAGAGCATTATTTAGTTGAGTGGGGCATAAAAATGTTTTTACAGTAACTGTTGATAATGCCTCCTCAAATGAAACTACTATAGGCTATTTAAAAATCAATTACTTAGTTAGGGTTCCTCTTCTGTCAAAATTAAGTTTCTACATATGAGATGTATTGCTTACATCCTCAATCTAATTGTCACCAATGGGTTAAAAAAAGTCAATTCTTATGTTAAAAAGGTTAAGGAGGCAATTAGATACATTCATAACTCTCTTGCTAGGTTGAGGAAGTTTACGAAAATTTCAGACCTTATTGGCATTAACTGTAAATCTTCACTGTCTCTTGATGTCTGAACTAGGTGGAATTCCACCTACCTTATGCTAAAAATAACCTATTTTTATGAGAAAGCATTTGTGCAATATGAGGACACTAAATCTTCATTTAAAGCTGACTTGGGTGATGAAATTCTTGATTTCATCGACTGGCAAAGCTGTAATCAAATGGTTCAAATGTTGAAGATTTCCTATGACATTACACTTAGAATTACTGGTTCATTGTATGTCACTTCAAATGCATTTTTTGCTAAAATATCTTATTTGAGTTGCATGTTAACTAAGTTGTAGTCTTCTTATGAGCGTTCTATTATGAACATGGGCAATAATATGAAATAAAAGTTTGACAAGTACTGGGATGATCCATTAAAAATGAACTCTTTAATCTTCATTGCTAATATTTTAGATCCTCCTTATAAACTTGAGTTCATTCAATTCTCTGTTAAGCAAATGTGGAATGAACTTGGTAGAAGCATATTGTTTGACAACATTAAAGTTGATCTGAATCTCTTGTTTAATGATTATGTTTCTGTTTATAAGCCTTATTCTACTGTTTTTTAGTATGGCTTTAGTAGTCAAACAAACCAAAGTATTCAAATAGAGTAGCCTAATCCAAAGCCAACTCCTAGGAACTATATCTCTTTAACGAAAGATAGATTCAAGAAGCATAAAATAGAATATGGATTGGGTGGTTCTAAATGATCTAATTTAGAAATTTATTTGAGTGAGTCTATTGTTGAGGATGAAACTACTTTTGATATCCTAAGATGGTGGAAGTTAAACTCTTAGAGGTTCCTTATTCTCTCATGTATGGCTAAAGATGTGTTGGTTGTTCCTGTTAGTATTGTGGCTTCTGAAAGTGCATTTAGTACTGATGGTCGTGTTCTTGATGCATTTAAGAGTTCCTTAACTCCAAAAATTATGGAGGCTTTAATATATGCTTAGGATTGGATTAGAAGGCCAAATCAAACAATTTATATTGAAGAAACATTGGAGGATTTAGAGTCCCTATAGAAAGATTGTGTTTATTTTATGTTTTCAATTTATTTAATTTCCTTTTTATTTATTCAACATTGCTTAAACACAATCTAATGTTTACATTTGTTTCTTCTATTACAGATCTTGAACCAGTGGCCCTTTTTTGCCATAGTTAATAAATTTCTTGTTATTCTTCTTGCATTTATTGTTTAAATGCTTAGCATATGTTATAGTATCCCTTTATTAGCTTATGACCAACTTATAGTGCCTCAGCTATATTATTTGAGGTGCCTATGTTGATGTTGTAGTAAGAATGAGGCAATGATGATGCTTCCACCCTAGTTCAAGAGTAAAAGGAGTGCATGCTTAAGTTTCTTTGGCAGCTTTCATTTTAGATTAGCTATCAGAAATGTGGCTACATTCTGGCTATGCTTGAAACTATTTTAAACTAAGCCTCATATGTTTAGTTTTTTGGCAATGATGATGCTTCCACCCTAATGTTAACTGACTTGTATTAGAATTATTGCTCAATTTCACTAGGTGGCTATTCAGCATTTTTTTTTTTTTTGCTTTATTGCTAGAGAAATAGGGTTAAATTCTAATTATGATTGATAAATAAAGCATCCCGAGCCCTTTTTATGTGCCTATTAATTCCTTTTTTATGTAGTTTAACTTGTACTTAATTTGTTCTAACTAAAAATCTCTCTTTTCATCTTGATTTAATGTGCAGGTGAATCACAAATGAATAAATGGATTTGTAGTTTTTTTTTTTTGGGTATTCTGTAGTTTTATACATATAGGCTTCTGAGTTTATCAACTTTGATTCACTTCTTTTTTTGTATATTTTTTTGTCAATATAGGTGGATAGCCTAAGCCTGTAGTGTTGCTTAATTTTTAGGAGGCAATCTGCAGTAAATTTTTTTGTATTAAGTGACTTAATTTTTTTGGTATTTAAAACTAGGGCTTTAATAGAAAGCTTATGATGGTTGTAATTAATTAGGGCTTTAATAAAAAGTTTAAAATTATTGTAATTATTTTTAACCCTCTAAATATATAGACTTAGCCCAAAATTATAAATGAAAAAAATTTATCTTTTTACGTTTATTTTTAATGAGGCCCAGTTATTGTTAGGCTCAATCTAATCCCAGCCCAAACTGAAGTCCAATCTGACTAAATCCGAAAATTTTCGATTACTGATATTTCAAATTTTCCTTCCAATTTAGCTTGCTTTGGCCCAGGAATTTCACCTGCCAAAACCGATCGGTTTCATGCCCAATTCATCCGATCGACCCGACCCAATGCATACCCTAAATACCATAGAATATATATAAGAAATTTGAGATTTTGAGTTCAATTTTTGAATACAAAGAAACAGGCATTGGAAAAATTATTACAGTTGGATTCATATGACTCAATTTGAAATAATCAAAACTATAATGGCTACATGTACAGTGTCACGACCCGAATCCAGGGGCATGTGACTGGCACTAAGGAATGGGAAAGCATAAAGCTACCGAAACCCGTAGTAAGCCTTAAAAAGAAAAATATGGAATGTTTAAACTTTGAAACCTTACAATAAATAATTAAATCAAAATGCACATTATCAAACTGATTTTTCTCAATAGAATGTAAACCATAATATAATAGTGCATAAAATAAATAAACATCAATTATACAAATAATATCTCAGTACATAATATTCAACTTCAAATATACAGTTATACAGTTCCCTACTGCGGTATATGAATATAAATACAAAACAACTAAGTAAACCTACATAGAATAGCCGGTGACAAAGCTACACGGTGAAAAGAAGTAGGCCTAACAGAAAACTCCCAAACTCCTGCAAAAATAAGTTGAGGGGAGTCAAACCTCAATGAGTAAGTTAATAAAGAAATGAATGTGGTTTGAAAATCTTCTTTAAAATAAATTTTTATGGAAATATAATATATTTATAATTTTATTCAAATCATTTGATATACATATAAGAAATCCATTTTTCAAAGGAAGGAATTAAATATTTAAATGCTTTTTAAAACATTTCACTATAAAATTTAGTAGAACCCGATTTATCAATTTTTATAATAGTCATACGACTCACTTATATCCAAGACTGCCAAATCCCGAGAGCAAAGCATCACCAGGATGCACAGCCACAGTCACATCACTTAATCCAATATCACTGGCAGTGTCTGAGAGCAAAGCATCGCTAGACTATTGGCCTTAGTGATTTAACAAATATTAATCCAACTATACTAGCGGTGTCTGAAAGCAAAGCATCACCAAACCATCGGCCCTAGTATTTATTAAATAAACAATTATTATACTACTGGTGGTGTCCGGGAGTAAAGCATCACCAAACCATCGGCCCCAGTAATATAATTAATAATCACATATTTTACCAATACGCACACGATCCTGATGAAACCTATCACGTAGTCCGTTCTACCGTGGTTTATTTAAAATAATTGCAAAGAAATAAAATAAGGAAAATGACAATAAATAACAATAAAATAAATCAACTATAAATTAAATCATGCAATATCATAAAAAAAAATGCCGACTAGAATCTCATAAAATTAAATTCATGGGAATATATGATTTAAATTAAAAGATTCGACACTCAAATTAAATATTAACTTATAAGATAAAGATGCTCCTCTGGTACATACTGGTAGACGCGACTAGAGGGATAGCTAAAAGACAGAAAAGGAAAATGACAATCAGAAAATAGAACCTTAACTTCTAGAATTTATAAGCAAGATTTGACTCAGAATTCAAAAATTAGGATTAACCCGATTTTACGTTTTACGAGAAATCTACTAAAAATTCGACAGAGTCTCCTCTGTAAAACAAACATCTCTCTACTGAAGTAGAGTTAATCCTGCAAGCAAACACACTTCTAAATTCACAAAAGCTCAACATCTCGGGTTAGGACCCCAAACTACTCAAATCCCCAACCGATGTTCACAATCCACCAAAATAAATAATTTAATAATAAATATTTAAAATCGTTAAAAATCCATAAAATACTCAAAATGCCACAATTTAACTTATTTAAATAATAAAACATTAAAACTAATTATTTTTCCAAATTAGATAATAAATCCCAATAATTTACATAATATTAATAAAATCCAATTTTTACAATTATTCATCACAAAATAGTCAAATTCACATTTAATTATCTAGATAGCTTAATTATACTATAAAACTAATTAAAAACCCATTTAGTCACAAACCAATAAATGATTTATTATTTGAATAAAATTTTCAAAAATTAGAATTAATTAGTTAAAAATAATAATTAATTTATAAAAATTATTTTAATGCCACATTTTATCTCAAGATTAATTAAAACATATTATTTAACTATAATATCAACAAAAACATACAATTTACCTATTATTTCAAAATTCACATATTACTAAAATAATTCCACAAAAATTATATAAAATTGCTAAAATAATTCCACAAAAATTATATAAAATTACTAAAATTATATTATCACTACTAAAATTACTAACATAACATACTAACACTAATTTACTCAAATTTCCCACCAAAAATATTTTTTAACATAATTAACAAAAATTACAAAAAAATACCCATAATTAAAATTAACTAAAATAATTTTAAATCAACTAAGTACATATAGATCAACTCAAAAATCAACCAAATATTAAGAAATAAGTTAAGAAAAAATTACATTAATTAACTAAAAATTAAAATAAACACAATAACTAATAAACAACTAATAATCTACTAACAAACAACTAACAGTCTATTAACAAACAACTAACAGTTAACTAGTAAACAACAAGAAAATAACCCAAAAATCAACCTCACAACTCAACTAAATTAAACTAAAACTCACCTAAAATAGAAATCTAGGACAAAGAGGGTTGTTGCTGTCATTGATGCTGCTACCCCTGCCTGTTGTTGATGCTGCTCTTGTTGTTGTTGTTATTGTTGATGTTGTTGTTGGTGGTGGTGGTGTTGCTATTGTTGATGGTGTTGCTGTTAGAGGAAGAAAGAAGTAAATGGTGGCTGCTGGAAGAGGAGAAGGACAACAAGAAAAGGGCAAGAAGAATGGGATAGCATGAAGAAGAGAAGAAAAAAAAAAGGAATGGCGTGAAGGGATAGGGAAAAAAAAGTGGGATAGGTTTTGGTCTTATATATACATATATATATATATACACACACACACACATACATAACACACACACATAACAATAATAATAAATAAATAAATAAATAATGCTATGAAAATAATAATAATGCTATGTAAATAAAATGAGATAGAAATAATAAATATATTACTAGTTTCCAAATAGAATTTTAAATTTAGTAATTAAATATAGCAATTTAATGTAATAATAATAACATATGATAAAAATTATTCATAACATTTCAAACCTCAAAACTAATTATATAAAATAATTTTTAAAAAATTCGGGTTATTACAGTCTTCCCCCTTTTCAAAAATTCATCCTCGAATTTCAAAGAAAAGTAAGAAAACACAAGGTCTATTAATGAAAAAGATAGGGATAGGTGACTTGTATCTCAAATTATGTCCCCCACGTAAAGTCTTCCATTGTGTGGTTACTCCATAGAACTTTCACCATTGGAATCTCCAGGGAGCGAAGCTGACGAACTTAGCGATCCGCAATCGTCACTAGATACTCCTCATAAGACAAATCATTGCTGAGCTCCACTGCTTGAGGCTGAAATACATGAGAAGGATCAGGAATATACTTTCTTAGCATAGACACATGGAACACCGGGTGGATTCGAGATAACTCAGGTGGCAACACCAGTCTATAGGCCACTTCTGCAACTCGTGACCGTATCTCGAAAGGTCCAATGTATCTCAAAGCCAACTTACCCTTTTTATCAAACTTCATAACTCCTTTCATTACAAATACCTTCAGAAACACCATATCTCCAACTAAAAAGGAAACATCTTTCCTTCTAGGATCGGCATAACTCTTCTGCCTGCTGAAAGTTGTCCTCAACCTCTGCTTAATGATAGGAACTTTCTCAGAAGTAATATGCGCTAACTCTGGAACTATTAGTTGTCTCTTACCAATTTCCCAATACATAGGTGATCTACACTTTCTACCATACAGTGCTTCATATGGAGCCATTTCAATACTTACATGATAACTATTGTTATATGTGAATTCAATCAGTGGCAAGCGATTATGCCATTGACCTCCAAAATCCATCATGCACATTTTGTGCATATCCTCTAAAGTCTGAATGGTCCACTCAAACTGACCATTAGTTTGAGGATGGAATGTTGTACTGAAGTCAAGTCTAGTACCCAATGCCTTATGCAACTCTTGCCAGAAAACTTATGTAAAAGTGGTTCCTCTGTCATATATTATGCTCACTGGAACTCTATGAAGATAAATAATTATGCTAACATACAACTGTGCCAACCTATTAGTGGAGTATGTCTTCTTAATTGGCTGAAAGTGAGCTGACTTAGTTAACCTGTCAATGAACACCCAAATAGCATCAAACCCACCTGTCGTCCGAGGCAAACCAGTCACAAAATCCATGGCAATCATATCCCACTTCCACTCTGGAATAGGCATGCGCTGTAATAATCCTGAGGGCCTCTGATGCTCTAATTTTACCTGCTGACATGTGAGACACCTAGATACAAATTTTGCAACATCCTTCTTCATTCCATTCCATCAATATGTATCCTTTAAATTATGATACATCTTAGTAGAACCTGGATGAATACTATAAGCAGAAAAATGTGCCTCTTCTAATATCTCTCTCCTCAAATTATCAACATCTGGCACACACAACCGAGTACCCAAGCGTATAACTCCCTCACTGTCAAGCATAAACTCTCTGGATTGACCTTGTTGCACCTCAAACATAATTCTCTATAGTTGTGGAGTTGCCTTAACTCTATCCAAGTACACAGATCGTACTCTAAAATGAGCTAAAAGGCATTTCCTATTCACCTTCCACTGTAAACCCTGATCAATTAGCTCATGCAACTCCTGAATAATCGGTCTCCTCTTAGTACTGATGTGGGCAAGACTACCTACTGATTTTCTGCTCAACGCATCAACTACCACGTTCACCTTGCCTGGATGGTAAAGAATCGAACAATCATAGTCTTTCAGAAGTTCCATCCATCTTCTCTGCCTAATGTTCAAATCCCTCAGCTCGAAGATATACTTCAAGCTCTTATGGTCGGTGTATATCTCACAAGTGACACCATACAAATAATGCCTCTAAATCTTTAGTGTGAACACAATTGCTGCCTTCTTTAGATCATGAGTGGGATAATTCTGCTCGTGCTTCTTCAATTTCCTTAAAGCATAAGCAACCACTCTACCATTCTACATTAGCACATAGCCCAATCCTACTCAGGAAGCATTACAATACACTGTGTATCCATTGTCACCAGAAGGCAAAGTCAGTAATGGGGCTGAAGTCAATAAATCCTTGAGTAACTGGAAATGCTCCTCACATCTATCAGTTCACACAAATCTAATATTTTTCTAGGTTAGTCTAGTCAAAGGTATGGAAATCTTAGAGAAATCCTTCACAAATCTCCTGTAATAAACCCGCTAAACCCATAAAACTTCTTACTTCAGTAACCTTTGTAGGTCTTGGCCACTCAGTGATCGCCTCTATCTTCTTAGGATCCACCTGAATGCCATCTTTAAACACCATATGGTCTAAGAATGCCACTTAGTCTAATCAAAACTCATATTTTGAAAACTTGGCATACAATTGGTGCTCTCTCAAAGTCTGCAGCACCAATCTCAAATGCATCGAATGCTCTGCCTTATTTTTGGAATAGACCAAAATATCATCAATAAACACAATAACAAATCATTCCAAGAATGACCTAAACACCTTATTCATCAAGTCCATAAAGGCTGTTGGGGCATTAGTCAACCCAAAGGACATCACTAAGAATTCATAATGGCCATACCTAGTCTGAAATGCTGACTTGGGTACATCCTCATTTCTACCCAAATCTTAAGTCAATCTTAGAGAAATATTGAGCTCCTTGTAACTAATTGAACAAATCATCAATCCTGGGGAGTAGATACTTATTCTTGATGGTAACCTTATTCATCTATCTATAGTCAATACAGAGTCGAAGACTACCATCCTTCTTCTTTACAAAGAGGACCGGGGCACCCCAAGGAGATGTACTAGGCCAAATAAAACCCTTATCCAATAATTCCTGCAATTGCTCTTTTAATGCCTTAAGCTCTACAGGTGCCATCCTATAAGGTGGCATAGAGATAGGATCTGTACCTGGCACAACATCAATACAGAATTCTATCTCTCTATCCAGTGGCAATCTAGGTAACTCCTCTGGAAAAACATCTGAGAATTCATGTACCATTGGTACCCCTTCTACTGATCCCATTTTTGCTTGAACATCTATAACTACAGCTGATAGCCTTGACATCCTCTACTAAGCATCTTCCTAACTGTAATGAAAGAAATAAGGATACAAGACATGGAACTCTCAATACCTCTAAATCTGAATTCTTCATCACCTAAAATCCTGAAAATTACTTCCTTTGCTCAAAAATCCACAGAAGCATATTACTGGGACAACCAATCCATTCCTAGAATCACATCAAACTCAATCACATTCAGAGGGACTAAGTTTGCCAATAACTCTCTACCTTCAACTAACACGGGACAAGATGGAAAGAAAATGTCTATCTCCAACTCATCACTAAGCGAAGTCAAAATAGACAAAGGAAAACTCATCTTGAAAAGAAGACAAGCCACTTTCGAAGTAAACAAAGGAGATACAAATGAACATATAACACCCAGATCAAATAAGACTCTAGCCTCAAAGAAATAGAATGGATTAATACTTGTTACTACAACATTGGATGCCTGTGCATCCAGAGGAGTCAAAGTGAAGACCCTAGCCTAACCACGTCCTAGCTGCTACAAGGTGAATGGCTAAGTCTGTCCTCTGCCTCGGCACTGCTGACTCACAAATTGAATCAATCGATGCTGAGGGTACATGGGTGCTTAATACTACTGAGGCACCTGTTGCAATGGTTGAACAACAGAAGGTGAAGATCCCTGAGCAAAGGACGGTAAGAATCCATAGTTCGTACAAGCTCTAACAAAGTGTCCAAACTGACCACATCTGAAACATGCTCCTAGCATCAAATGACAAGGACCCTAATGCACTCACCCACATGTGGCACACGCACTAGCTCCAGACCCAGAACTGCCATGTCCAGAGCTCTGTCCACTACTGCTGCTAGCACTACCACTAAATCTAGCAGCCCTACTACTCCTGCGATCCTGAGCAAGGCAGTGCCTACCAGTCCGATGTGCTTTGAACTGTCTGCTCTGCTGAGAAGGACCTGCTGATTGAGCACTCGTGCTGCCTATCTAAAACATTGGCTATTGCACCCTCTGGATAGGTCTAACAATGCCACATCAACATTAAACATCCTTTGATTTTGTCATTGAAGCATCTGCTGCACTATGGGAATCACTTGATTAAGAGCTGCTAAGCCCTGGTTAATACCCGCCATACTAGCTGCAAAAGCTACAGGATCCTCTGCTGGAATCTGAGGCTCTACCAGAGGTTGGTCCTGCCCCTGAGCTGTTGCTACTCTAGCTCTACCCCTACCTCTACCTCTACCCCTACCTTTAGGTCAAGGTGGCAGGAAGGAAAATCTCATCTTGAAATGACTGCTCACCATCATCAGACTTTGCATCATCAGTAGGGGCATTTCAAGCATGCCTCATTCTAAAAAATAAGAAAACTCAAATTCAAAACTAAATAAGAACACAAACACAGAGGTAGAATCCTAAAGATAAGGAATCAATAAGCAACAATTAATAACCTAAGTACTGCAGTATTATGAGAAAAGACAGACATCGACAGTCAAAAGCATGAAAAACAAGCCAAAGCTCTGATACTAACTTTGTCACAACCCGAACCCGGGGGCACGTGACCAGCACTAGGGAATAGGAAAGCATAAAACTATCGAAACCCGTAATAAGCCTTAAAAGAAAAATGCAGAATATTTAAACTTTGAAACCTTACAATAAATAATTAAATCACAATGCAAATTATCAAACTGATTTTTCTCAATATAATTTAAACCATAATATCATAGTGCATAAAATAAATAAACATCAGTTATACAAATAATATCTCAGTACATAATATTCAACTTCAAATATATAATTATACAGTTCTCTACTACGATACATGAATATAAATACAACATAATTAAGTAGATCTATGTAGAATAGATGGTGACAAAGCTACACGGTAAAGAGAAGTAGGTCTAATAAAAAACTCCCAAACTCCTAAAAAAATAAGTTGAGGGGAGTCAGACCTCACTGAGTAAGTTAATAAAGAAATGAATGCGGTTTGAAAATCTCCTTTAAAATAATTTTTTATGGAAATATAATATATTTAGAATTTTATTCAAATCATTTAATATACATATAAGAAATCCATTTTTCAAAGGAATGAATTAAATATTTAAATGCTTTTTAAAACATTTCACTATAAAAATTTGGTAGAACCCGATTTATCAATTTTTATAATAGTCATATGACTCACTTATATCCAAGATTGCCGGATCCCGAGAGCAAAGCATCACCAGACCATCAGCCCTAGTATTTATTAAATAAACAAATATTATACTACTGGCGGTGTCCGAGAGCAAAGCATCATCAGACCATCGGCCCCAAGTAATATAATTAATAATCACATATTTTACCGGTGTGCACACGGTCCTAATAAAACCCATCAGATAGCCCGTTCTACCCGTGGTTTATTTAAAATAATTGCAAATAAATAAAATAAGGAAAATTACAATAAATAACAATAAAATAAATCAACTATAAATTAAATCATGCAATATCATATAAAAAAAATGCCGACTAGAATCTCATAAAATTAAATTCATGGAATTTAATACGATTTAAATTAAAAGACTCGACACTCAAATTAAATATTAACTTACAAGATAAAGACGCTCCTCTGGTACGTCGTGTCGACCTCGATTAGTAGACGCGACCGAAGGGACGGCTAAAAGACAGAAAAGGAAAATGACAATCAGAAAATAGAACCTTAACTGCTAGAATTTATAAGCAAGATTTGACTCAGAATTCAAAAATTAGGATTGACCCGATGTCATGTTTTACGAGAAATCTACTAAAAATTCGGCAGAGTCTCCTCTGTAAAACAAACATCTCTCTACCGAAGTAGAGTTAATCCTGCAAGCAAACACGCTTCTAAATTTACACAAACTCAACACATCGAGTTAGGATCTCGAACTACTCAAATCCCCAACCGATGTTCACAATCCACCAAAATAAATAATTTAATAATAAATATTTAAAATCGTTAAAAATCCATAAAATACTCAAAATGCCACAATTTAACTTATTTAAATAATAAAACATTAAAACTAATTATTTTTCCAAATTAGATAATAAATCCCAATAATTTACATAATATTAATAAAATCCAATTTTTACAGTTATTCATCACAAAATAGTCAAATTCACATTTAATTATCTAGATAGCTTAATTATACTATAAAACTAATTAAAAACCCATTTAGTCACAAAATAATAAATAATTTATTATTTGAATAAAATTTTCAAAAATTAGAATTAATTAGTTAAAAATAATAATTAATTTATAAAAATTATTTTAATGCCACATTTTATCTCAAGATTAATTAAAACATATTATTTAACTATAATATCAATAAAAACATACAATTTACCTATTATTTCAAAATTCACATATTACTAAAATAATTCCACAAAAATTATATAAAATTACTAAAATTATATTATCACTACTAAAATTACTAACATAACATACTAACACTAATTTACTCAAATTTCCCACCAAAAATATTTTTTAACATAATTAACAAAAATTACAAAAAATACCCATAATTAAAATTAACTAAAATAATTTCAAATCAACTAAGTACATATAGATCAACTCAAAAATCAACCAAATATTAAGAAATAAGTTAAGAAAAAATTACATTAATTAACTAAAAATTAAAATAAACACAATAACTAATAAACAACTAACGAACAACTAATAATCTACTAACAAACAACTAACAATCCACTAACAAACAACTAATAGTTAACTAGTAAACAACAAGAAAGTAACCCAAAAATCAACCTCACAACTCAACCAAATTAACCTAAAACTCACCTAAAAACAGAAATCTAGGACAAAGAGGGTTGTTGCTGTCATTGATGTTGTTGTCCCTGCCTGTAGTTGTTGCTGCTCTTGTTGGTGTTGTTGTTGTTGTTGATGATGCTGTTGGTGTTGTTGGTGTTGCTGTCCTTGATGGTGTTGATGTTAGAGGAAGAAAGAAGTAAATGGTGGTTGCTGGAAGAGGAGAAGGACAGCAAGAAGAGGGCAAGAAGAATGGGACAGCATAAAGAAGAGAAGGAAAAAAAAAGGGATGGGAAAAAAAAGTGGGATAGGTTTTGGTCTTTTATATATATATATATATATATGCACACACATACATAACACACACATATAATAATAATAATAATAATAATATCTCTAGTAAAAAATAAATAAATAAATAATGCTATGAAAATAATAATAATCAATAATAATAATGTTATGTAAATAAAATGAGATAGAAATAATAAATATATTACTAGTGTCCAAATAGAATTTTAAATTTAGTAATGAAATATAGCAATTTAATATAATAATAATCACATATGATAAAAATTATTAATAACGTTGCAAATTTTAAAATTAATTATATAAAATAATTTTTTAAAAAAATTTAGATTATTACATACAGAAAGTATTGTCAAAGCTAAAATAATAATAATTGATATGTAGTTTTTACCGTAACGTGGATAGAGCAAAGGCCATAATCTTGAGTGTACCTTCCCAGGTTACTTTAAAGCATATACCTTCCCAGGTTTTAATGTCTTCAAATGCGTCAGTTTCAGGGTCGAAAAATAAGATAGAGCTGTGAACAAATATATATAAACTTAAAGATTATATATGATAATAAAAAAAACGGAGAAACAAATGGTGTACTATATATATAGTAATTGTATGCTTCCTTTCGTCTTTTCTGTCAAAATTTGATCTGAAATATCATTTTCCAATATTTATAGCACTGTATCTCACCCTATCCTTCTTATTTATACTACATGTAATAAAAGTGGCAAATGGAGAATGAACTTTTAAATTTAATAAAATGTTGTTATTCTATTTTTATTTATTGTTTTCCTCAAAAATTAATTATGAAATTATAATTTAAAAATAAAAAATAGATATCTATAGTAATTCTAATTTAATTGCATTATAAGAATATTTCATTTAGTAAATGAAAAGAATTGTTAATTATTTCTTATTATCAATCAACTGAAATTTTTAAAATATTGTATTTGGGGTCTAATTGTACATAAAAATTATTACGTCTTTTTTTTATAATTAATAATTAGGCCTTCTAATTTTATTTTTTCAGACAAAAAGGTGAATTATTTATTTATTAAAGATTAAAGATATATTTTAATAAAAAGATAATATAAATAAAAGTACAATTAAGAAATATCTCAATAAATCTCAATAGCTTTTTAATATTATTCAATCACATTGATATACCTTTTCTAATTTGCAATTTGGTAATTTATTTTCTATTCAATAGCTTTAATTAGTCATAAATTAACTTATATGCATCTATTATAATTATATAGTAAATCTCAATAAATATATTTAAACGTATTTAATTTGTGACTATTAACTGTTAAATGTACCATTGATGTGTTGATTAAAGTTTTGAAAGTTAAATTTCAATCATTAAAATGATTCATTTTTTTAGCCATGAAATATTGGTAATATATACCATCTCTTCTGATCAAAATTAGGGACCATCTCTTTGATTTTAATGAAAGAACGAGGCAGAATTATTGGATTCACATATGGCTTCTTCGCAATTATAAATAGGGGTGCGTGAATCTGACCGAATAACCGAACTTCAATTCTTATTTTTGAAGCTTTGAAAATTTCGGACCAACCGAATAAATCGGCTAAATTTATTTATATATATTATGTTGATATAAATCATATAATAATGAGAAGCTCATGAGTGGTATATGTCACATATATAAGGATTATTATTGTTTAATAAGGATGTTATTTTTGACTTGTTGCATAAAATCACGTTTTATATTTCTGTCACAACAACTTCTCTTGACTTTTTGTACACAATCACAGCTCTCCTTGACTTCTTGTACACAATCACGTTTTCTTTAGCTATTACAACAGCTTTCTCTTGTATCTATAAGAGCTGTATGTTATTTTTAATCAATATACAAGAATACCATTACAATTTTATGGCATGAGAGCCTTGATACATGGTCTAACAACTAAACTTGTTATCATGGCTAAAAATCAATCCATGTCCACCTCTCAAACAATTGTTCCTACGCCAAGCCAACAAACGTCAAATATTAGTACTCTTCCCAATATACCTCATCAACTCCTAATCAAACTCAATTCCACAAATTATCTTTTATGGCAAGCACAACTTATGATTCTTTTGTATAGCTGTGATTTAGTTACTTATATAAATGAGCAATCT